>JAJJHQ010004697.1:406012-507989 GCA_021223825.1 Drosophila ironensis | reverse complement strand
AAAAAAAAAAAAACAAACCTTTATACATAAGAAACCACATGTACATATCCCACTCTATAACATGATACAAAATAACAATAAGCTGCTAAATTAAATTCTATCGAGCTGAAGGCCCATGATGCCATTGCTCATCTTCCAAAGTTAGCTTGTAATTTAGTTCTAAGCTAACTTACTTTCTTTATGCTGCAACTCTTTTATCGCACTCACCTTCGCAGCCGGGGCGGCGACTTTGTTGTGCTGCGAGTACTTCCGTTTAATTAAAACCATGGTCTTTCCCTTCAGCCGCTCGCAGGGGGACAAAGGACCTCGCCCAGGACACCCCCCAATAGATACGCGCACTTTAAGTTGCTGAATGAATAAAACTTCCTTTATTTTGACTTTGTTGTAAGCACACAAAAACGTTTAACTTGAGAATCGAATATTCGTATATATGGCATATGCACGTACATTGGGTTTGGTAGGCATGGGTTTGTTTTATTGCATTTAACATTTATTCCAGGGACACAAATAGGTAGGTACTCGATATACTCGTATGTGTATCTTTCAGAACAACATTAAAACTCGACTATTTGATGGTTTGTATTCGCTTATGTTACGCCTTGTTTAGCACTGGATAATGTTTTATTTGCGTTTAGCAACAATTTAGTTTCTGCTTACTATTAACAACCAGATATACACATATAATGTTATGGTATTTTGTATCGTATTCAATGCGGAAGTTTAAGGTACAACTCTCAAATGCCTGCTATATCCTAGCTAGGCTCCTATATACACAATATTCACACAGTTCGCCTCCTCGTTTGGCAATTTTAGCTAAAAGTATACATCGCTGCAGGACGATGTTGGTGTGTCTATGTACAAGAGGTTGGCTACGAAGCCAATTCGCAGGCAAATCACTTCCTGCTTGTTTCCCTTTGACCCTTTTATGTCAAAGGGTTAATTTTGTTTTCAATTAGCTGCTGGTTATCCCTAGTTATTTGGGAGTAAATTCGAAATACACTAATTACACCGAGAATTATTGGCTCTTAATCTGCCATATTGTGGTTATTTGTTTGTTTTTCAGAAATATTTAAAAGCAGGTTCACATTCAGAATTGAGATGTATTCATTTTAACATTGTGTATATAATTTTAACATTATATTTAAAAGCAGGTTCACATACAGAATTGAGATGTATTCATTTTAACATTCTACAAAGCCTTTAGAAGCATTTTCAAGCCACAAGAAATTAATTGTAGCTTTAAAATTGATATTTTTTAAAGGCTTTTGAAACGGAAATATTGAAAAATCCCCAGCTCTAAAGTGCATCCAATTTTAGACCCTGGCATCGCTGTACTCGATGCGGACCATACGCCTTGGCCGCCGCGTTGGCAAGGGAACCGATCCTGTTCCCAGGCCCCGCAGCGCCAACAACTCCCGCGGCTACAATTGCGTCCGCTTGGCCACGCCCCCTCCGGCAGAGGTAGAGGCGGAGGTGGAGGGATCGCCGGCGGTCTCCACGTACGAGTAGCAGGCCGTTTCCATCACCAGCGGATGACAGATCTCGTAGACGGGCACCTTCAGGCTCGTCTTGCGTAACCCGCCCAAGCTGCTCTGCGAGCTCGAGCTGGGCCCGAACGATCGTCACCTGGGATCGTTGCTCATCTCCGAGTGGTGCAGCTCGCTCTCATCCCCGAAGCTGTGGGCCGCGGCACTGGGCGTGATGCTGGGCGTCCGGGCCCGGATCCGGATGGCGGACATGTCGGAGCCGCGGCGGGAACTCTTCAAGGAGACCGACTGCCGCGAGCAGAAGCAACGGCAGATGATCCGCTTGAAGGCGAAGCGAAAGTCCTTGGAGAACAGGGCGTAGATCATCGGATTCACCGCCGAGTTGCAGTAGCCTAGCCAGAAGAGCACCGAGAAGAGCAGCGGATCGATGCAGTCCTGGCAGAATGGCCGAATGATATACATCGTGAAGAAGGGGCACCAGCAGAAGATGAACATGCCCACGATGATGGCCAGGGTTTTGGCTGCCTTGGTCTCCATGCGGAAACGCTTCACTTGGGCCTTGATGTTGCGCCTGCCCATTTTCTTGTTGGCCGGCCTATTGCCGCCTCCGCCGCCGCCCGCTTCGCTGGTATTGCTCTGGCGACGGGCCAGCTCGGGCAGAGCCTTGCCCACCTGCAGGTAGCAGGAGCTGGATCCGCCGTGCTGCTGCTGCTGCCGGTAGAGCTGCGACTCCGTGGAGTCGCGTCCGTTGGTGCCGTTGTAGTGGACGGCGAACAGGGCATTGCCCGATGCCCGGCGCTCGTGGCCCGCCTCCCCGTGCCCGGCCAGCTCGCTGATGTTCTCGCTGGAGGGGTAGGAGACGGAAATCTTAATCTTGTCGTGGTGGTGCATCCGCCGGGTCGCGTACTTGGACAGCCGCTCCGGCGAGGGAGTGCCCAGCGTGGTGGTGGTGCTCTGGGTGCTGCCGTTGCTGTGCATGGAGTCCTGTTGGTTGGATCCTCGTCCTCGGTGGATGCGCAGCGTGAGGCGTTGCTCCTCGAAGCGGGAGCCGATGCCTTTGGAACCTGTTCGGGTGGAGGGCAAGTTTCAGCATTAGTTTACGGATGCATTTACGTTTTGGCTTGCTAACAGGTCTTGTCTCTCCTTAAAATTTCACTAATTGGTATGAGAAACAATGGGGTCCCCTTTGTGTTCCCTCTTCTATTGTTTTTGAAGATTAAATAAATAATTTCTCTCTCGTTTGATATCGTTTCAACTATTATTTCGGCTTTTTCTCTCAAAAAGTTCGTTTCTAACCAAATCACTATACAAAGAAATTAAATAAAATATAGGAATGTGCATGTGTATTTTGGAATTTTTAAATTAATTTATTGCCCGCTAGGTCCACAATAGCCTAGTTTCACAATTGTTGTTTGTTTTTCAGATAAGAAAATTTAATCCAAAACTCATAAAAAACAATGAAAGAGTTATGGTTATCTCATAAAAAAAAGCGTTTAGATTTTATTTTACATATTTGCAATAGAAAAAAAAAAACAGAACTACTCTAAAAACTCTTTAAACTTTTTAAAACAAACCTCCGACGTTAAGTTTCTCCTTATTTAATTTGTTTTTATTCTAGAGCAGTACCTAATTAATTTATTTAATTACACCTATCCCATGCATTTATAAAACAGCATTATTTTGTAAACAGACACTCGCAAAAGCGTTGGGAAAACCCCGACTAAATGCCGAGTTCAAAAAAGCGTAATTATATGGTTCTGCTGTGGTTTCCTTGCTTGTTGGCGCTGGTTTCATTTAATACCTTGAATTTGCCATTTAAAACCCGCCCTAATTGTACAGTAGATGCTATTTATTTGGAAAAATATGTAATCAAGTTACGCAGATCAAGTTGCTCTTCATTGTGCATTTATACACTAGCTGTGTAAACGGACACCCGCAAAATGATTTGGGAATCGCTTGATAACAATCCAAGTCCAAACAAGCAGCATTACAAGAGAATGGTGTTGTTTTATTGCTTGTTAGTCTCGCACTCTCGATGCCTTGTGCAGAACATCGCTCATACGCCCCGGTGCACGCAGCGCACGCACGCGAAATTCGTTGCCTACTTTTCGGCTTTGGCCCTCTGCCAGGCAGACTGCCTGCCAGCCTGCCTGCACTTTAGCAAATTAAACGCGTAATTATGCAAATGTTGCGCCATAAACGCGACAAGCACTCGGCGTTGTCGTATTCCTCTTATATTTTGGCGCTTTTTTTGCTGCCCCTGCTCTACACCCCGCCAAGAAGTGTAGTCGCCTTTAAGCTGCCTTCAAAGCGAACTTTATTTCATTAACACACACATTTGCATAATCCTCGCTCGCACTCTCGCCCTCTCCCTTGCACAGTCGGCACCTCTCTCTCGCTCCCCCGTCTGCGGCATATGGCGGCGTGGCTTGCTTTGCATTTATTACTCATACGCACGTTTAACTGCTGAATACATTTTCATTACTCGACCCGCGACGAGTAATGAATAATCGGCACAATAATGCAATGTTTTGCTCCTGCCATCGCCGAAGCTGTTGCTTCTGGCGAAGCTGCTCGAGTGCGACATTAAATGCTGGCTTATTTTCAAACGGCGGTGGCTTTAAGGGCACGCCAATTTAATATTGGACACTCTGAAGGACTTGGAAGAGGGCCAACCGCCGGAAACGCAATTTAGGCGTTTTATTGCCACTAAAAGGATATCCACATAAGCGCATAACCAGAAGGAGGTATGACGCTTGGCTTGATCTGTGTAATTTGGGTCTTGCATCATGAAAAGAGTTATTAAGATAGTTCTTAAAGGTGTACCAAAAGCAATTAAAACAACTGGCTTAAAATCGTTGGGAAAAAGTGTGCTTATTTGGGCATAAATAAAAAAAAATTGTTTTAAATTGTTAACTGAAAAGAGTAAAGTATTGTCGGTCTGTGGTCCAGGTGTTGTGGGCTTTCTATTCGACAACAGGAATGTTTGCCCTCGTTGACCTGCTGTCAAGTTCCGTGAGTGACTCGGTGTTTGCCAATTTCTGTCGGCACTTGTTTTTGGGTTTGACTTTTGTATCGGTTTATTGAATTTTTAGTTTTATTGAAAAGGCAGCCGACTTACACAGCTGCTATACACACATACGATACATTCATTTATATATAACTCTGGTTTTAACACATTTATACAACAACTGAACTGAAAACAACGGGCTTACGTTTCTAGTTTGTGTATCTCATAGTGTTCGGTATCGGTATCGGTATCTTTATCTTTAGCTCATATATAGTATGTTAACGTTAAGTATAAGTAGTTTAACATAGCCTTAGTTCTAAGGTAAATACATGAAAATTATTGCCATACAGTTACAACGTTGTTCAATGCGAATACTGACAGTTTTGTATTTGAGAAGTGGGCTCTGCTTTTGCTAGCGATTGCGTCTGGCGGTGCATGGAAAAGAGAACGTATCAAAAGGTGGAAATGCATAGCCCACGCTTCCTTCTAGAGGACACGACCCTTGCAGAAGCCCCCCCGCCGGATGCGACGTCCCGACCCCGAACCGGAGCCGGATCCCTCGACCACCTCGCCCTCCTGCGGCAAGGAGGCTGTGCGCTGCAGCGCCGGACCCGGCTCATAGCTGCCGATTAGTCAGCTAAAGTCCACGCCGTCCCCGTCGTCCGAGCAACCGGAGATCGTCTTGTGGAATGTGGCCGGCGCCATCAGGGCCCGGGCGGCGATCATCTGGAAGTTCTCCGAGGCCCGGAAGCCGCTGCGCGTGCACACGCACCGGCAGACGATGCGCTTGAAGGCGATGCGGAACTCGTGCGAGAACAGGGCATAGATCACCGGATTGATGGCCGAGTTGCAGTAGCCGAGCCAGAAGAGCACCGAGAACACCGTGGGCTGGATGCAGTGATCGCAGAAGGCCCGGATCAGATACATCGTAAAGAAGGGCAGCCAGCAGACGATAAAGCCGCCCACGATGATGGCCAGCGTCTTGGCCGCCTTGGTCTCCATGCGGAAGCGCTTCACCTGGAACTTGGCGCTGCGCTTTCCGGCCCGCTTCTTGGCCGCCAGCGAGGTGGTCGAGTGGCCCGTCTCCAGGTCGCCCCCGTGTCCGCCGCCCCCGGCCTGCTGCCCGGCTCCGTCCAGATTGAAGGTGGTCTCGCCGATGTCGAAGAGACTGGTCTTGAAGGAGGCCCTGCGTCCGCCGTTGGCGCTGCTGATGACCGCATAGTGCGGCGAGTGCGGGGGCTGGCCATGCCCGGCGTCCAGGACGTTCTCGGAGGAGGGAAAGGATACCTTGATGGCCACCTTCTCGTGCCGCTGCCGGCATACTCGCATTGAGGTGGCGCGCTTCGGATTGCCGCCCTGCTGCTGGTGATCCTCTGCGGAGGCAGTGCCTCCTACGACTCCACCTCCGCCGCCCCCGTTGCTGTTCACACTCAGCGTGGAGGACATGGAGTGCACGGAGAGGGGGGTGCGCTGGGGCGTGGAGCAAGGACGTCCGCGGTGGATGCGCAGGATCAGCTGCGACTCGTCGACGCGATTGTTGCCCGACTCGCGGGGGCTGCCTGCAATTAGTGTGGGGGGAGCAGTGGAAACGATTGCTTTCTCGCACTGACCACTCGCATCATCGTGATGGGTTGGTTGGTTGGTTAATTTCGGTGGGATTCGGGTGTGTTTAGTGTGTGGAACATTAAGGCGAAACATTCAGCTTGTATAGTACATGGACATGTGGTTAGATGGACGAGTTGTGGCTGCTGTTTAGTTGTTCTTATTCTGTTTGTGGTGTGATCGAGTTAGACACATTCGCTGAAGTCGATTTAAAAAGTTAGATGCAAAAACATTTCCGCTTGATTGGGGAGTAAAAAATGTTGATTGACTGCACACACTTCGCGGAGAGCGAGTGACTAGCTACGAACTGTTACATTGAGATCGGTAAAGGTGGAATAAACTTACAAGTAACAAGGTATAATAAAATGTGGCTCTACGTTCGCAAATACAAATACATTATTCAGAGAAAGAGTAAAAAGGGTCTCATTCCATTATCAAAATCTAATACAAGAAAAAACGTTCAAAACGTATTCGTTTTTGTTATTCGGTTGCTTTGGTTTTTATGTTTTGTAGGTTGACTAAAACTAGGGCCAGGGCTGGGGTCTATACATATTGAAAACATTATTTATAATGGCAATTTGTTTGCGCTAGTTTATTATAATAAACAAGTTTAGTTTCATTGTTTTGCTTTGTCGTTTGGGGTTTTTTTGTGGGAAATTTGTTTGGTTTTATTAGCCTAATTCTATTTTATATCCTTGGGAGGTTTATGATGGGTCATGAAGTCTGGCAATGGAATTGAAATGTCAAGCTCGATAAAAATAAAAAAAAACACTCTGTAAATGAATTGTCTCCATCGATTCCTCGGAATTGGCTTAAGTAATTACCACAAGCGAATATAAATAGACCAGACCTGACTGCCAGACCTAATTCCTCATACCTGAAGGACTGAATAAACATTTCTGATGACGCGGGCACACACATGCCACATCCTCCCTCCGAGTTGTCTTAATTTAAAGCGGAACAGCAAGCATATTCATTTGCATAAGCCATATTAAGCCCATAGAGAACAAATATTGTTTGCCGGAAGAAAAAACGAAACACAAACAGAACCCAAGCATATGCGGGAACTGTAAATAAAAAAGGGATACACTATTGATTTTTTTCGTCTCTCACATAGCCCCCGAAAAAATGAGAGTTAAACAAACAATTTGTATACAAATATATAACGAAAATACACCCAAAATATGTAAATACGCTATGATATTGTGGAAGATAACGCAATCCAGGCAAACGCCTGCGGATGTTTCTGCTCCTGGGCGTTGGCTATTTAAATAAAAGTGTGCGGGGGCCTACAAAACAAAGTTTTCATTTATATTTATGAATGCGGCCCAATTTAGTTTCCACATNAACGAAAATACACCCAAAATATGTAAATACGCTATGATATTGTGGAAGATAACGCAATCCAGGCAAACGCCTGCGGATGTTTCTGCTCCTGGGCGTTGGCTATTTAAATAAAAGTGTGCGGGGGCCTACAAAACAAAGTTTTCATTTATATTTATGAATGTTTCTGCGGCCCAATTCAGTTTCCACATTTTGGGGGGCCTCTTTAATTGAAAGGCATTTAACCATAATTAAAGAGTTTGTATTGAAAAGACTCGCGGACTTGCATGCGCGATATTGTCGTCGCACCCTGTTGACCTTTGAACGACGGCCTCCTGGCCTGGTCGGGACAGAAGACAAGTGGCTCCCAGTCAAGCACAAGACTGGCTGGCTGGCTGGATGGCTGGCTGCCGGTGGCAGTTTGCACGAAAGTTTGCTCTTGACACAGGGCCAGGGTCACACACATCTCAGGAACAATTTCTAAGGCCTAACAATAACAGCACACACGACAAAAGATTCTAGTGGTCGACGCCGTGAACCTCGGAATGTTTTGAACTTGAAACTTGATTACCTTCAGAAGCCACCGAAAAAAAGACGCGTGGCGAGGGCTCCACCTCCAAAAAATAGCCAAGAATTAAAAAAAAACAACGGAAAGCATGAAAAACCATCGGCACCACCCCCATTGTGTCACGGAGCGTTTTCAGACTTTTTGCACGCACATGCAAGTGGCCCATATATGCGGAAAACTATAACGAACTTGGGCCTGGCCGAGAGCTCGCCTCCCTTATATATAGTATTATATATAGTATAGAGACAAAGCATATTTCAAGGCCGGCGTGGAGGGTGTGGAGGGTGCAGAGGGTGTGGGAGTGCTGCTGGCAAATCTGAGCTCTGTGCTCGAAATGGCGCCAACTAACGAGACAAAAAAACAACTGCCAAGGCAACGGGGGCCCAGGAATGTCGACAGCAGCTTTGGCAATAAGCTCCTGGCCCCGAAATGCAGACCATCCAGCCAGCCATCTCCCGCGCCATCGCATTTAAAATGCATTTTTTGTATCAAAGAAAAGTTCCGTAATCGCCGGGAAAATTCTCCCCGTGCAGGGCATTGATTTCCAGAGCCATTGGCTATTGATTTTCATGAGTTAGTCAGTCCGGCAGTCGAGCAGTCGAGCAGTTGGGAAGTCGGTCAGGAAGTCAGATTCGCCGGAAGCGGGAAGGGTTAGTTGCCAGCAGATTATCACCCGAATGCGTGCGCAGGGATATCCCGACGGGGTGTGTGCCCAATGAGCCGATCACGCGGAAGAAAGTGCACTGCGTCCCCGGCCGAGTAATGCGGCCACATACTCGTATACTCGTATACTCGTATACTCGTAAGTATTAAAATAAACATTCAATGCCGGTTTAATGTGCGCTCTCAAACTTCAAACGGAATCTGTTCGAGGGGATTATCATCGCCACCGTTGCGTCGCCTGGATGGAGGCCTAAAATGACAAAAACCTAAGAAAATAGAAATTTGCAAAGACAGCAAACAGAACGAAACAAGGAAGCTACATATTTTCCCAATTTGGTGCTTATAATTTTTTTTGTGGTCCTCTTTCATGTCTGGCACTTTGTTCGCTTTTCCTGGCCTGGCTCACTCTAATGGCAAAATCTCTTCCATTTAATCCGGGCGGCCTTTTTATCTAAGCCGATTTGTTTCATGTGCTTCTTCAGCCCTCATCGATTTTCTGTTTTTACCATCACGGAAAATAATGCTAATTATGATGCGTGACTTTCTCGTCGGGCACGTGATTGATATAATGTTGCGATGATTTAAGGGAAATCAATGGGAAGGAACTCTGCTCCAATCTTTAAGGCAACAAAAGAGATGGAGGAGGTTTGCGGCGGAGATTATTCACAAATTTAGTTTCACATACGGCACTTAGACGGGTAAACTAAGCTAATTAGAATTAATTGGGGCTTTCTGATGCTAAACCGTAATGACATTCATTTGAATAATTCTATGGGGATTTAAATTACAAGGATTTAAGGTCTGTTTTGTACAGAGTTTAAAGTTTTCGATTAAATGGGATTTTGTATTTGCTTGACGATGGCTTATATTAAAATTAACTTTGTAGGGGCTTGATTTACTTCACTATGTGTATATGCATAACTTATTGTATATTTTAACTCGTTTCCAGTTTATTTATCGGGTTTATTTATGTGCAGAACGCAAAAACAAAATGCCGACAATAAGTGTGTGTGTATTTATAGTGTGTTGCCATGTTGTATGTTTATGGGTAGTAATTTATGAATGTAAATTTAGTTGTCTATTTTTTCGTTGTCGATTTATACAGTTCCTCATACTTGCCGAGCTCCGTCGAGGGACAAACACGTACGGGCGAATTGTTATTTACTCCTCCGACGTCCGACATTCGCCATCCGCCATCCGACAATATATTCATATCAGAAAGGGACTAACGAGGCAAGGCGAGGCAGGGACAAGGACAAGGACGAAAACGAGGTCTAAGCAGGGACCAGGACTCGGGTTTGGTTGCTGGGTGAGGTGTCTGGTATGCTCGGTGTAAGTCTGTACACTTTTCGGTAATCAGAAAAAAATAAAACGGGACAAACGGGACGTCACACTATTGACTACACGTTGAGAGATTTCAAAAACTGTTTAGCAATCGATATTAAAGCTTGAATAAAATGAACTAAGCTACGTGATTACGTTACTTATTGGCTAAATCGAACAATATCTAGTACGTATTTATAGAGAGAGATGTATGAGTATCAAAACCAAACTGTTAGCTACGCACAAGTTAGGACAAATTGTGGGTGACAAGGATCAAACAAATCGTGTCCAAATGAACTGGTGGTTGGTTGCTTGCTTCTCAGTTAGCTACGGATGTGGTTATGCTTGGGAGTGCTTGCGGTGGCGCCGAACTTACCCTTGGTGGTCTTGAAGCCCTGGTTGATGGCCCGGGTGGTGCGCACGGCGGCCCGGTAGATGCGCCAGTAGAAGAAGAGCATCACGAACATCGGTATGTAGAAGGAGCCCAGGGCCGAGTACAGCACGTACCCGCGATCGTTCGTCAGCTCGCACTTCCACGGACAGCTGCCGGACACGGTTTGCGGCCTGTTCTGTGCCGGCGTGTTCAGCAGATCGTAGTCCATTTCCGTTTCCGTTTCAGTATCCAAGGGCGAACTGGTGGTCGTCGTCGATGTCAAAGTGGAACTGATAGCCGCGATGTGAATCTCCGCGGAGCTATCGATGGGGGCAAAGTCGGGATCGTACGGGTTGTAGGCATTGCCGTTGCCCGCGTGGGCGGGTGGTGGTCCTGGCGTGGCGCCATCCACCTGTTCCTTAATGCTATCTAACTCTAGTGGGCCATCCTCTGTGCTGGACATGGTGGTGGCATAGAAAAGCGTATAGTTTCCCCTCGAATAGGTCGGTTGTATGACGGCCTGAAAGGGGAACGGATAAATGGGTTGGATCATCGTGTGACACTCGATATCTGGAGGAGCTCGTTAAAATTCCAAACTCGTTCGCGCCCTCCTGCTCACTGGGCTAAGGAGCCAATAAAAATGCAACTTAAAGCGGGCTATATTGCCAGAGATATTCGCCGACGTGTTGCGCATAAATATCACCGAAAAAGGTGGCATTAACACCGGATCCAGGATGCTTGCTGCTGAAATAAATGCCACGGCCTGTATGTGAGGGCATCCTTTTTCCGGTGGCTGATGCCAAATCGAAATTGAATCGCGACGAGCGAAAATATGGCAGCGTAATAATAATCGATAAAGCCGCCTTTCAATACACCAGGCAGCCTCCCTCCTCGGGGCAGGAAACGAGCTGAATGCGAGCCATTCAAACGTGGCCCATTCAGTTGCACTCAACCAGTTGTCCTCGAGTGGGTTGCATTCAATCGCTATCCGAGAGATACAATTTCGAGTGCAACTGTGCGGCTCCCGGTGTCATTACGAGGAACCCATCATCGCCTTAAGGCGAACGTGTCCGTCCGGCTTTCGTCCCAGGCCCAAACATAATAATCCAGGGCCAAGGTACGAGAGTCCTGGCTGAACTGATTGCCCACTGACATGGGTGCTCATAAATTGTACGGCAGCTCTGCCTGCTGCCATTTACAACACATCATTAAAACGGGAAAATTGAGGGGTGGCAGCTAGATTCGGGGGCGCAGGCCCACACAAAAGGACACAAGTCGTGTCTTGTTTTACGGTAATTTTGGCACAAATGAGCCACATTGCAGACATTGGCACGAGCCGCCCGTTCACGGGCTCGTTGCCGTTGTAGTTGCGGTTGGCCGGGCAGCAACTTTCGGGGCCCGAAAATGGTGTCAATGACAGTCGTCTGGTGTTTGGTCAAAAAAACAGGCGGCCCCGCGCCCGACACTTTTTGGGCCCCCGAAAAGAGCACACAACTTGTGGCCTTTGGGCTTAGCAGGGCTTGGGGTTGGAGTGTGCCAACGGCAGTTAACCGACTTTCGAATCTGCCGCTTGGCAGAGACAAACCGCACTTCCTCCGGCAATTTATCGTCCTGGCGATGGTGTGGTAGGTGTTCGCCAACTCACCTTTTGATCCTTCCAGCCGACTAGCGGCGGAAAGCAAATAACAAATGAGAGAACCCAAATGCCGGCGATAAGGGACTTGGCCTTCTTCGTTGACATGATGCTCGGGTAGGTGACGGGTCGCGTGACCGCCACATAGCGATCCAGGGATATGGCGCACAGGTTCAGGATCGAAGCGGTGCACATCCAGACATCGACGGCCAGCCAAATGCGGCACCAAACATCGCCGAATATCCAAACCTGCGGAGGGGGAGACGTCTCACGAGGTTACAACTGCTCAAAAAACATGCAAATTATGCGTTGAGGACTCACCTTAAAGACCTCCCAGGTGGCGGAGAAGGGCAGCACCGCCAGACCCACCAGCAGGTCGGCCACGGCCAGGTTAACGATGAAGAAGTTCGTCACACTCCGCAGCTTGTTCGAACAGAAGACGGCGGCAATCACGAGGCAGTTGCCGCCGATGACCAGAACGTTGATGAACTCGAGTATGGCCAGGGAGATCAGATTGGCTGGTTCCGTCCATTTCACAGATTTGATGAGATCCTCGCACTCTGTCTCATTCATGGCGGTACTTTTGTGATGGGTGTGTATCCTTGTTCGCCACCTGCCATGCCCCCAGCAAGGAAAAATGAAAATGGAAACGAGGGTTAGGAACGTTATCAAAAGCATTTGATTGCCCTCCTAATTGCTGCCGCAACCTGTTTTGCGGACGGCCCTTGCGTGCCTAATTAATTTATAAAAAGACTGGTCTATAAATACACAAATAATGAAAACAGTGTGGTGGGACCTTAAAGAGCACCCAAACCGATGTCGAACCTGAAACCGAAGCGAAAATGTGCGTGGGTTCTCGATGGCCCAAAATGTTTGTCTCTATTCTGGGAACAATGCTTGCGAGCAGGACCCGGATGAGGATAATTGAAAGCTCATAATGGATGTATGGCCTTAAAAATAAACCCCTGCGTGCGTGTTATCAGGAAAGAACATTTTTAAAGTGAATTTCTGTTAAATTGGATCTCAGTTGCAGAAAATGGGGGGAGGCCTTCGGCTTCACCTTCTGACTTTTCCAAGCTAACTTTTCAAAGGATAGGGAAATGGCCTGCAGCCATAAATGAGAAATAAAAGGCAATTAGAGGCAGAAGAACTACAAAAGGGATCTCTCCTGACCAGCGGCCAAAATAAGGCAAGATAGATGCTCATAATGCCCCTGGCATATTTATTTAATTGTTTCACAAGACACAATAAGCCAAACCGGCACAAATAATGGGAAATAAAGTGCTGGCGGAAACAAAACTACTGCCGGGGAGCGAAGGGAATCCAAGACCGGAGTGCTGCAGAGTCCACTTTGTATTCAGATGCAGTTGCACATTGCAATTTAATTGCCGTAATTAATTGCGGTCGTTTATAGTGTCCGTGTTGGTGTATGGGGCTGAGGGAATCCATGAATGAGTGGCTATCGACGGCGCATTTCAATTATTACGCGACACACAATGAGGCGCGATGGATTATGGCCTATCCGCAGTCATCGGGGCATTCCATGCTGCTCGATAAACTGACAAAGTGAGCTAAACAAGCAATCAACTGCCATAACCGCGAGGGCTCGCCGGCTCATTCAGTATTCGCTCACAATTTTGGTTACTAATCGATACTTGAAATTATTTTTGACTTTAATGGCTCGCTGCCCCGCCAGGCACGCACCCAACAAAGCACAAATAGCAGCAAAACAGCAGAAACAGCAGAACGAGCGGAGAGAGCCACCAGTGGCCGGAGTTGGTCGGTTTTCGGGGGTAATTGCCGGGCATGAAATATTCAGATCACGCAACAAATCGATTAAAATATACATTTGCTTAAAGACCAATATACTCGTACAAGGCATGCCCATATTTTTGTGCGAACTCTTGTCAGGTGGCTCCCACGGGCCAGTTTACGGGGATGAGGTGCCAGGGAGCACCTGTAATGGGTCGTGTAAATATTTGGCCTACACATGACTCCCTTGAATAGTGAAAACTGCAGCGGCCTTGGGGAAAAGTCAAAAGTGTCCACAACAGAGCCATGGGAACAACAAGCAGCGGTCAATCAAAGGGAAACTAAGTCACTGAATCGTCGGCGTATCGATTTGTTAATTATAGCCGCCGAATCATCGGTTACGGGTTCACGATCAAGGCAGTGCAGGCGAAAAGTTATCTAACCCTGGGGCACGGTGTCAAACACTTGGCTACTGCCAAGCAATTGGTAGCTATGGGGCATAACACACAATAAAGCCAATCAGGACGAGGCCGGGCGAGGCAGGAGTGCGTGTGCGAGGGTTGCATAAATTACCCAACACATGACAAACAGAATGCAAAGGGCCAGAGCCTCGCCTGCTGTAAAGTTTAAAAGCATTTTCGCCCGGAGCCCTGATGGCATTTTCTTGGCGCACACAAAATTTGCATGCCGAAATTTGCTTTGTGGCAGCTAATAATGAGAAATGCCCCAAATTGAGTTGCACGCCAAAATTCGCCGACATTAAATTGCCGCCGAGTGTAATAAATAATTGGCATTTAAACCGAGTTGTAAAAGCTTTTACTCGCGGCCCACGCTGCGTATGCTCGATTCTGTTTGCTATGGGTTATACCCTTGCAAAGGGCAAAGCAATTATGCTGCAAAGTTTTCAATTTCCATTTATCATTTTCCACGTCAAAATATTTGCAACCTTTTCACACAGCTTCTCCAAGAGTTGGTCGTGGGAGTCGTCCTGTTTTTCGGCAATCATTCAATTTGCATACGCGGCTGACTTTGAAAGAGTACAAGGTTGGCGCCCTGGCGGCCCTGTTCTTCGGATCCATTACGCATACGCCTAGTTGGCGATGACATAAAAAGCGAAATGTTAAATGTGTGCGCACCCACGGCTGGCGCCGAGCGTTAAGGTTTGAAGCCAATTACATTTAATTACAGCAGCATTAAAAAGTTTACCGAGTTCTTTAGATGAAATTAAATTGTCAAAAGGCGTAAAAAAGTTGAATAATATTTTGCGTTCATCATATTTATGGACTCTCCTTTGCCGAGCGAATGGAAATGGAAAAACATTTGAAATTTGCATTTGGAATTGACAACTCCAATTTACTTGTTATCATCTGCAGAATTTTGTAACATTTAATTGAGTTAATTAACTTTGCATTGCTTTCGGGCGAAATGCATGTGACTTTTCTATTAGATACAAAGGAGACAATTTTCACAAATGTCAGGTGCATACATTCTTGAGTGTAAAATTGCATTATTACAAAATAAACACAAGGCTGCGCTCACAATGGCCCAGATGAGAAGGTGAAAGCTGGGCGAGTTCATTTTCTTTGTTCGCCCCCAAAGGGGGAATCCTGAATGGAATTTGAGTGGCACGCAGCTTGGAAGAATATTAAAAGGCTTGGCGGTGGGGAAATAACCACCGGAGAAAATGCAGCAAATCAGATTTCCGAGAAGTCAGGCAAGCGAGAAAGTAAAATAAATTGTTGGCTGCCGGTGGCGTTGCAACAAGTATTTAATGCCACAAAGCAATGTCATCATCAGGGCTAAACATTCCCCAATCGGAATATTACATTTTTGCAACATTCGGCAGACTCTTTATGGAGATACATTTAATTAGTTTTTGAGACAAAAATTGCAGTAATTACTACATCTTCCCGTAGCCATTTTGGGCGCAACATTTGTGGCCCCAAAATCCAGTTGCCACTAAATAGCCAGGCCGCAGTTTCGTGCGGAAAATGAGTGGAAATTTTGCAACAATTTTGAAACAATTTGCAGCGGCCGCAGGACCGGAACGCGGACCATTAAACACGACCACAAAAGCAACTCCCACGCAGATAAAACAATTATGCGGCTTGGTGATTTCTGCCAACTGCAATTGCCTGTCGACAGCATCCGCGGAAACTTTTAATTTAATTCCGATAATTGCGGGCCAGTTGCGCCAAAACATGGGGGATGTTGGCGCGCACACATTTGGAGCGGAATAAAACGGAAAAAATAGAACTATCCTCGTCTGGGCTAACACAATGAGGAGCTAAAACTCGAATGCAAATGACAGGCCAAAGCCTCTTGTCTTTGTTTCTGAGCCCAGATTTGTTAAGCGATGTAGTGCCTTCGCCCCCAAGACTTGTGCACTGAATAGCTGATTTATTGTGAAAATTACTTGGAGTAATTAAAATTGAATTAATGGCTTAGCTGAGTGATAATGTTAAGTAGTTGGGGCCATTAACAAGTGCTGCTCTTCACGGGCACGCAATTTTACGACCATCTGTTGGAGGCACATAAAAGCGACAGAGTTCTCGCTCCTGATCGTCTATGTAGATTTATTCAATAGATTTATTGCCCCACCCTGGGCTTGTAGCATCGTAGGCCCTGTGTAGAGGGCAAACAAACATCTACAAGATAATCAATGTCGAGAGGCAGCAGCCCCTTCACGCCCTCCACCCCTGACAACATGCCCACGTGTCCGAATGTCAGAGTTGATTGCAACATACTCGTTGGACGGAGGACACACATTCTCATATTTGCCATTGGCGAAATGTGCAGCTGACAGCTCCTGGGCCCCCGAAACTGGGACGTGCCTACTGCAACTGTCACAGGCAGTGCAACCGCCGCACGCTTCTTCCCTCATTCCCGATTCTGGTTTCGATTCTAGTTGTGTATTCTATGATGAACTGGGTGCTCCCGAACCGACTCTGATGAGCCCCGCAGGGCGTTACAACTCCACGAAGGACGTGCGTGCCCCAGTGCCACAACGGAAACGCGCAGCGGAAATAATAACAGGAAATGTTGCCAACTAAATTTTTAACACACAGCCCAACTTCTGCAACTAGCTTGACTAATTGTGCACGACATGCATTCCATTGCTCGCAAGTCCTTTGGGGCAAATAGAGTCACAAGCAAATTGTTTGATTGATTGTTGTTTTCTCTTCAGCTGTCAGAGGACTCAAGCAGGAAGTAAAGAAAACAAGAAAGCATACTTTGAAGGCGGCTTTAACTCTTCAAGTCTTTAATAACTTTTCAGATTTGTTTGCTTTTACTTATACTAAGAATAGGTCAGACTTGAATTCGGAGAACCACCTAAGGTAGGTTTCGAATTACTCTTCCTAATTATACTTGGTTCTTAAAATAAACGAGGGATATTGAATTAGTACGAAAATATGTAACAGGGAGAAGGAATGGTCTCCTGCCCCATAAAGTATCAACAGCCGAGTCAATATAGCCTTGTTCGTCTGTCCACATGAACGCCTACAACTTGGAGATTGTAATAGATGAACAAAATATAATTGCATATTCTGATTCTGGCGATATCACTTCAGCATAAGGTTGTTTTTAAAATCAGCTACCTTCTACTGCATCCCCGCAAACCTTGAAATTTTGTAACGTGAACAATTTTCATTTTATAGACACAGATTTTAGATATGATATTGGTAGAATACATATCTATTCGGGTTGCTAAAATCAGTCAGTTATGCCGATGCACGCCCGTGAAAATAACAAAAATGTGTGGCTTCTTCATAGAAACATGCGAGAAAAGTATATTATATATTTTTATTGTCAATATCCACGCTCTTACAATCAGGCCGAAACTTAGAACCGGGTATTTATAGTCGAGACACTCGCCCCTAATCGTTCTTACTCGATTTAGTTCATTTAAAGGCCGTGTATTAAGTTTAAATTGAACCCTTCCGGTAGACTCACCAATGACAGCAGTTTGTTGGGTTGTTGTAACCATGAACTACAGTTTGCTCGATGCTGTTGCTTTATGGCCATGTTGTAGATGTGGCAGCCGTTGTTGATGCTGCTGTTGTTGCGATACCGTGACCGATACTGGTACCGATGCCGTTGCCGATGCCCCAGCTCCAGTGGAACCGTGCGCGTCTCTGGGGCCCCGGCACCCGCAGGTTGTCTCCATCCAGGACAGCGAATCGGTGTGGCACTCTGGCTGCTGGCGGGTCAGTGTCAATATTCAGCCACACGTCTGTTGACTGTGGCGCCCCGAACAGTCAAATCGGGGACTGCAATATCACTGTTTACTGTCCACAATGTTGTTGTTTACACGCGGCGCGGTTTACATATCAAACACACACCCAACGAGCACTTGGTTGTCAATTATTTGTGAGTGCTGCCTCCGCACGTTCCAATAAAACTGCAAAGAAAACCATGAAACACATTCAGTTGCGAGCACATTTTTTATCAATCCGCGCAGTGCGAGTATTTGACGCCATCATAAAGTCGATGTCAGCTTGTCAGAGGTTCAAGAGAGATTTTCCGGCCATCGAGGGCCATTTGTAGCTGATTTCTTTCACAAAACACGCGTTTATAGTACTCCGTGTATTCTGTTAAAATGTCATCTTCCCAGCGAGCTTGAAGTGGCCCAGTGCGGGAATGGCTAACATCAACAGATAGTTGAAGTGGGCGTCTGGTTTGGGGAAACGTTTTCGGGGTTTCTAAAGTCTTGCCAGTCGCTTGGATGACAATCAATAGATCCAATCGCTTTTCCTCGAATTTCTATCAACTTGTTAGATGACAAAAGCCATCAGAATTTTCTAATTGCCTGCGAGGAAAGTTTTGAAAAGGGAAACTTTTCGGTCCTGCATTCGATGCAAAAGTTATGCAGAAAATAAATAAATAAGCAACTTGTTCCGAGAAGAAGTGGCAGATAACTCGATTTTGATTGAATGAAGCTACTGCAGCTGCAGGTGTCCTTTGTGCCGGAACTTTTGCCAGCATGGAACCGCTTGTTAAAGCCAGTTCCGAGTCCCCATCGTTATCTTCTTCCGCTGCTCCGGCACCTTGAATTTATTCATTTGGATCCGGTGCCAGTCGCATTTTACTGGCTGTCACTCCTCCAGATAGAGTGGAGGATTTCCAGCTGCCCTCTGCTTTGGCTCCCAAAATTAAATGTCAAACTGCGTGGCCACAACTGTGAAAAGCTGAGAAATTGCATTTCCGATTCTCGCAGGCAATTTGCATTTGCGCCGCCACCTTTTGCTTTTCCATTTCAAAGTGCCGCCGCCTGGCCACGCGCCCGAAGGGAAGACAAATGGAAATACAAATCGGCGAGAAAAGTTATAAAATGAAAGTAAAATCGATAGGTAATCAATGTTTAATAAGTTGGCCGAGAGCCAGTGAGACGGTGAGGCGGTGAGCCGGCACTGCTGTCAACATTGTAAACATTGAATAAGTCATGGGCGCGACCTGCGCGTTCACGCATATTAAATGGAAATATTATAATAAGGCCACGTTCCCGAAATACTCCCAAATCATTCTGGTCAAGCAGTCGTAAGTAGTCCGAATGCGTCATTTAAATTTTCTGCGCGTTTGTGGCCCCCAGAAGGTCAAATCATTGTCAGGGCCCGGCTTAGGCCAGGAGTTTGCTGCTAATAACCATAATTTGTATTTAATGACATTCAGCAGGGCTAATTTTTATTCATTTGGCCAGGGTCGGCGCACCCAGCGCCCAGAGCCCAGAGCCCGGATCCCAGAGCCTGGAACCAGGTGGAGTGGACACCTATTAATAAATATATTCAGATTGGCCGCCTTATGGCACCCAGGCACGTTAGCATTGATTCGTTTTAAAACGTCTCGGGGGCCAAAGACAAACAGATTAACATACAACATTTTAGCACGAATCTGCATAGTAATGTCGCCCGTCAAAAGGCACATTTATGGTGCTCATTATGGCTTAATGCACCCACCTCCTGGCCAAACGTTGAGCTCATCCTGCACCGATTTCGTTTATTTTAGCGCACACACGCCGAGCGAAGTGAAGTCACCGGCTCCGGGAACTGAAAATGCGGATGCACCGCCCCCACAAGCGCCTGTCGCGGGCAGACCACTTTTATCCTTGTTAAAAGGCGCGTGCCATGCTTCCGGCCAATTAGAAGGATAAGCTGAGCGCTGCATATTATAATTCGTTGGCCATGCACTGCCAACTAATTAGCTGACTGGCAAATCCGTCACAACCGCAACCAAGTATACAAGACGGGTTTAATTCCATTAAGACTGGTTAGTGTGCACTCTAAAAATCAACAGGATTTGTGGGGGGAAACAAGGACGAAACACCCAAGAGCTATTCATTGCAACAATTCTATTTATCAATGGGGAGGGAACTGAAAGACCTAACCCTGAAGCGTCATTAAATATGAATTGTGTGGGCTCCTGAATATTAGCATAGTAATAAATGTTTCAAGTGTTTCCAACTCGGAAATGAGGCCCTGGATGGTCGTAAAAACACAGAAATCCAGAAGTCTTACACCCAAAACAGCAACAATGCGAGGGGAATCGGGAGGGGAGGTGGCACATACGTCAAGTGCGTTGTGTTGTGCCACCGACAAGGAAAAATCACTCGACTGCAAACAGATAGAGATTCAGGGCCACTTAAGTGTCATTACATTGCTTCGTCCCGCTTTTCAGACCGCTCGCATTTATTTCTGCTTTCGTGTTTTCCACCATTTTGCTTACTAATTGTGCTCCTTTAATGGCCAAGGTGTTGAATTTGTGGAAATAAAACACGAACAAGTGATTGGGTTGCAGCTACTTTTGGCATAATCCGCAAGCTGGTGACTGACAATACGATGTACTCGTATACTCGTATTAAATAAATGAAATTATAAACGGTTAAACTTTTAAAATTATATTTTGATATTTATTTCGATACTATTTTGATTAAATAAAGCAATTGAAATCAGTCTTCAAACATCTAGTGCAAAAATAAGTTTTTACCAAAAATAACACTTTTTTTAGAAGATTAAAATAGTTTTAGAAACAAACTACTATTCTAAAAAGTCTTTCATATATGATTTATATGTTTTTTTGTAAAACATTTGAATAGTTTTAGAAATTTGCAACTATTCTGAAATAAAACAATTTTGAATTATTAATATGATTTTTAGAATGGTATGGAACTGCTTTTTTTGCAGAAGATTAGAATAGTTTTAGTAACCAAATTTTGAATTGTAACATATTAGAATATTTTTAAGACCTGCTCCAGTTCACTAAGTCACTAAATGTTGGATAACATTATTACGGTTGCTTTCAGAAAGATTTAGAATCACAGTTTCGGTAAAACTCTTCTCAAACATCCCTGGATGTTATTAAATAAAAGTTGAGGGTTTTGGAGTTTTCCAAGCCCGCAATCAAGACAGGAGAAAATTGTTTAAAAGGATAATAATTTTTTTATTGAATTTGCCGCTCTTTTCTGGGAATAGCTTTCCCTATCAAGGGCCATTTTAAAGGCTTTTACGACACACAACTATTTGCCTTGGGTGTGTTTGTGAATTTAATGGCTTCATGCTTATTTGTGTCCTAAATGTAGACAAGACAGACGCACACCCACACGCATCTAGACGTGGCAACAAAAGGTTTTATGTGCCATGCACAACGAAATATAAAATTTTACACTAAGCCAAGCAAACCCTTCCCCACCCCAGCCCCGGTCCCAGCGCCAGCCCAATCCCATCCAGAAGCCAGCCCGCCATCCATCCTCCCACTCGTGTCAGGCGTTGTCTTGTCTTTGGCTTTACATACAAAATTGACTGTGAAAACGCTTTGGGCACTTTGGCTCTCTGTTTGCACACTCTCGCTGGAATCGTCCTGCAGAATGCTGGCAGGATATAGAATAGCACGGCTCACATGCTTACAACATTGCCTTTTATGCCTGCCTCTGTCTGTGTCTGGGTCTGATGCTGTCGCATTATGCTCGCTTCTGCACATTTGAACGAGTGTTTCTGTCTTTATGTACTTGTATTTTTTGTTTTTAGTTCCACGAAATTCGCCGAATTCGTTGTTTTGTGTCCGCTATAATTTGTGTTTGCCACAAAGGATTTTTTTCGAGCTGCGAGCCCAACAAAATTTGAACATTTCGATACGCTCGATCTATTAACTAATGAATGTCACTACTGTGAATGCATGAACAGCTGCACAGACCGATCTGCCCATTTGTTCGCCTCTGAATTGGCTTTGGGTTCTGGCTTTTTGACTCTGGCCTAGGAGGCCACACGCACGGAGAGCCAAACAATGCCGAATGCGGCCCGAAAGGCAGCTGCAAATTAGATTAATTACGTATCCGCACATTTTCACAATCCAACACACACCCAGCCAGGAAGCCAATTCGATTTTCAATTCATTCAATTCCCCAATTGTCAACCCAGGAGCGGGAGCGGGGCGGCTAAAGTTCACTGCTGACTAATTTGGCAGCGAAATCAAACAAATTGATTTTCGGGCCAAAGAATGAGGGCCAGAGTCTCTGGCTTTGGCATCACCATCGCCATCGCCATCGAAGGGGATGTGGGACATTGAGCTGACGGATCTGCCAGCGATGTTGAATTGCGAGTTTTGCCAATTCGGGCCGCCAATCAAAGTGACAAAACAATTGAAATCAAATCCATAAATTGCATTTCTTTTACACATCAATATATGCATGGATTCTATGGAAATTGCTATGGCAATTGCAAATGCAATTTTATTATCTGGCCTGTCTGGCTTCGTTCGGTGCGCCTGCTGGGCGTTTGGAATCCCAAACATGGCCCGTGTCTGGCTGCTCGCTCGGCTGTCGGGTGAGGAGGGGCAATAAAAGCAGCAGGCCGGCGAAATGAACTGGCTGGCCGGTGAGTAGGTGTGCAATTAATTCAAAAGTGTCTGCCGAAGAAAGTTGCAGTCATTAATTAGCATTTGCTTGGGCCAACTTTGCAGTCGAGAAGAACATTTTTGTGTGCCGGGTCTCTTTGCGAGTCTTCACTTCATCTGGCACGTTTTGGCCAAGAAAGAGGAAAAGCAAGGCCGGCTGAAGGAGCTGTGGAGAGCCCGAGGTCTTGGTGTAAAGCTCATTTCCGTTTTATATTTAAACACTTGGGGCCTAAAATGTTTGCTCTACTATTTCCACGCAGTGCAAAATCATCATAAAAGGCAGGGAAAATGAAAAAATAAATAGCCCAGCCCCTCGGGAGTGTGGAGTGGCCTCTCCGCTCGATGGACCATGAAGGCATCCTGCTTGGAGGTGGCAAACGCTTAGCAAGTGGATTTTTAAATTAGTTTGTCGACTCCTCCTCGGCCGCCGCGTCGTCGGCATGCCTACATCATCCGCAGATAAAAGCCATGAGGACGACTTCTTAAGAGCGATGGCAAGGCCAAAGGTCCTTCTGGGGCAAATGGACTTGAAAGTCAGTCGTCTCGTCGCTCTCGGCACCAACATTTTCGTGCTTATTTAAATGAATTAGGTGATTTTTCAAGAGCTAAGCTCGCCACGAGCAGTGAACTCATTTCCGTTCCAGTTGCTCTCCGCTGTTGGCCGTTGGCCGATGGCTGCTGGCTGTTGGCTGTTCATGCTTCATTTGGCTTTCACTTTGTGGCTGCATTGCAATGAGCTGTTAATTTGCAGGCCACTGCGTGTCAATCAAAACTTTTACGATATCTCGCCATGGTAAATTTGATTGCCTTCCACCTAAGCAGCAAGCAGCAGGCAGCAAGTAGGAAAGCAGGAAAGCAGGAGAGCAGCAAGCAGCACCAAACACAATCATCGCCTCGAGGAGGAAAATCATAAAAATACCGAGGAAACAAGAAGCACACCCAAACAAAACGAAGGAGCATTTTCACGGAGGCGTCGTAAAAAGTGCTCGCTGAGTGTTAAATACATTAAGCAGATACTTTCCATTCAAAGACGCTCGCTGGCACGCTCGCGGGGAGTTGCTTTTTTCGTGTCAGAGTGTTTTTTTGGCGGCTCACACGTCGTATACGCAATATCGTGTGTTTGCCATTGTTTTCTTGCCGTAACACGAGCCTCGTTGCGCATACGACGCGTGGGCCAGCGGGTCGCGAGGTGAGAGCTCGTCTCGGCGGCAAAGTGGCACAAAAACTGGGGGCAGGACCGGGAGCCTCCACGGGCGTCGCCTGACACACATTGGAAACAAAAACCCAAGCAAAATGAAAGTGAAAGGGTTGCTCCTTCCTGCATATTCCCCGCTCCGCATGGCCCCGCTTTATTGCCGGGTTATTGTTATTTAATGCCAAGTTTAATGCCAACACAGCGGCAGCGAACACCTAAAACAATTTCATGCCCGCCCCATTAATATATTTCAACTGGTTTGGTTTGTTTCATTTCAACGTACGTGGGGGCTCTACATCTGATTGTGTTCTGTTTTGTTTTGCAAAGTCAAGTCCCACCCTGAGCGAAGTGGCAAGTAATTTGTTCTGCTGGTTGCACAATTCTATGTTGACGCTCTTTTGTGTGTTTGCCGGGCAAAAGAATCTCAGGTTTCGATGGCTTGTGCACGTAGGTTGCTGGCCATTGTTGTTCCAGCTGGTCGGGGAAGCAATTTAAATGCCTGCGCCCGGTACTAACACAGAATTATGTTAGGGTCAGCTCTATTTCCCTATTTCCATTCTAGGCACTTGCCCACCCGTGAAGCTGTCGAAGGGGCTTTGCCAGAGACGTTCGTAATCACGTTTATCGAAAGTTATTTGGTTGCTCAACTTTGCGGTGTTTTCATTACAAAAATTTGTATTTTCCAGCGACTAAAGGTGATCTAACAAGTAGAAACGGGGTAGTCGAGATTTCTCGACAACGAGATACCAAGTACCTTCTTCATCTTTTTTTTCATATTTTTCAAATAATTAAATAAATGGTTTGTCAAAGAAGTGACAAATTGGATGACGTCATCCGACATTTGCAGCGGCATGCCGTTTGGCTATGTCTTCTATATTTATTGTCCGATCTGGACGTAATTTCCATGCACATGATTAAGGATCAGCGGACTATATCTTTGTTTTTAGCACCTTTTTTGTCCAAGTTACGGTCAATTATGTTTATACATACAGACGGACATGGCTATATCGACTCGGGTGTTGATTTTGATCAAGAATATTTATAATTTGTATAGTCGCACAAGCTTAATATACCATTTGTTTTAACTTTCTTCTTGTTTTAACTTTATAGTAATACATTCTCAAATAATATAAAAATAAGAATAAAATTCCTAATAATGAATTTGTTAATACAACATTTCAAGCGGTGTAAGCATCAGGATAATATGAATAACGTCTGCTAATTCTAAGGTACATGGTATAACTCCATAACTTTTTCGCTGTTGAGGGTATATACTTCCCCCGACTTTTCGTGTATTATCTGACTAAGCTTGGCGTCGCCTTGGCAATTAATGTCAAAAAATCGTGACTGCAGTCGCATATAAGAAGTAAGCCAGCCTACTATATGTGTTTTCCTCAATTCGAGTTCGAATAAATCAGGATACATTTAAAAACCTAATTTATTACAACATTCTCCCGTCGCATTTCCGGCCGGACAGCCACCCGTGCCCGTTCCCTTCATTTTGTCCGGATGCCAACCCATCTGTCCACTCTCCTCGCCCTTTGTCGAGGCCTGTCAAAACAACTTCCATTGTTTGGCCCCATTTCACCTGTCAACCGGCCTTTGTGTCTGCGCTAAGCTTCGCACTACCAACGCAATCCCACATAAAAGGGAAGATGGCCAGAACTCTTGCCAAGGGCCACACTTCGGTTTCCATTGTCAACAAGCCAGCCAATTTAGTTAATTAGGCTACCGAAAGTGAATAAACAAAATCTCTAGCCGAGGGGCACGTGCTAAGCTCTGTGTGAAAAAAGAGGCAAGTGAATTAAAACAAAACAAAAAACACAAACCCGCAAAAATGCACAAAACACTTGACGAATTTTTCCGTTTTGCCTCGTAATTTGTATGCCACGCGCCTGCCCCGTTCCCCTCTGGCTAATTACGTCGTCGCCTTGGTGTATGTTGATATGGGTTTGTAATTAACTGAGTCTCCGGATTTATAGCCCCTTCGGTTTGCCAATAAAGCTTATTTCCAATAGGCAAACCAGTGCTAGGGGTTGTCCGCTAAAATCGACTTAAACACTGAGATGGTAGGTCAAATTTGGCTCAAAAAATCGCTATAGAAATCTATGAAATGACTTCTTTTAGCCACCAAATGGTGGCTATTTCTGATCTTATTCTTTCTGTGTAAGCTGCAAGTGCGTTTGTCTCGGGCAGACTCACCTGCATAAATCATCGCGATGTCGATGGCGATTGTGAGCGGAGTTTCTGGGCGAGATTAGCAGGCGGCCCGTCGCCGATTGGCCTGGAAAATCGGTCAAGTTTTTGCCGCTGCTGCTGCTGCTGCTGATACTGATGCACTTTTTTGAGGCGTGCGAACCGGCTCGCCGGATTGCAATATTCGCGAGTCTCCGCACTTGTTGCCGCGGGTTGTGTTCGCTCGCTGGCTGGCTCTCTTTGGCCAATTAATTTGTTGCCATGCGTTGAATAATTGCACGCATTTTGCCTTAAATCTCCATACGCTGCTCGCTATTCAGCACTAAATATTCAGAGTTTTGTGATCTTTCTGATTGGGCGTTTGCTAAGCCGGGCGCGCCAAATTAATGGTTTGTTTGCGCTAGAATTTGATTGAAATATGTTTTATTTGTCGACTGCACACTGCCGAGCTGGCAATTTATGGTCAAACAATTATTTGCTGTCATTGTCGCACAGGCAGGCACACACAAAGCCGAAGGAATCTCAACTGTATCGGGTTGACATCATGCTCTCGGATGCATCTATAAACAGATATGTTTATTTTTGCATACATATGTCCGCTCTGACAGCGGAACAATTATGAAAATTGCAGTTTGTCATGGCTAATTTGGCTATTCGAGTGTGTTTGCTTGTTGTTTTGACAGAAAGCAAATTGTTTGCCAATTAATGGGGAAACTACAAAACGAAATCTAGTGGATAATTGCCAGCATAGCGCCTAAGAACACAATCAAATCGCATAGAACACATTCACACTCGTCTCGCTTTGCACCCGCGAATTCACAACGAATGCACTCACTCACTCGCTGCTGGCCAGATTTTCTTGCCTTTTTTGTGAATAATATTATTTTGCACAATTGTTTTGTTTTCGGTTTTTATTTGTATTTTGCTTTTGGGCCATAGAGCACGTAGAGGGCTCTGGTTTCAAGTGTTATGGATGACAGAGCGCTCTATGAAGTGACAATTGTTGCGGGCCAGGTAAGTTATCTTTG
The DNA here is from genome assembly GCA_021223825.1 of Drosophila ironensis. Taxonomy (NCBI): domain Eukaryota; kingdom Metazoa; phylum Arthropoda; class Insecta; order Diptera; family Drosophilidae; genus Drosophila; species Drosophila ironensis. Next base: position 480,953 of record JAJJHQ010004697.1, on the reverse strand, counting down.
TTGCCTGTTGCGATTCCTTCGAATCGACGCAAGGACTCGCCGGAAACTGAAAACGCACTCGGGTTCGGGCAATGGCGGAAACAGCTGCGATCACTCGGTTTTACCGTTATGCTCAACAGACGCCGCTCATTTTCGAACGTGTCCGACGCGTCAGAAGGTTCAAAGCCGAAAGCCGTTGGCCCGAACCAGCAAGCCAAGTTGCCCGCCTGCGGAACGGGGCGAATGGAACACCACGAATGGGCGGCGAACGCGCGGAAGTGGAACAGAATTTCGTTGCGAGCAACAGCCGCGGAAATCGCATGCGATTTTTCACTAGCACACGGTGCTTGAGTTTATGGCAGATCTGATTAATTATAAGCTTTTGATACCCTTAATCTGCATCTGCCTGCAGCCACGGCAGTCGGCATCCGAGCCTGAGAAATTCCCTTTGATTTGCGACGTTTTTTGCTTGTTAACCTTTGGGCCAGCCCCACAGTCAGACAGTCAGACAGAGAGGCAGACAGACAGACGGGGAGACCGGGCAAATAAAAGAAACCACGCATAATAAATTGCCAAATTCGACCAAAGTCGCAAAAGGACGGACTGGCTGACTGAAAAAGGACACTCGAGCTTACACACTTTGCCCCTTTTTGATGGGGCATCCTTATTCTGATTATCCCATCCGTTGATTTCCCTTGCAATTCCATTTTATGACAAAGTTCGAGCCACTTCAATTTGGCGCTTTCCGATTCGCGACGACTCTTTCCCCTCTACGCCCGCCCGCCCTTTGAAAATTTGGGCAATTTTCCATCAGCGCTGCAGGGCGTTGATTGCTTCTCGCCAGTTTAACCGATTCAAGCATTTTTGCGTGCAAGTTTTGGCTTAGTGAAGTGAATACTCGATTGCGAACTCATTATGGGCCTCCTTATGGAATTTTCGTGGAACGGGGCGAGTGGGCCGAGTCAATTGCCATGCAAAAGTTGTTTCGGCCATTGCTCACTTGATTTCTGCCCAGCCAGACCGCCTGGCCACGGCCTTTTATCTTGTTGACCTTTGGCCTGGTTGGACTAGCGCTGTAATAATGATAAATGAAAAGAGACCGCCTCGGGAAACGCCCCCCAACCCAGGGGCCTACTCTTGGGAGGGCATGTGTGCGCTTGCCTCTAATTAGGATAAACAGATGTTGCCGAAAATTAATTACACATCACGAGCACATGAACACATCCTCGGCCCCGGATCCCGGTTACCGGGTCCGGCCCATCCTGCTCATTAACTGCTTGCCACTAATCAGGATGATGACCGCCATCATCCTGACGATGATATCGCGGTATCCTTTCGGCGAATCGGTATCTGGTGCTGCCAATTCCCGACAGGCCATAAATCTTGCCAGAATGCCATGCGGCAAGGAGCTGTCTCATCCGCAGGACATGGATTTGCATAGCTAACCAGGTGAAATCCACTTGGACGCGCAGTGATTGTCTCCCTGCGCCACATACAGAAAAACAATGCCATTCTGCATATTTTACTCCGGCATGCAGCCAAGTGTGTGCCGTCCTTGCTCCGCTTTTGCGGCAGGCGTCGCAGGAGCAAAATCACTGGTGCCAGTGGCAGACTCTGAAAACCTCATGAATGAAACGGCAAGCCCTGCCAGCGGTGTGGCTTCTCTTATTATTTTTAGACATTCAACATGCTGGGCTGCACTCGGTGTCGGATTTTCCAGGAATTCCGGTTGGGTTTGCATCGCATCTCATTTTTTCGCAAATCGGATTTAAAGAATTGCTTTCGTCTGGCCCTTTTCGAATCGGCCTCAAAAGCCCAGATAGTGGACTCCTTTCAGATGATGCCAAATCAATTTGCCGACACAATCGAACAAAGGAGCGAGTGTTCGATGGCTCGCTCGTCTTAAAGCCCTGCGAACGCTGCCAGCATCTCGGCATGCTTGGGCTTTTCAGGACCCTTTCCCTGGCAAATGCCCAAAAAGTAAGCTCATGCCGTGGCCTGGCTTGTGCGCCAGATTGCGCCTTCTGTCAGTCAAAGGCAAACACCTGTAATAAATATTCGTTTGTCGTCTTCGCTCGGTTATCCTGGATTTCTGGTTGCGCTGTCACAGATACATTCTGTCTGCTTTTCCGTGTGAGTGCACAAGACAACGGCACCCGGCGAAGGAGCCCACAGGCAGCGACGAGCAATGTGCCTAGCTGGCACAATTTTCATTCATTTCCTCAGCCCCAGCCCCGCCAGCGCTTCACGCTTCCCGGTTCCCGGTTCAATTTCCATTCGAGGCTGCGAGCAAAAAATATACGTAGCATACGAAACGGAGCCAACAAGCGGAGCTGAGTGCAGCGCAGGACACTGAAGCGCCCTGGTGTGAGTTCAGTGGCCACTTTCGGCCTTTTGGCCATCCACTCACGGGACGCACTCCAAAAGCAATTCACTCAACCATTTATGGCACCACAAGTTGCCTCCGAGCCATAAATTCACAGCACGCAGCTCCATCTGCTGCTCCTGTTGCTGCTCCCGTTGCTGCCTCTGCTGCTGCTGCACCGGGACTCTTAATTTAGCCAAGGATGCACCAAGTGTTACATTTTGCGCCCAGCTGAGCGCTCAGCGTGTGTTATTAATTGCGTAATTTGTTTATTAATACACAAATGGGCCCGTACATGCTACACCACCTGGCGGAGCCAACAACTCGTTATAGGGGCCCCCGCTGGCCAAGGACTCTTGTGTGGCCCATTAACCCATTCAACGTGGGGAGGATGCCCGCCTGGGCTCTCATTGCTTATTCAGGCAATCAGGAGATGTTTACCAAATCCAAAGCGACCAAAGCGACTCTGGAGGTAATCAAATTAAATCTCAACTGCATAAACCTGGTCGGAAACTGTTTGACTTACAATTAAATAGCGCAGCTCCGCCCCCGCCTGCCTTTGGAGGCGGCATAAATCAATTCCTATGCGCCCACCCTCGTCCTTCTGGCAGCTCAAGCTGTGCTAATTGCACACCCAGAGCATTCTAATGGCAAACACGAGCGAGTTTTCACCGCGCCAGGGGATGGTGTGGGTATGTGACGACAGCGATGTTATTAAATTATAATTACCAGCACCGTATTAGCACAATTAGAGTCCCGGCACGAAACCGCAGAAAAGGACACGTTGTCTGGCTTTTGTGGCTTCCAGTTCATTGCTCGATGTCAGACTGTCTGTCGCTGACAGTCGCGAAAACAAGTTGAGATGCCGGCGCATGAAACCAATCAATCATCGTGATCTATCCCCTGGAATCCATAATAAAATCTATGGCGCATTCAACTCGATTGCTATACAGGAGAAGGGATCGCTCTTATCGGCGGTATATACAAAATGGCTGGGGGCACTTTGCATGCCGCACTCCTCAATCAAAGTTGCCGCATAAATCGAATGCATAAACAACTGCGCGCCAGCCTCCGCTGTGGCAATATTGCGTATACGTCACGTCGGCCGCTGAGCTGCATGCGAGATTCCGGGAAGACCATACTTGCTGCGGCAGTGCCGCTGGCATATCGATGATTACCGGACCATGTTGAGCCTGAATATTGCGCTGCCAAGTGCAGGTAGCAACACTCACTTAGCACACATCCGCCCACCCATCGGGCGAGCAGGCTCATTTCAATTGCAGCAGCTGCCCGCTGCAGATGCGGATGCAACAACAGCAACTGCCTCGAAACAAGAGCATGGCAGCAGAGTTGGCCAAGAAAAATGATGGTAATGCAAAGTGTGTAGGCGGGCTAGCTTCAAGGAACTCTCGACGCGGGGATACCCTGCAAAATTAAGTGATTTCAAGAGAATATTCAATGGAAACTTGGGGTCTGCCTCACGCCTATTTGACCCTTGTAAGCCGTGTGATAACCATTCAACCAATAAGCCCGGTGATACCTCGTAGCTGGCCAGCAACTGCACGTCGAGTGCATTAGATGAATATTAAAAGCACTCACCCGGTGCAGCAGCAGCAGCACTTGAAACTTAAAAGTGAATGGCAGGCGGACTGGTCCTTGTCCAGGACCTCCAATCGACAATACCATCAACATTGCCAGAAGGAGCGGCAACAGCAGCAGCAGCAGGAGGAGGCGGCATCATGGTGCGTTGCATAATTTATTGTTATGCAATCAATCGCAGCAGCAAAGTTGAACGCGCAACAAATGGACTCAACTTTCCAGCTCTCATCCTGACTAAGTGGCTCTGATGGATTTTTCCGAAGAGGTCATAAATTATACATATTTATTAGCGTTTATGTTAGATAAATTAGATTTATCAATTTCACGTACGTGCCAGCACATGGTGGGAGTGTGGGAAAAGTCCAACCATCAGATGCCTGGAATGTCACGAGCAAACAAACGGATTCTGGGTAATTCCTGCCACGTAATTTCCTGAAAAAGAATACATGTGCAGAAATGTGAATCCATATTCATACTGAATAACCTTTTAAAATACATTTTTTCTGAGAAGATGGTTTTCCAATAACTAATCAATCGCGTTGTGGTGAAACCTTTCCGATTCACATTCCTGATAATTTCAGACATTACCTTAAAATTAAATTAAATTTAAATGTACTAAAGGTTTAAGCTCATCTGCCAGCAACTTTGAGCAAATTGCGATAAAAGCATATTCATGTTGGCCCTGTTTTCGCTTCGTGCAACTGTATGCGGTGGCTTTGTCCAACTGTTTTGACTAAACAATGGCACATTAAGTGGTAATGTCATTGTCAGCCGCAGCGAAAATTACTGACACAGCGCGGCAATGGCTGGCCAACCTGTCATAGCCAAATGGAGCCACAATTTCTGCCCTGCCATCCAGCGAGCACGTGAAGGGCAGGCAAACTTGATGCTTTTGGGTATGCTTTTTCGATTGCCTGTTTAAACGCAGGCCCGCATAATTTGATGGCCTTGAAATGATGTATTTTCTTTGCATATTAAGTAAATATTTCGGCCCTGTTTCGGCGCCACCTGTTGCTGCTTCCGTTGCTCCCGGCGGATGCCTTTTGCTAATCAAGCCAGGCGACAAACACAATTTGCTAGAAGGCACAAAGGGACCAAAAGGACACCGGCGCTCAGGCTGGTACACAAACAAAGGCCCCGCCAGACGGCGGACCCTAAGCCCTTCGCTTTTAGCCAACTTCCGGGCTGCTCTAATGGCGGAAGGATGCAATTAATTCGGTTAGGGTCGAATTAGAAATGTCACCTGTTAAGGCAGAACGTGACGACGGCGGGTAGGCCGTAACATTTCAGCGGCTCCAGGATCTTTGATTGCTGTCGTCGAGCAACATGTTGCTGGGTGTCCTTGCGGGATGGGGCGGAACGAGGCGGAACGAAACGAGACAGAACGGGTGGTGCAGAAGGCAGATGTCAGGAGGCAGGAGGCAGGACATATTGTATGAATAATTGCTCACAAGCTGCTCGACAGCTGCATCCACTCCCAGTGGCAGGGCCGAGCAAAACGGAACAAGCCAAGCGAATTAAAAGTCTTAGCAACAAAAGCGAGAAGTCAAAATGTTTGCTACACAAATAAATTCAACACTTTACGCATATTTTCATAAACTGCCAGACGAGTACAAAATATATATTTGCCTAAACTGCGAGAAAAACGTAGTGAATAAACGAATTTGTCCACGGGAGATGTTGTTTTGCTTGCAAGCAATACAAAAGCCCTAGTAAAACGATTTGTGGATGCTGCATTGTTTTGGAACAACACTGTTTCCCGGGAATTGCTTCCTGCACTTTTGTTACACCATTCTCCGGGTGTATGTTTACACAGAGACTCAGATGCTGGGGTTGTGCGAGGTCGATTGGGGGACGGGACGAGTGTTTTAATCCGACCACAACACAAACAGCAACCAAAGTGTGGGTCTCGCCCCCAGGCAGTACACGGACACTTAAGGCAAACTAACAAGGGACAGCCGGGACGTTAGGAGGGGTTGGGGGGTGGGGGCGGGGCTAGTAAGTCAAGGCTTCTCAGATTCCTTGGCTTATCAACGGAGACGCCGGAAGCTATGGCAGCACCACTCATACATATTTACAGGCCACGCTCCGCTCCACTAAGCCCGGGCCATTGTTGTTGCGGGCTGTATGCCTCTGTCTGGTCTCATCACATTACGTATTCAGGAGTGCCAACCGAGTTACAGCAGCAGGCAGGAGCAGGAGCAGGAGTCCTGGTACATAGGTTTCGAGCAAACAGACACAAACTAATACACATTTTGTGCTGCTGCCAGACTGCCAGAATTTCAACGATTCATCGCATTTTGGCCAAATGTTCAATTCGACTTGTTTCTCCGTTTGACTTAAAGCCTGTTGCACTGCAAGGCAGGCGGCACACTTGCCCTTTCCATTCCCTCTTCCGGTTCTTAGAATCGAGCAATTTTCGATGCAAATTCAATTGCTGTGAAAAATGTCCATTAAAAATCGTAATTGAAACGTTAATAATTTAATGCGATTGACGACAATTTCTCGGGTCTCGAGTCCTTTGCCGGCATCCTGCGAGCCTGTCAATTGAGCACAAAAAATCGATCATAATTCGATAAACGCCTGGCCCTAGGAGGGCAAAAGTTTCTTCCTGGCCGCCACTTGCCCTCCAATTGGAGTCTCAGTTTCGGGTCTCGGGCTCGGGCTCGAGACAAATCAAACGGATAGCGCGGTCTCGAGAGGGTTGGGCTTTCCGAGAAAACTGAAACGGAGCTGCTCCCTCATGTTGAAAAATTCCATTGTAATCAGTTTTATGCGTTTGTCATCATTTGTTAAGGGAGCAGGCAGACTGAAGTTTTCGGGGGAGGACCCAAATGAGATTCAGGGAAATCTCCGGCATAATGGGGACATCAGTTGCCAGCTCTATGCCGAAATCAGGGCAGAGATTCCCGCCGCAATGGCAGGGCATCTATCAAGCAAATTGAACACGCCCCTGTCGTATATATTACGCCCAGCTCTTTACCCTTTTGATGCTGTCTTTTTCCCATTTTTGAGGGGGCCAAAGCAATTGCAAATCCCACGCATCCATAGACTCTGACAGCCCACAGCCCACAGCCCGCCGCTGGGTCCCTCTAATATCGCTCCATAAATAAGGCCAAACAATAAGTGCGTTAACCTGCGCGTGGGGTAAGCTGGCGGATCAGTCATGGTGACAGCTCCTGCTGCGGCGCACACGGGCCGAGAAAGTGATGATGGGACACACTGCCTGCGTCAACGTGGCCGTCGTCCCAGACACGTGTTGACATGTCAGTTAGGCAAATGAGGGTAGACAGCAGCCAGCAGCCGGCAGCCGGCAGCCAGGAACCAGGATGCGAGCTCAATGACGAAGTCGCCCGACGAGTCATTAGCCGGATCTGTGGGCGGGCAGGGGCCAACAAATAGCCCCACACTCCGGTATTATAAATGCCGGCTGTTTGCGGAACAATTGTCTCCGCACCAGTCACCAGCTGGACCACTCCAAATCCTAGCTTAAAGACTCAGATTAATCAGAATTTGTCTTGGCCCCCGTCCGCTGCTGCGGTTGCAGGCGATTTAACGACACCATCCGCCATCCGGCGGTCACCTTGATGGGGCCACAATGGAGCCCCAGACAATGGCACGGCCATAGCTGTCCAATATACTCGTAGCAAGGCAGTGGCATAAAAAATAAATGCAAAATAATAAAAATCGATTTGAAACAGGCTCCAATCGAAATTGAATAGACCCGGCCGGGCAGGATGTGGCGATGCCCAGCACTTTGCACGTTGTCATTTGATAACCCATTGTGGCGGACGCAAATTGAAAAAAGCGCCGTTCGCCGGCCGACGAGCGAAATGGTAAATGGCACACAGGATGGCGGGGACAAAGCAGCAAGGACTTGACGGGTTGGCCGGAGGACGACATCTGTCGGATGTGTGTAAAAGTGGGGTCTCCCCCCCCGGCTGCTTAACGTTTGACAGCGGCACAAAACGCACAGGCCGCAGTATGAAAAGGGCGATCTCCGCTGTCCGGGCGAACTTTGAACTTTGTTCTGAGTGGGGCTGGGGCAAGTGGGGTGGGACAAGCGTCGCCAAACCGCAACAGAAAAGCAATTAACATGAAATGACACTTTGATTGAAACGTCTAATGTGCAGGGCGGCCAATCAACTCGGTCCGTGGGTCAAACGTTTTTGGGTTCATAAGCAGCGATGGCCGCTGGAACAAAGCCAAGAGCCAGCCATCTGGACAGCCCTCACAGAGCAGCGGCTTTGCGATTGCCAGCGTCCCAATTTACATCCAGAGCTTCAGTCAGGCGGACCGATAAGCCGGGCTAAACTTTCTTCGGGGCCAGATATGCAGCCCGGCCCACACAAGCACAACTCGTCGTAGTTCTCTGTTGACCGTAGCCTTGGCCGCAGCACAAATCGAAGCGACTACGTGCCTATGCACTCACATCCGCTGCCCAAATGGCCCAAAGGAATTGCCTGCTATCTCCTCCCTGCCGGCCGGACTCCATGGCGGATGCGTGATGCGGGAAATGGAAAGCAAACAGCAAACAGCAATCGCAGCTTGCAGCTTTAATCGAAGCGAATTTAAAGAGCACACAAACCGGACTCAACGAAGGCCCAGTCAAGCGGACACGTGTTAACCATTTAATGTGAGTCGTAAATAAGAAAAGTCGTTAATTCAGACCCAGATCAAGACAAATTAAATTGTACTTCACTCCAGGTCATCGGCCATCAAATGCCCTTTTGATGTTGGCCCCGAAAGCGGGATTTGGCCGACGTCAGAATAGCCAAAATGCCCGAAAACGACGAGGCTGCCTGATGGCAAATCCGTGCGATTAAAATCCAACAGTAATTCGTGTCTAAGGCACCAGGCCCTCCACTTTGATTCCGCAATCTGCACAATGTTCAGGATTTAATTTAAATATACGTATAAATGTATATATATATACGTTCCTGGTAAGCGAGTAAGCGCATTCTATGGAAAATCCTAAGCACGCTTTTGCCCCGAAATAAACAGGAAAGCCGAGAACCCTTGCCCAAGTTTCGGGGGAGTTTTGTTTGTGCATAAAATTAAAGGAAGTCGGCGGCAGTGGGGCAACTTTTATGATTGGGTTGCCGGGCCACCGCGACGCTCTCTCCACGGACCGGCTGTTGTTTGGGTTAATAAAATATGCAAAAATCCAACACGAAAATTAAGTTTCCTTTTCGACGGAACGACGGCCGACCTTTCGCACTCGCCCCAGACTGTGGAGCGGAAAAGGACGAGCAGGCAGGACGAGGAGCCAGGAGCGGGCGGGTAACATATGCGCAGCATAGAAGCCTCATCACACATCCGCCCCGTTGCCGGTCTACGGTCTACGGTCTACGGTGTACGGTCTGCCGGCACCCAGAATGCCTGTCTGCCAACTACTAATAATCAAATTATTTAATATAACTAAAACTTTTTAGAGCCTGTCACGTCTCTCCACTTTGTAATGGGCAAACTGTGTTGTCAGCGCACAATCTGATGTCGTTATAATTATCATGTTATTGAGTTAATTACACATTTAGAGCGTTGCGGCGCCCAAATTGTGTTTGGCAGATTAAAGCGTCAGTTTTGAGCTGAACACAATCAATCCGGGTAAGGGAAAGGGCTCGAGAGTAACTTGACATGATTACTCGCAGGCATAATTCAATGCAGGCCGGGCCATTCAATTCCGGGAAATTCATTTACTTGGCACAAATAAGGCAATTCTATTAAATAAATTGAATATGTGTGTGCACACACGGGCCCCGGGAAGCCTTTTAAACTAATGTGAAGCGCCCCCAGAGCATCCGAGCCAAAATGCCATAAAACGAGGCAAACGGAATGGGCCTTACATTCTCGTTCAATTGTTGTACACGCAGGCATGAATGTTACTCAATATATCATCAATACCTGACTGAAACACCACAAGCCCCACGGCCGGGCCAACCAAACAGGGCCGCAGAGAAAGGCACATATATATATTATTTATGAGTGTGTATTTTAACTAAACAGAAATTGAATTGTTGTTTCTGGCCTGCTCCCTGTTTGCCGTTTGCTATTTGTGCTTGCACGTGGCTTTTCGCCGACTGTCAACAATTCACGTTTTTTGCCGCGCTTCGCATTTCCCATTTTTGCGGGTTTATTTATAAGCGAGCTGAATAAAAGTCGAACGTGTTTATGGGACAAATGAAGTACTTTAGATTCAATTATGCATTCGTCAACAGAACACATAATGGAATCCCAAATTGTTGCGGCCTCCGTGTGGGCGTCAGTCTTGTTTGCTTAGCCCGCTTACATTTTGCTCCTGCTCTTGCGTCACTGCCCAAAAGGAGTCGTGTCTTGTCCCGTCCCGTCCCGTTCAGCGAATCTCTTGTCCGGGCCCTCCTCGGCTTGGCCGCAAATCAGATTTGTGGTTTATGGTCGACCAGCAGGAGGGGAGTGGCTGCAGCTCACCTACCCCGGGGGCACTTAATAAGGGTAAGTGATGCCCGGGAGCTAACCGCAGTCGACGCATCCGAAGGAGGCTGCCCCACCACTGAGTGGCGAGCCAAAAACTGACCTTTGTTTGCACTTGGCAGCAGCCAGGCTCTAAATCAAAGTTCTGACCCTAACTGTCGACTGTCTGACTGGCTGTCGGCTGAGTGTTTATTAATGGTTTGCCAACTTATTGGGCCTTATTCATTTCAAGCCGCTCCACGGCGCTTCGGCAGCGCATCTGCCACGCATTGTCTGCTGAAAATCAATACTTTGGCAATCCGTTTTGGCGGCTTACAAGTGTAATCATCACATGAGTAGTTGGGGCCAACTTCGAGTTTAGTGGCATGGCCCGGGAGGCGTCAAGAAATCCCTTCTAATAGGCACTTGCCTTGCCCATGACCGCACTACCCGTAATCGAAACGGAATCCCAAACTCTTGACACTCCCGAACAAAGAAAAACTAAGTGAAGCCGAAATCCTTTGAGAAATTAGCTGGCCCGACCGAGTGGCTTTTATCCAATTCTTTGGACATTTTCCAGCTGGCAGACAGGGCTCTCGTGTCTGCGGTTTAATAAGCCGCCCAGGTCAGGGGGCTAGTTAGTCTTGGCCAACAAATCCCAGGAATTCCACTCGACCGTCATTTGAAGGCGTCGCACGCAGGTCAGGCCTCCAGTTTTTTCGTTTCCTATACCGGAAAAAATACATATTTCCTTTTTCGAAAAAAGTTATTGAAGGAATAAGTGGGGAAAATAAATGAATCCTGATCTTTGAAACAATAATAGAAGGGGTAAAAATATTTAGATTTAAAGGGCTTTAAAATCGAATTCTACATAAGTTATAGCAACTGGGTTTATATTCAATATTCGTGCAACAAAAACCGACAAGTTTAACATTATGATATATATATGATATTTGTATTAACTAAATCTATCCATAGAAGATAACACACAAACACTAATCTATACATACAAGTCTTCACCTTCCGAATAATATTTAGATTTAAAATAATTTTCAACTACATTTGTTAAACAATTAATTTGCCAAAATTTACCAATTGTTTTTTAAGGGACTAAATCAGAATATTTTCCTCTTTACTTCCCTGTACTTTCCAAACAGTTTTTCCCGCCAAATATTGACCTGATATTCCTAGACAATCTAAGGATTGTATACGTTTCTTTCTATAGATAACCTTGTTAATACTTTTTGGTTCTGCATGTAATCCTTTAGCTGCATGAAAGCGTACAGCTTTGCATCTAAAATGTCCTGGCTCATTAAGTTGTTTGTTTTCGGGGGCTTCCAGTTTCGGGGCAATTTTCCTCCTGTGTAACGCTCCTGGGCGGGGAAATCAATCGAAAGTGACGTCAACCTCGAGGACATTCGATACTTCGGCTTGACAGGCAGAGAGAAAAAAGCGGAGAAAGAACACAGAACTTTGTTCTGCCTGCGGTTACAGTCGAGTTTGAGGTCCGAGCTTTTTGGCAACCTCCGTCTCGCAAATTGCGTTAGCCTGGTGAGTGCTGTGCGGTGTGTGGCATTTAGCTGCCATTTGTTGCTGCGTTTGGCAGAAGGCGACCCAGTCAAAGGGCAGCTGGGAATCGAGTTAACAAGCAAATGCAATTACGAGCCTCTAAATAAACCGAAGCTGCACTCTTAATTTCGTTCGCTGCAAGGACCCCGTCCGGCACCGACTTTGAATGCAAGAAATTAGCGCGACTCTGAGTCTGAGGGGCTGTGCCCCGAGCACAATCAGGCTAATTTCCCAACCGATTCCCATCCCAGCGCCGGGACAATCCTGCTCCTCCGCCGGCTGACTCAATTAGAGAGGCGGGATTCGCAAAAGGGAACACTCGCTGCACAAATCAGATCAAATCAAGAGTCATCGCCTCGGCCCCGAGGCCATGGTTAAGCCATTAAATTATTAAAGCCCTCGGAGATAGCAGGCGGGCGCGACATCGGCCAAAAGTCAACACCTGTTGGCTTTAATTTGTGCCCCCGGTGCCCGCGTCCAGGTCGTGTCAGCTCGTCGGCATCCCTAATTCAATTATCGGCAAGAGCAGGCCAAAGGAGCGCTCCGCCTGCCGCCGCCCATCTGCAAGGTAAACATTTGCTTAAACTTTACAATGAAATTATCCGAGCGTGCCATGGCAATGCAGGCAGGCAGGCGGCAGTCGGCAGTCAGGCGGGCACTGGGGAATCCTGTCGTCCTCCGCCTCTGCATTCAGTCGGCGGATTGTCAAAGTAATTGCAGAATGTTGTGGTTAATGGCAAATATAAATCAATAAATAAAAGCAGGTGGGCTCGATTTAGGTCCGACCGGGAGCCGCATCTGACGGCTGTCTTGGACTTTGTTCATTTGGCAAGAAAAATGGGTTACCTGGGGTAGTGAGCACTGACGAAGATGTGACAACTTGAACTAAACTTTGTAGCGTTGCTGTCACAACTTGTTTCTTTAAGGGCAGACAAGGTGGAGCTTTTAAGAGGAAATAATATACCAATTTAAAGTCAAGCTTGTCTCTTTTAATGGTGATTTGCCCTTGATTTATAAATCAAGGAGATTATAAATTAATAGTTTAATGCGTGTGTGTCAAGTACAACGTTTCAAAGTTAATACTTGGCAGACACATGCATATTAGTTTGGAAAAAGTTGAGCCAAACTTTAAGTTTTAATATGCATGTCACGTCGGGCTATATTCGAATTTACGAAATGTGAGATACAGATGGGAAATCTGTCACTTTTGGCACCCATCACGCAATCAACCAATGCAATCTCCCTGCCATCCAGTGACGGCAAACTCTTCTGTGGAAACCTTTGGCAGCCAAGTACTTACCTGCGCTTGGATTGATGGAACTTCTGAGTTCGCGGTAAAGCAGCTCTTCCAATCACTGCGCACTCTTATCTCCTCGAAACAGAGGAGCATCGAAAAGGTGGCCGCGTGGCTGGGAGGGATCCAGTGCAATCCAATTCCCAGCGAAATGCTGTCGCATTGCATTAAAGACCTGCGGTACACAGGAGTCAAGTGGTCTGCGGACGCCTTAAATTTAAAATGTAAAAGCTCGTCCTTAAAATTTCAATAGGTTTGCCAGCAGCTCGCATCTGGCAGATGTTTCCAGCTACCGAATGGGATACGAATAGCGCAGTCAGGGGCTCCGTCGGGGCCGGGAGCGTACATAATTTAATTTGCTGACATAATACGCTGAGCATTAACAAAGTAATTACGGGCATTATGGCAACCGCATCGCCATCGAGTCCTCGGCCCGCCAATCTGCAATCCCGCTGCGGTTCCCGCGACGGTTGCCATGGCAGATGCGGACGCGGATGGGAGTGTGGGGGAGCGACCATTTGTTGTATGGCATACACTTGGCCAAAACGGCTTTGGGCTGTCGCAATTAACGGAAAGGCTCGCCTGAGATTTAAGCGACCCACCACAAATCAGCCAGAATTGGGATCATCAAGTTTATAGCAATTGTCCAAAATTCGAGGCACTATTGTGGAAATCTTTAAGCCACTTGCAGCGAATCAATTGGACTCTATTAAAGGGCAGACAAGAGGAAGTGAGTCTGGTTTATATTGTTAAGTAGTCTTTGGGCTGTTGCAATTAAGGGAAAGACTTCGCCTGAGAATTGCCATCAAGTTGAGACCAAATGGACCTAAAATAAACCCCAGGCACTATCCTGCACATCCTGAAACCCCGAACAGTAAGCAACCTTTAAGCCACTTCCAGCTCATTAATTAGACTCCATCAGCTTGACATTTGGCGGGTTGAATACAAAATAAATCTGACCCAGAACTCGCTCTTTTGTTTTCTTTCCTGCTCCCAGTTGCTAAATTTAAATAAATAAGACAAAGAAGGCCACCACGGCATACTTATTTAAATGCTTAGCAATTCTTAGCAGGGAGGATAACCAGACCTTGCAGCTTTAAATTAAATTTATGGGTGGAAAAAATGTCAGCGCGGCGAAAATGAGCGGATCCATGGCCGGAGCATAAACACGAAATAAAATGAATTAAAATGCAAATTGTAAAATGGCTTGACTGTGTGCGCAGATACGATACCCGTTGTCAGTAGCGACTTTTGATTGTTACCAGCAGGGCTCCTGCTGCTCCTGCTGCTCCTACTGCTCCTACTGCTACGCCTGCGGATTCCACTCCTGCCCCTCCGCAAACACCAGTAATCAAATGCAGGCAGCTGCCGGGGCCCGGAGTGAAGTGAAAGTTAAATATTTTACCCCACGCCCTTCGGCAACTTTCCCACGCCCATCCGCTCCGCCCCGCCTTTGTGTGTTTTTAAAAAGGCTAAGAAATTGCGTATACGACTGCATTTTTGTGGCCGTCATTAAAGTGTCATCCGGTTGCAGCTCAAATTCTGCTTGAAATTGAAAACTCTAACCGCAGCGAGCCCGTTTCGCAGCCCATGACCCTAAGCCGTAACCTGCTACCCTTTGAGTCCAAAAAACTCGGGTGGGCGCTGCAAAGGTTAGAATAATACGCCGTGTGGGCCGAATTGAAATGCTAAAGTTCCTGTAATTTACTCTGTTAATAACAGCGGAGAGCGCCGCACTGTACAGTCGCCGCAGGACCAAATGGAATGGTCCGGACTCCGGGTTGGTGGGCGAGGAACGTGGTGGATGTGAGTGGAACGCCACAGCGCACTGTGGGGAAGTCTTTCGCGCTTTGTGCCTAAAAGTTGTTGTTCAAATATATTTATTTAAAGAATGCTTGTCATTGTTACTTTATTTTAATGAAATGATAAAATTGTTATTTTTTTTAGCAAAAGGGTAAAAAAAGGGTAATATCCTGCAACAAGATTTCACAAAAGAAACCACTGAAAAATTCAAAAGGATTCTTTTTGAAGATACCTTCGTAAAATAATTTATAGTTTATTGTTTATGTTTGCATTAAATTATTGCATTTAACTATAAGAAGTTACTTTAAAAATAAAAGCAATTTAGCTGTTGGTAAATTAACTGGCCAAACTTGTACGGCCCAAATGCATAATCCCTTTTCCCTTGCATAATGCGCCAAATCTTGTTTATGTTTTATTTCGGACTGGCCGTGAACTATTCAAATGGAGATTTACGAGCTAAGTTAAGGCATCGCATCGCTCCACTGCCACTTCCACTTCGTTGCCGGGGTTTCGTTGACTTTGACGCTCTAATTTGCCGAGGCTACGACCAACTGGTTGTCCATTGTTTGACAGGAGTCACCTGTTGATTTCACTTGGCGTCGCCTTAATTAAAGCTCCTGCCTCTGGTCAAACGAAGCAAGGCCAGGCAAGCCAACTTTTCCTATCTTCTGGGCCAAAGTTTGAGCCATCGCATCAAGGCTCCAATAAGTGGAGATGGAATAAAACGAATTAATCCACTTTGCTGAAATTTGTCAAAGCCCGGGGAACGGGAGGTGGTCTGATGCGGTGGCGTTGAGGCAAATGAACTTCTCTGACTCGGAGTGACAGGTCTGACTTGGAGCATTCGAAAAGTTTGGCTACAAAGCAGGCCCAGCCACAAATTCCTCCTATTGGAATACTTCCTGTGAAAGCCTGTGCCATTATGTCATTTTTCCCCTACAAGTAAAGGCGCTATTATTCGGAGACCTTTATTTAATTTATAGTCGATGGCCCTAGTAGCTAGCACTCTCTTCCTTTAGTTAATATATTATTTTAATCTGTATAATAATTAAACTCTTAAATAATTTATGACTATTTCTTCTTATTTTACCGATTTGTCAAACTAATCCAAAGCTATTCCAACGGATTTGGATTTTTCCTAAATATGAGACTCCACCACTTCTACTTACTTTTATGAATTGAACCGGAATTCCCATTTCTAGATTCCATAAAGGCATATTAGTATAGCTGAATGCAGAAACTAAATAATACATTGAACTGGAACTGTGGAAGTGTTGCGATAAACTTGTGTCCATTTTGGTATTAAATTATGCAAACAGGTCCGAGAAAGCCGCAAAATAAGGCAAATCGAAGGGGGATAAACAAGCGATGATAGGCTTACATGGCTCCGCGTCAGTAGTCTGGACCGAGCAGATAAATATGACAATTTCAAATGCCACCAGCACGAGTACATGGAAAACCTTTTACTTTTACCATATTGTTTGTTAGTTAGCAATGCTGGGGGGACTTATTTCTGGCCAGGGGGAGGCGGACTGGGAATCAGGTCACTGCCAGTGCAAATCCGATGCGAAAGTTGGTGACAACAAGTTGTCGGGACGAGGATTATTACAGGGCTTTGGCAGGGTGCGATGTAAGGACACACTAAGATTCCCACCACTCTGACGGCAGTCCCATTGTTGGCGCTAATGACACTTTTATAACTTTTTATAGATTTTTCACACATAATGTGAACTCTTGGGCCATTTATCCTACCAACAGCGCCAGCAATCCTTTTTGTACAACAGCACAGCACAGCACAGCACACACACGACACAAACATACAGACATAAACGCCGACGACGTTTATTTCGCATTTCCTCTCGAAACTTATTTACGAGGACTTCAGAGCTGTTCAACGTGCATGTGTATCTAGCGGCGGCAGCTAGTGTTCATCTTCTTGGGGGCTCTGAAGTGGCTTGCCCCGGGCACACGGAGCGTATACGCAACGTGACGCATACGAAGCAGAAGGAGCGAAACAAAACAAGCCGCAATATAATTTCGAAACAAATTCCAAATGCCAGGCATGAACAACTTTTAAACTTGCCCCAAACACAGAGCATGGGCATAGTATGTGCTCCCATAGCAACCCCGATGCGTGGCAGGTTAAATTTAGAGGCGGATAAATACGAGTACAGCCGGGTTTGCGTTCGGATTTCGTTTAGGATTTGGCCTGGAGTAGGGGTTGGCGGTAAATAAGCAAAATCAAAAGTAATCATGTTGATATTTGAACAACCCAGCACGAATTATCTGTCGGTTTTACGGGGGTACATTTAGGTTGATTTGATTGGTCTTAAAACATCATCATCCAAAGCCGCGTGACTCATGTCAAGCTATCAACTAGGGTTTCTCAATTACTACAATACAAAGTGAATCAACTATTAAACGTCCAACAACCTTTTATAGTACACCTAATATAAGTTGATATGATTCTCGAAGATCTCAAGCTAATCTGTAATGGAAAGAACCAACCGCAAAGCAAAATGTCAACTTTATTACAGAAATCGACTTTATTACAGAAATTATTGCTTAGAAGCATTATTTACATGCATTAGTGAACTATATTATGCGCCAATCATTTGAGATATTAGAGGATTTTTCTACATTTTTTATTGTTTTCAAAGAATAAAGCCTGACTTTATAAAAAACTAGCCGTGGTTTTTTATACTCTTCACAACTTGAGGTAAAACAGATAGTGTTGTTTTTGTCTCCGTAGTGAACTTGTCTTGGGGTTAACCACAATATATTGTAAATTCATTTATGCTACATCGACACACGCAAACTTACAGATAATCTATATATTATTCTCAATAACTGGATTGACCGGCAGGCTGAACTGAGTATTCCTAGGCTTATAAGAGAGCCGGGTGGATGAAAATGATCGCAGTGCAAATAGTATCTCTGAGGCAGACACTTGAGATGCAGTCGTACATTTTCACCGTCTTGCTGGCGGCTTTATTTTCAGGTAATTCTCAAAAATCGTATTTGTTATTAAGCCTGAATATTTGATTAGTTGCAGCCATCCAAGCGGCTTCTGTGGATGGAAAGCAATGCGGAAAACTGGATGAAACCCAAGTTAAGAACGGCCAACTCTTCACCCAACCAAACGAGCATCCGTGGATCGGCCGGATTGAGGCCGATAGACGGGTGTATGGTTGTGCTGTCGTCCTCATAGATGCCCAACATGCCTTGCTCCCTGCCCATTGTATAGAGAGAGCCGATTCCGAACCTAAAGCCGTAATTTTTGGCTCCACGGATCCGGAAAACAACTCCACAGAGGCGACCGCAGGGGGTGCTGCCCAAAGATTGCTGGTCATTGAGATCAACATCCATCCGGACTATTCGCGCAGGGACCACATCAATGATTTGGCCGTCATCAAGCTGAAGGATAAGGTGGTTTTGACGGACTTTGTGCAACCGATCTGCTTGCCTTCGGCTGAGGTCCAAAAGGGCGACATAGCCGCCGGAGAGCTCATTGTTGCGGGCTTCGAGGGGCCCAATCACGGAGTCCGGGAGACCAAGAGGATCAAAATGCCGTTCGAGGCGATCAGCAGCAAGGAGTGTAACCGTCAGCAGGAGCGCTTCTCAACCACTCTCATCTGCGGATCCAGTCGCGTGGGCCCGTTGTCGGGATCGGCCTTGGTGGAGGCTACGGGAAGCCCACCAAAATACCATCTAATTGGCATTGTCACTGTTGGCTTTAAAAACCAGAAGAAGGAAGTGCATGGTCACGAAAACATTCCCTCCAAGTTGGATTGGATCCTGAGAAACACCGCCGACTAATGGAGGGGCAAGTCGTTGGCTCTCCCAATAAATATGAAATTGTTTTCAGAAAAGTGTTAGCTTTTTTTCCACCTTTTTCCCTGTGTAATCTGAGCACGTGTGTGGGCAAATGGTGCCTTGTGTAAAGAGGACTTGTCTGCAATCCCCCAGTGAACATCAAAACACATACAATTTGATTACATACACCCGAGAGTAGGTTGTCTTTTGTTCGCATTACAAGTTGCATTTTTCTCCGTTTTCCCCGCCGGCAGGACCTGCTGGCCATTACTGTTGCCGTTGCTACATCAATGCGAGTGTCCTGGCATCATTGTTATTACTGCTAGAGGAACATGCGCCTGCTCGTTAGCTGGAAACTAGTTCCAGCGGACCCTGTTTATTTGCCCCGTTGTCCTTGTTTGTGCCAGAAACTTTGACATTTGATCACCACCACTAAGGGCTGCACCGGGGGTCCCAGATTAAAGCCGGAGCTGGCAATTGGCCCGTTTAGTTTCACTTAGCGTGAGTTGGTCCCCTTGCAACACCCGGTGCTCCCGTCTCTGAAAAGGGGGAGGAAGCAACAATTACTCTCCCAAGTAAGCCACTTAAATTGACCGCAAAACTGTTGGCAAAACGATAAACGGAATTAATTAATTCGATTTACGTTCAATTACGCCTGCGGCTCCTGCGCTCCTGCAGTCAATTGTATTTGCATGGCCAATAAATCTTTTATTCATAATTCCTACGGGCTCATTTTCAATTAACAGCAAGTGTACTCGTACATATTATTTCAATTAACAATTGATAGTGGTATCAATATGCATACTCAATACATTTATTTGTTGACCATGTGTTTTATGCACTCGCAAAAGTTTTTCTCCATGCATAATCCATTTGAATTTGCGTGCTTTTAATTGCCGCATATATAAAATTGATGGCTCATCAATTGTGGCAGGCAATAACTGGTTTGACAAACAGTTCTCTGGGCCTATATGAGAGCTAGACGTGACATTTAGGTCTCAGTTTTGTTGTTGAACTTCAGACGACAAGTTACAATGCGGGCTTGCACTGTTTCGACCTTGCTAGCAGTTTTGGTTTTAGGTGAGAACTGAAATCAATAACTTGCCAGTATTAATACACTATTTATAGGCGTTGCCAGTGCTTTGGCGGGAGACCAGGGATGTGGAAAACTGGATGAAGCTCAATTCAAGAACGGCGAACTCATCACCCAACCAAACGAGCACCCGTGGATCGGGAGAGTGGAAGAAACCACTTCTGATGGAGCCAGGAGATTTGTGTGTCCGGCCGTCCTCATAGATGCCCGCCATGCCCTGGCCACTGCCCACTGTGTCCACAGTCCCAGTCTGGACATAACTCACCTTGTTTTTGGCACCACAAACTACAAAGTCGTGGAGCCTGCCACCCAGAAAAACTTTACCATCAAGGGGATCAAACTGCATCCGGCTTACAAGCTCGGAGAGACCAACAATGACTTGGCCATCATTGCACTAAAGGAAGCTGTGCTGTTTTCCGACTTTATTCAACCCATTTGCCTGCCCTCAGCGGACGACAAGGCCTCCGGGGATCTGATCATAGCCGGCTACGAAAGGCCCAACTCGCAGGACAAGTCTCGCGATCCAAACAGCAAGCGAATCAAAATGACCTTCGAAGCCATCGCCGGGGAGGAGTGCCACAAGCAGGAGGAGCAGTTCCCAGCTGATCTCTTCTGTGGCAGCACGGATCTGTTGCCATTATCCGGGTCTGCGTTGGTGCAGGCGGCAGGAAGTCCCAAGAAGTTCCATCTACTCGGCCTGGCAGTGGACGGATTTTATGCGAAAGAGTGGAAGAAATTCGTTCACGGTTATGTCAGCATTCCGTCAAAGCTGGATTGGGTCCTGAAGAATAGCGGCGCTTGAGGGCGAAAACTTCTGAAATTTATGGTTAATGGCCTGCCGGCGGGGTTTTGACTCTTGACGGGTTTCGTAAATAAACAGACAGCTCTTGGCCAAAGTTTGGCACAATTGTGTGGCGGTTATCCATGCGAAGGCCGGCTCCATTGCACCGCTAATAAATTGAAAATGCTTTGGGGCTATTTGCACAAAGTTGCCGGTCTCTGACCCAAGCCCAAATGCATAAATCACGCGAAAACCCCAAAACACAGTTGGGGTCTGCGCTGCTGGGTTGTCGCTGGCACAGAATTAAATTTCCTCCCCCAGCGTCCTTCACCTTTGGCCGGCAACTTTTGCCATTAGGCAAGCGGTCCTGCGGCAACCTTAGAAGCAATTTCGGAGCCCTGCTTTCCGATTCCTGCTCTCCGATTTCTGTTTGCTGTTTGCTGTGCTCGGTGCCTTGGCTTGTGTGGGGGAAATGCAGTTTTTCGACACTTGGTTGGCGCCGAAAAGCTCAAGTACATATCAGCTTGGCATAATTTATGCCATTGCACTGCCTGGAGGGGCCCGGAGCTACTCTGCCTGCAACCTTATCGAGGAATATGGAAATGTGCTGCGAAGCAGCTGGGGCCATAAATTCAATGAAATGAAATGTAATTCTCACAAGCGAGACGCTCGAGCAAGTGGAGCAAGAGATTTGCGATGCCAATGAATCACGCCTAATTGTCGTCAAACACTTTCCTCGCTTTCCAAGCTTTCCGCACCAGCGGAAAACTGCACCGCTCCCCAAAGGAGGAGATTCAGTGATGTCATCATCATCACTCCCGCCGGCGGCTGTCGAGCAACTTGATTACGCATACGCCCCGTGCCCCGGAATGATTAATGTGCCATAAAACGCGACGGCATTCTCGGCTACTCCCCAACACGCGAAACTCCTCTCACGACACGCAAAATCGGGGAAAACAGCGCGAATAACAAACGCAGCAGCCGGGGCGAAGCGGAGCCAAATTAAAATTCATTTTTATGGCACCTTTTTATTGCAACACGTAAAACACAAATTGAGACAAGATTAGGTGTGGGCAGGCCAATGGCGTGCGCCGCTTACTGGCAATTACAATTTGAAATGCAACGCTCATAAAACGAATGAAATGTCTTTTTAAACGGAGTTCCCTCTACAATATCGAGCTGCAGGTGGCCGTGTCAATATTTGCCTTCGGGGCGATAAGAAGCTACAGACGCAGAGATACTGCTTGTTTGACTTCGAGAGGCGCACAAGGGCGCCTCAGTTCTTATCCAACTTGGCTACCAAACGGAACGGAGCATAAAATGCCCGCACTCAGAACTCTGGCAATCTTTGCCGCATTGACGTACTGTGAGTATAAATAAATTTGGCCTATAACTTAATTCGTGCGGTTTGCTAAGACATGGCCGCATCATCGTTTCAAAATTGCCAACATGCGTTGAAAAGCTTATATTTACAATTCATTTTATGTGTTAGCAACATTATTGTTGAAGCACTCAAGTATGTCGCCGGGAATATGCGACAAGGAAGGAAAACAAGTACCACATATTTTCATTCGTTTTAAATAGTGGGAAAAAGTCATAGCCTCCCACAGTAATTTAAAAAAAAATGTAACAAACGTTCAAAGTTGAAAAATAAAACCGCACAAATTAAATTGTGGACCCATAAACTCTATAAAAACCAAATATAAAGGATTTCTTCCACCTCTTAGCTGTCATTTGGGCAGGCGACGCCTTCGATTGTGCATCCACAGCGCAGCAATTTGGCGGAAACACGGAGAACCGAGCGGAGGGCTTCAGTTGGATCGGCAAGATACGATACATAAGAAATAGAGTTCCCTACGAGCACTGCACCGGAATTGCCATTGATCGACGGCATGTCCTGGCCCCCGCCCACTGTGTATATTGGCTGGAGAGGAACTCTGAGTTCGGTTTTATGGGGGCCAACCCAAGGAGGGGACACAGGATCTCCAAAATCTTCATTCACCCAAAATACAAGCTGGAATATCCGTCCTTTGACATTGCCGTCCTGAAGACCAGGGATAACTTGAACTGCACGTTGCCGCTAGCTGGGCAGGTGGATGTGGATTCCGTAATTGACCGGCGATTGGATGTGGTCGGCTATGTGGGTGACTCAAACAAGGCCCAGACGCAGGCCAAAATTGCGGGCCACGAATATTGTCAGAGTAAATTCAGTGGCTTTGAAGTCACCGAAAATGAGATTTGCGGACACATCCTTTTGGCCGGCATGGACCTGAAAGGCGCTGCTCTGTTGGTCACCGAAAACGGATCAGCGACCTGGCATCTTTTGGGGATGTCTACACATGGCGGGGCCAATTGGAGTGCGGAAAATCCAGATTTATTCACCCTCATACCGCCGTACAAAAAGTGGATAGAGGAAATAATAGAGGATTCGTAAAAATAAGTGATCAAACATGTGAAGTTGTAGATTAAGAAGCTGAAAACCTAGAAACAGGATATATACACCCTTTTTAACATATTTCTTTTAAATTGTCGGTCTAGGTTTAATCTTTAGATACATGCATAATATTTGTATTGAAAAGCTGCGCTCAGCGTTTGAAAGTGAATGACGAATCAGTCTTTAGCATGTCAACGTCTTGAACAGATCGGAACGCAGGGAACACTCTTGATATTTCCACTGATTCTTTTAGTTTCTTGGAGCAACCAATGGAATGGTAGGATGTGACCAAATGAACGAAGTCCAGTTTTATAATTACAAGCCCATCACCGAGCCGGGGGAGGCACCTTGGCTGGGCCGGATACTCTTTCGGCATAACGCCAAGGAAAGCACTAGCCGCTGCACAACGGTGCTGGTTCATGCACGGCATGTTCTGGCGCCTGCAAGTTGTTTTGGCAACAATAAGTAGCTACGCTGCCTCTGCTGTGGTATTCCCTTCTTTGAATGCTCCCAGAAGGATTCAAGAAATCATCATAGCACCCGCGTACAATAATGAAAGTTACGAACATGACCTAGCCGTGATCCGCTTGGCCGACGCAATGAAAAACAATTTATTGGTATTAATATTTATGCAACTCCATTTTCTTTCGGTTTACTTAAGAGATTGTATATTATTATCAACAACTTACCTAAAATTGTTGGTTGGAGTTTACAAATTCCATTTATTCATTACATGTTCCATTTGTAAGCAACATAACACACAATTTTTGGAAGGTTTTATTTGTAAAGCACTGATTAATAATTAATAATAACAAAAAACCTTTTTTCAACCTTTTTGTTATTGCAACCTGATACTAAACATTCGAATAATTACTAAACGTTCGAATAATTGAATTTAATATCCAATTTCATCCATATTACAAATGAATAACGAATTAATTAAATGATTTAAAATTTGTGGTGGTTTAAATGCCTTTGCAAACTCTGCATTTTGCGAACATGCCACATTTCAAATGTTTCCGCCAATGTTGACCGTGCTGCCAGACCACTGCCAAGCGGATATCGATGAATCTATCGGCGGCTGTATTCTAAGGTAAAGGCGATAGGTTTCCAGGCAGCATCAGTGAAGAAGAAGAGTTTCCCTCCAAAATACTTGTGATTGTAGTTAATTGGAATTTGTTTATAAACCAAACTGCAATCGATGACCAAGATCCTGGAGAACTTCCAGCGGGCCGAGAAAATCGGAGAGGGCACCTACGGCATCGTCTACAAGGCGCGTTGCAGCTCCACCGGCCAGGATGTGGCCCTCAAGAAGATTCGCCTGGAAGGGTGTGTAAATTATGTTTAGATATGATAAGTTGCCCAAGCCGCAGTCCGTGGGAAAGGGGAGGAGCGGGGTGATGATGTGTGCGCCGGCGTAACCGCGATCCTTGGATGGCGCACTAGCCGTTGTAGGCTTAGCGCCGTTCTTGAATATGTTCCGTATGGTGGGCGACGACCAAAAGTGCAGACCCTAGCAAAAGCAGCATAACTCACCCTACCCAGGCATAACTCCAATGATCACCCAAGCCTTCTACCGACTTATTATACCCGGTTCTTTTTAAAAAAGAATAAGGGTATATTGAATTCGTACGAATGTCAAATATGTAACAGGGACAAGGAAGCTTTTCCGACCCTATAAAGATAATACTATATTCTTGATCAGCATCAACAGCCGAGTCCATCTAGACATGTCCTCCTGTCCGTATGAACGCCAAGATTTTGGAAACTACAGTAGATAGAGAAAAACTAATTGCACACTTCTCTTACACACACACCTCCAAACACCAAATTACCAAAATATCAAACACCAATACCTGGTTAAAAACCAGGTGAAACTGAGAACCGGGTATTTATAGTCGCGACACTCGCCTATAATCGTTCTTATTTGTATTTTACTCATTAACAGTGTTAACTACTCTCCCCTCAGAAATATGGTCGTCTTCGATCATCTGAAACTTGTCTACGACTTTTTGGATCTCCCGCGCATCCTCAGAATGAGAAGAATAGAGCAGCTCATGAAGATGCTGGCTGGCTGCCACGCCGACTGGGAATCAAGTGTCAGTAGTTTTAGCCCATTACATCATCCATTAGCTCCAAGTTTTGTTTGTTTATTCTTTGGAGAAGTGGCATTTTTAGCATGGGGTCGTGGCCGGCATGCTGTCGTGCCCGGAGCTTTCCTTATAGTTTCACGTTGTTTTGAGTTCTTTGTACCACCCGCTCAAACGTGCGAGTCGTTGGCAGTTGGTCATCCAAATCGAGCCATATCTCGGCCCAAAATGCTTGCTCAGGCTTCTTGCTTTCAGTCCCCGCCCCCGCCCCTGTCCAGGCCTCCACAAGCCGCCCTGCCCCACGGAGCCCGGATTCTGTGGGCGCTGCGTGGTTTGTTCTTTGATTGGCCGTAGCACCACATGATTCGGCTTCGTGGGTCAGGAACTCATCGGAGAAGGTCTCCTATAAACCCTCGACCTATGCCCCGGAATTGCCTTACAATACAACATTGTTAAATGATTATTTTATCCCAAAAACACAGCGAAACCGAGGGCGTTCCCTCCACCGCCATTCGGGAGATCTCCCTGCTGAAGAACCTCAAGCACAAGAATGTGGTGCAGCTCTTTGACGTTGTGATCTCTGGCAACAACCTGTACATGATATTCGAGTACCTGAACATGGACCTCAAGAAGCTGATGGACAAAAAGAAGGACGTCTTCACCCCGCAGCTGATCAAGGTTAGTTTTTCCGCATTATCGCTTGTTTGGATAGCCAAATAAAAAGTTTATCTCTTTGTTTCAGAGCTACATGTATCAGATATTCGATGCTCTTGGTTTCTGCCACACCAATCGCATTCTGCACCGAGATCTCAAGCCCCAGAACCTCCTCGTAGACACTGCGGGCAAAATAAAGGTGGTTCATCCCTTGGGTTTCCGCTTACCAAAGAGTTTCTAATAATCGTAATCCTTTCAGTTGGCCGACTTTGGGCTGGCCAGGGCCTTCAATGTGCCCATGAGAGCGTACACCCACGAAGTGGTTACTTTGTGGTATCGGGCCCCGGAAATTCTCCTGGGCACCAAGTTCTATTCCACGGGCGTAGACATCTGGAGTCTGGGCTGCATATTCTGCGAAATGGTACGTCTTTCGGAATCGATCAGTTTCCCTTAGAAGATATTCTTTAATCGCTAGACTCTTTCCAGATAATGCGACGCTCCCTGTTTCCCGGGGACAGCGAGATTGACCAGCTTTACAGGATATTCCGCACGCTGAGCACGCCCGACGAGACCAAGTGGCCCGGAGTGACGCAGCTGCCGGACTTCAAGGCCAAGTTCCCCAAATGGGAGGCCTCCAACATGCCGCAGGTCATAACCGACCACGAGGCCAACGATTTGATAATGGTGGGTGTCCTTAAATACCCTCCAAATAACTAATTTGTAACTAAATGTTATTGTCTAAACCTAGTCGATGCTGTGCTATGACCCCAATTTGCGCATCTCCGCCAAGGATGCCCTGCAGAACGCCTACTTCCGCAACGTGCAGCATGTCGAGCATGTGGCCTTGCCCGTGGACCCGCTCGCCGGCAGTGCCTCGCGACTGACGAAGCTCGTTTGATTGTTTGCCCCCGCGGCAGCCCACCAGCCCACCAGCCTAGCCAATTCCCCGGGACCCTTAGTATAGTAAGTTCATTGTCTACCTCAATCACTAGTCTTAGGTCGGAACTAGCAGAATTAAAAGAATCTCTCTTGCAGCTGCCAACTTAAATTCAAGCAATCCCGCCATCTCTCACGCCATCTAACTCATTCTAACAAATACATGATCATCCAGACAATATGGTTTGCCAAATGGTTTATTCAATGTGGTTGCAAGGCTGTCGGGGATCACCAGGCGCCCAGCCGGATGAAGCGGCGGTGGTGGCGATGATGTCGGGGCGAGACTCTTCCGCCGGACGCCATCTTCCCTGTGGGCTGGCGCTGTCTCTGGCGAGTGTGGCGATCATCGCGCATGTACGTGCCCAGGGCATTGCGCATGCTCTCCGAGAGCGGTTCGTTGGTGTCAATATCGTCGTCGGTAGTCGTTGCATCGCTCAGCGCACTGCTGCCGCCTGAAACGTTCTCGGCTTCGCTCGCCGCCGTCGCGTCTTCGCTGTCATTGGTCGGCTCGGCCTCTTGCTCTGGCTCTGGTTCTGGTTCTGGTTCTGGCTCCGCTGCTTCGGTTAACTTTGCCGGGGATTGGCCCTTGGCCGAGGAGAGCGGCAACGGTCGAAGCAGCGTCACCTTCCGCGTGCTCAGCTTCCTCAGAACGGGCAGATCCTCCGGCTGCGTCTCCATCTCAGTGCCCGTTTCGAGGGTCTGCTGTTCCTGACTGTGGAAGTTGTTGTAAAAGTCCTGCGGACTGTAGCGCTGCACTCCGTAGTAGCTGCCCGAGTTGGTGTCATAGAAGAACATCGGTTGCTCGGGGGCCAGCGGCGGAGACTGCGTGAAATACGGATCGTAAGGATTGTAAGGATCGCCGTACTCCTCCGTGTCGTATGCATGCTTGCGCTTTTGCTGCTTGCGGCGCCTTCGCTTGCGTTTGGTGGAGCTCTCCGCGGGCACGGACAGCGGATCTTCAAACGGAAGCTCCTGGCCGTCGTCGTAGGATTGCAGTACCACAGGTGAGGTCTCGATAATGTTGGCAGCGCCATCGTTGAAAAAGTTGGCCAGGGGATTGGTTAGGTTGCGGAAACTGATCGCAGGCCGGACGCTGCGGACAAAGCTGTTCCAAACGCGCACCAAAGGTCGTTCTGTTGTCGTGGCGGGGGCTGCCTTGGCCAGTTCGTGGACATAACGTCTCTTGTAGCCACCTCGCGCGCTGGGGAGCAGTACATACTGGACGGGATAGTTCCGAGAGCTGCAATCATGGACAATTTGAGAGCTGCAATTTAAGGGAAACATGTGGCGCAGTTCTTACATGACTTTTGCTTGCTTGTCTGGCCATCCCCGCTTAAGATCCAACGCAGAGATCCTGGCTGCCTGCGTTTCAGGGCAGCCACTCCAGGCCACAAGCAGGCACAGGGCTGTAAACAATTGCCACTGCATGTGGAACCTCGGCTTCGTTAAAGTCAATGCTGAAGAATGCGTCCGCTGCGGATGCCGCTCCACGGCCAACTGATGCTCCTCCGGACCGAGATTTTAGTGGTCAACGGCAACATTGGAGTCTCTTGCATCTCATTAGAATCGCTTTTATTGGCTCAGCGACCGGTTGTCAAAACGCTGGCCAAATTGATTTGTAATGGCATTGTTCCCAGCCCAGCGATGTTGGCAGTAACTCAAAGCGACGCCAAACAAACCAACTAACCCAATTCGGGGACCATCGCTCCCCCGAGGCCCGTTCGGCAGCTGCCAATCTCGCTTATACATATGCAAATGGACTTTTATGGATTACACAATTAATGCGCCATTCAGGGGCTGGCTGGCCGGCCAGTTCTGATTTCGAAAATTATGCAAAGCTGCCGGCGATGATTGGTCAGTTCGCGAAATGCTTTCTCCGGACGAATTTGTGTATTTGTGTTTACGATGCCAGCAGCTCCTTATCAAGAGTTTTACGATTCCGGCCGGGCATGTGGGCATTAATGGGGGTGCATTTTCTTGACAACTTTTAGATTTTATGGCATAACAATGCTGATGATGGCTATCACTTAGCCGCAAAAGGTTATCGTCGGGAATTGGCAATATTTATATATTTTTTTGGTTGTGTTGAAACTAGAGCAACTCAGAGAATCAAACGTCAAGCCCAACACTTTCTAAAATCGGATTATTTACGTGGGAAATCGCAATAACAATCATTTTTTCGCAAAAGGGAGTAATATTCTAAAGTTTATTGTTATCTTTATTTCGGGTAACCTATTTTTGAGCAGGTCTAGAAATCTTTTCTCCGAACGGGGCAAAGGTGTGCAAATTTTGATCGTGGGAAGTACTAAATCTACTTTTCATAGTTGTAACAAGTAACGATGTAGTGGAGATTTCTCGACAACGAGATACCATGTACCTATTTTCAATATCAATTAGTTTTTCCGTTTAAACCCCAAATTACATGCACAAACAAAGGTTGCTAAGACATCATCCGGCATTGACAGTGGCAAAGGCCGTATCTTCATTATTTATGGCCCGATCTTTATACTTATTATTACATGGATAGATATTACAATTTTTAACTGTAGGAAAAAAGATTTTATCTCTTGCTCTTACCATTTTGGAGATAGAGCCAAATATGTAGAGAAAAAATGCATTTTTTTTTTAAATTTCAAAGACTGAAAGAGGAGTGACTAATATTAAAAAATTACATAATATGCGTATCTGTCAAATACGTCGAAATCAATAAGAATTATGTCTCTAGGTCTTATTTTGTCCAAGTTATGGTAAAAAATGTAGAAGCTATTACATTGTATAAAAGGGTTTATTTTACCGCGAAAATAGGCAGTAAATCCCAAATTAGTTGTGTTTTATAGGCTCCTGCTTAGTCTTTTTCTTCTCTTTTACCTAGTGGAAAATTACCATTTAAAAACAATTTTATTGACTAGCAATAGGTTTTTTTTTTTGCACGTAATGTACAAATCCTTATCAAGCTGGGATCTTAAAAGTTGGCTTCCGTTTTTGCAAGCAATTTATTGGGACCTTCACTTCGAACAGCTGCTGACGAGCGGCAAAAACAAAACAAAATTGAAAGCGATGCTGAAAACAGGCAGGAGGGGAGCAAAGAAAATTCCTAACAAGTGTTTTTCTTTGCCAGCCAATCTCGAGAGAGAGAGCGAGAGTGAAAGTGGCAGGAAAAACAATGTGGCCCAGAGAGAGGGCTTTCGGGAAGCGTGAGTGCCAGGAAAAGCTCCGCCAGTGGCTTTGGCTTTGGTAGCCGAGGAAACCGTTTCAGTCGACTGTGAGATTCCTGGCCAAAAGCGTAACGGTTTCCCGGGACGGTCGCGGCGCGTGCTCTAGAAAGGATAGCTCAGCTGGGAGAGGAGCTGGAAAAACGCCAGCAGCTAAAGAAGGCTAGGACCGTGTCACAGTTTCCACCGTCAAAGTCGATAGAAAACAACTCGAAGGCCCCCCTCAAGTGGCAGTTGTGCTAGGCAAATCGAGTGTGTGAGCCCCATCCATCCATCCAACCATCCATCCATCCTTTCAGCGATTCAAGCATTCAACCATCCATCCATCTTTGTGTCTGTGCGCGTGTGTATCTGTGCGTGCGTTTTGTGTATCCGTGCAGCGTTCCGAGCTGCTCCAAATTTATGTGCCCAGCATATTTTTGCACATTTAATTGAATTAAGGAAAGGGCTGAGCAGGGTCCCGGAGTGTCGCCCAGTACAATTCAGCTTGGTGCAGCTGAGGTCAGGTCGGGTCGGTCTGGAAGCTATCTTTATATAAGAGAAAGCCGCGGAGAGAGCCCCGGACGGCGACGTGCGAAGAGCGGGGCCAAGAATTGCGTAAAGTTTGCTTGGTCCGTGGCATGTGCCGTGGGAAAATGACATTAAGTGCTTAAGTAAATTATATAAAAACATTAAGCGCCTCACCGAGCATCTGCAACCCAATGAGCAGCCAGCCAACCCCAAAGCCAGGTGACAGCTGTGCCGCCTGCAAAAACAAGCCTTGCCCCCCAGAGGAGCCGTATAGAAAATGGCCAGGATTCGCACGTTTTACCAATATTTTCGGGCAAAAATGAAAAATTCAGTCGCCCATTCCCCTTCAGATGTCACAACTGTTATGAGGGGGGCCGCTGGGTGGCTAGGTTCCCGACACGGTAGCTAAATAGTAGCTACTGTCAAGGTGTACGCCGACCTCAAGGCCTAGTCACTAACCCGAAAGCCCAGCCACAAAACCACCCGAAAGCACAGAACACACACATCTTGGCGGGCGTTTTGTTAGCAATTTCAAGTGCGCGGTTGTTTTGGATACAGACAGAGAAAAACTGAAAGCAATCAAGCAACCTGTCACCAATCAATGGGACCTACCACTTCAGAATGGATATGACTGATAATGAATCTAGTGGGGCGGAAAGTTGGCATGATTAGGGGCAGTTTCGAGGGGTTTTTCTCTCTGTATACGCTCCCAGGTGACTTGGGACAGGTGTCTGACTGGCACAGTGTTTGGCGTCACTTTCGTTTTCGTTCTCGTTCTCGCATGGCCCTCGCCCGAGTGCTTGACCATAACCACTAAAAATGTCACATTGCGTATACGCCGCGTGGTGTCCTCGACCGCGGCCTGTGTTTCTATGGCCATTGTGGCTGTTACTGTAAGCTCGTTTACGTTTTTTGGCCAACGCCACCCACGCCAAAGCTGCTCTCTTTCGTCCTCCGTTTCTCCTGTCATTCTCTCTCTCTTCTGGCCACCTTTCTCTTCGGTGAAAGCAGAGCTGCTTGTTTGTTTTGTTTTGAATCGCATTTCGCGACGCGACGCGTAATCCGGAACAACAACATGGGCGGACGAGCGTTCCGTTTGTCCGTGTCGGTCATTTGGTCACGTTTTCCGTGCTTTCAGCTCTCTGCTTTCTGGCTGGCAATTTAAATTTTATTGTGATTTTTATTCTGGGCCAAAAGCAAACATCTCGCTCCTCCGCGCCGTGCTTTATAGAGCAATTTGGCGCCCAAAAGTATGCTTTGTCGGGACAATAAACCCGATGTCTGCATTAGCCTGTTCCGACATCTGTGCTCCGATGTTCCTTCTGCCCTGCCACCACAACTTAAGGATAATCCGGTCGCTTTCAGCTTTTATATCGGCCTGCGGCTGCCTAGCCGAGTTTTATCTATTAGGGATTTCCTCGTATACAAATGAATGTGTCGTAAAATACCTTTTTGCCTGCACAGCGAAAAAAGTTTAAAAACTATCAGAGTTTGTCCTTGCAAATATTTGGGATGCTCATTTATGCCTGCTCTATAGTAAATATCTTAGGAATATGATAATACCTTTTTTATCTGCACAAGGAAAAAATTGGGAAACTGACAGAAATTGTCTTGATTAATATTCTGATAATGTTTCTGATTGTATGCTTTTATTTTCGGATGATCAATTGTGCTCGATATTGGCTGACGAGCAGTGTTATATCTCATGGGAATTTACTCGTATTCACTAAAATGTGTGTCGTAAAATACCTCTAATGTTCTATTCCAACCACCCCTCTAAAGATTTGCTTCGTTAAAATTGTGATCAAAATGTCTTATTCTATAGAAAATTGCTTAATATCATATGTTTTGCCCGAACAAAGAACAAATTGCGAAAATTGTTCATAGTTAATAGTCTAACCACATTTCTGAGTGTTTACCTTTTTTTGGGATGATCAATGTGTGATTTTATAGCAAAAAGCTGATAAGCTTTCTTTTTTAAGGCATTTCATTTAGTTTGAATGAAGAAGGGAGTTGTGATATTTCTGTAATCCTTGTTAAACAAGCAATTAAAGAACCAAAAGGCCATAAAAAACATTTTTAGCCATAAAAGCGTACTCCATCTGGCTGTCACATTCGATTTTGCATTTCTCCGAGTTCATAAAACCCCAGACAGTCATATAACTATTGCTATTGACCAGTTTTTCTTTGAGTAAACAAGCAAAACCCCCATTAAACATTGTCGGAAAATGTTTTCCGTGTTGCCTGAGGTTCTGCGCTTGGATTCCGAATTTTTCCGAATTCTCCCAGTCAAGTCAATGTCTTGGCATTCGTCCAATGGCAAGGCAAGCCCCAGGCCACCCCCTGGGCTTCCGTTTCCGTTCCGCCGGGTATTTGCAGCATTTTCGGCTGTCTCCTGTCGGCTGGCAGCGGAGAAGGGAAATGGCTTTGGGGGAAAGCGATGAAATTTCCATATTCCTCACATTAGCCGAGTGGCGGCGGCTGCGCTGCCCTGCCCTGCCCTGCGCTGCGCTGAGTGACTGCTCATTAAAATGCTATAAGTGTATGAACAATTTGCATGTTGCACGAGCTTCGAGCCCCGCGCCATGAGCTATGTGTTTGGGGCTTCAAGCTGAATAATTAACACCCCAGCCAAACGAGACCTGTTGGCAACTGCAGCTCCTCCTGAGCCGTAAGAAAAGAAAAGAACTCATTCTGTTAAACTACCTTTTATTTGGCGCTCACGGACGCACGATGAGCGAGTTGGAATTCTGGTGGATAAAGTCAAGATAGTTGCGAATGGCCAGGAAGCTGGACATGATGCGGTTGCCCTGCCAGCGCCAGTCGATCATCAGACCCACGAGATAGAAGTTCTGGGTTACTTGGCCGCGCACCTGCATGCCCACCAGCGGGGCGCCGATGAAGAACGACTCCGCCTTGACTTGATAGCCGCAGACGGTGCTGCTACTGGTCACCAGCGAAGATACCTTTGAATTGCAGAAGGAGCGACTCAGCGTGTTCACCCAGGTCTTGAGCTTCAGGTCCGACCGCGTGCGCAGACCGCCCACGAGGAACGTCTGGCCCACGAGGGTCTTGTTCACCAAATCCGGCGGGGGCATGCAAACGGGCATCACATTTGCATTCAGTTTGACATCCCGCTGCAGCGTCAGCACCGCCAGACTGTTCTTCAGGGTGAGCGGATCGTACTCCGGGTGGATGGCCACCTCGGCCAGCTTGATCTCCTGGGCGGGACGCACACAGAAGCCGTCCACGTCGCAGGCGGGCTTGTTTACGGGGGTGCTCTTGTTGTAGACTCCCAAGTGGACGGAGAAGGCCTCCGCCTCGCCGTTGTATTGCACAAAGCAGTGGGCGGGTGCCAGGACATGGCGCTTGGATATCAACACCCCCAGGCAGCCGTTGTCCCGTATCTTGCTCTCGAAACCTAAACTCGAAATGAGAACAATGGATTATACCATCCTGCCCGGCAGTGCCGCTGCTTCCGCCTCACCCTTGGCAAACACAATGCGCGCTATCCACTGGTGTTCCGTGGGAATGGCGTAGCCACCTTGCTTCAGCAGCTGGTCCTCGTTGAACACTCCGCAGGTCGCCTCCGTCGATGTGGCGGACTCCACTGCCGGGCCCTGAAGGCCCACAAGCAGAAGCGTGAACACAGCGATTGGCCCAAGCATTCTAAGAGGCGTCTGAAACTCAACTGAGCCGAGAAAAGCAATAAAACTGCACTGACATTTGCCCAATGAAAGGCCCAGCGGGTTTATCCAGAGATCGGGTAGCCGCTATAATTATTAATCAAGCTGTTTTACTCACGAACTGCACAGGAAAAAACTTTGAAACATCTTAAAACATTCATGAGTGATGAAGTAACTGAGAACTAAAGTTATCACTTGGAAACGGGCCCATTTCCCGCTGTGTGACTAGTTGTTTTTAGAAATGCCCACCTCCTCCTCTCTTATCAAACTAATACTCGTTCTACTACCGCTTGCAATTAATGCAATATGTTTTCAATGGCGCAACGTATTAAAAACCCGTTCCCGATGCGGAACAATGGCCAGCTTCCAGCATGATGCATCGCTAATTTCCCAGCTTCCCCAACAACAGACTAGTCACATATCTTTAGTGGATATTTTATAAGGAGTTCAAAATATTCACAAAACAAGTTGGGGCGCCTACTGCAGTTTAGAGTTCTCCATAATCCACGAGCGGGCGGGCCGCACATCCTGGAAAATCTGGGTGGTTGCCTCCCCGGCATCCACGTCCTTGACCAGCAGGGCCACCAAGTAGAAGCTCTTCGGTACATCCCGCTGCACGTCGACGTCCATGAGCACCGATCCCGGATAGAATTTAATCCGTTTCACGGGATAGGCGCACACCTGGTTCTCTGGCGGCAGAATGGAGGCGGAGGTCAGCTGCTTGCACTTCTGACGCGAAACCGTCATAGCCAGACCCTTGCTCTTGCGCGAGTCCTCGTTATTGAAGCCGGAATAGTGCAGGTTGCGGTTGATCAGGGACTCCGGCTCGTCGCTCCCTTGCATGCAAATGGGCTGGATCCAGTCGCTCCATTCGATGCTCTTTGCCAGCCGCAGGATGGCCAGGTCGTTGTCCCCGGTGTCCCTGTCCGATTCGGGGTGCACCTTGATCTCGGTCACATTGTACAGGACAGGACCCGGCACACAGTAGCCCTTGTCGTTGCACTGCAGTTCGTCGTCCGGCGTGGTGTTCTCATCCCACACGCCCAGCATGGCCACTGCGTTGGTGGTTCCGAAGCGAGTCTTGAACCTTTTCACGCACGTGGCGGTGGTCAGGACGTGCAACTCGTTAATGATGACCACAACGCACGCGGTGTTTTTAAATTTTTCGGCTGGAATTGCAAATGAAAGCAATAACGTATACTCCTTACAATCCATGGTGGATTCAACTTACGGAATTCCTCAAGCAGCACGCCCACCCAGGGATTCTCCGAGGGCTCCGTCCTCTCATTGGTGGTGTACATTAATCGCTCATCTAGGCGCCCGCACTCATCCTTCGCCAAGGCCAAGGCTAAAAGCAGATTATGATATAATATGTTTTAGTGCCCGCAAATGCCAGTGCCATGTAAGTGGATAGATATACCTACCCCCCAGGCAAGTCACCAAACCAAGCAGCTGAACAAGTTTTCCGCACATTTCTCGACTTGTCAAGCGCTCAGAGTCAACTAACTGAAAGGTTTTAGCCAAACCAGACTCGAGTGCAGCATTCTATGAGATTTGCTAAATCTCTCCATCCAACCCGCGGAGATCAATAGACCTGTCTGACTCTACTCATGCCCAGAAATCGATGGGAATCGCCGAGACTGAGGAGCACTCAATAGCCTCAACTAACAAGCAATCATTATTTAGCCATTAGGCGCTCACAATTCTCGTGGCGTCCTGGACCCCGTCGGGCATGTGCATTGGGCCCCCGCCTTGGCTGAATAATTAATGTTTCAATTAGAATGCTATTATCGAAGGCGAACAGCACAAGGAGCCGCTCGGCGGGATGCGAAGGTGAAGGACACAGAAGGACATTGTAATTTATCCGGCCCAGGAGCGAGGCCCGAACCTAACACTCTACTTAAAATGCTTACAAATTGCCCGGCCAGATCCGGTTGGCAGTTTATTGTCCACTCAACTTGACCTGCTTGCGCCGAGGCGTTCATAATTCGCATTGTTATGAATTTCAACCCAGGCCAGGCCAGGCCGCCCAACAACCTCCTGCCGGCCCCCTGGGCATCCAATCAATGTGCTCCTGGCCGGGTCCGGGCTTTAATGAACGACCGGTTGGTTGGTTAGCCATCTGGCTGACTGCCTAGTTGGTTGCTTGTTGGTTGGTCATTCGGCAGTGCTCGTAAAACTTGGCCCCGCCAGCCTTGAGTGTGGCCTAGGCCAGAAATTCTCCCCAAATACAAAAATGAAAGGGGTGGAAGGGAGTTACAATGCAAATTGAAGGGACCCTGAGAGGACTGCGTGGGCTTGCGGGTGCGCCTTTTGCTTGTAAAGGCCCGAGAAATGACCTCCCGTTTGCGTGTTCCTCAATCTTTAATCGCCGAGGGCACGTAAGCAGCCGGATTCTCGGCTCCCGAGAAACAATTGCAGGCAGGCCAAAAGGTTACCTGAATCGAACTGAATCATTGATTGGGCCTCGCAGGACCTCTGTGCGGCAATAAAATTAAGGTTTCAACTTGCCACGAAATTGGTTTCTTGTGGTACTTTTTAGATACCAACTGCCAACTAAAAACTTCAATAGGAAATCCTAACATCGTCTCCCCAGAACGATTAAAAATAAGTTTTATTTATTTAACTTTTTCAGAGAACTCTTTTTCCCTTTCAAATTCAAGCTCAACTAACTTTTGACCTTTTATTTCCCTTAGTTGAAGCGGACCACTATGAGCCATAAAGGAGCCCGGAAATGATGATAGCATGACGCGTGACGGCGAGATTCCAGCCATTTTCAATCCGAAACGGGTGCGCACTCCTTCCGTGGTGGTCACCGGCGACTCGTCGTCGAATGGCCCGTACAACAGCAACGCCAACAACGCCCCAGGCGGGACCGGAGCCGGATCCAGCAGCAGCTCAGCGGCAACTGCTGGCCCCGGCTCGACGGCGGCCAATGGAGGCGGCGGAGGAGCGTCTGGCGGCTGCGGCTTCAGCAATGTGCTCACCTCGAGCAACCCGCAAATAACCCACCAAGACTCCATCTCGTCGAGCCAACAGGACCCCAATGAGGTGATCATCATACCGGCGGACACACCCACGAGCGCCCCCGGCAGCCACAATGCATCGCATCACTTCGGCGGCGGCGGTGGCGGGGACTCGAGTGACACCCAAACCGGGCAGGACTCCCAGCAGCAGCAGGCGAACGGGCACGGGGAGGAGCCGGAACTGCGCTTCCGTAAGCTGCAGGCCTGCAAGGAGTCCTGCTGCTCCGAGCTGGCCCGCAAGGTGACGTCGCCATGAGTCCTTCCCCAGTAGGTTCCATTGCTAATCGGAGCTTTGTTGATTGCAGATGTACTTCGGGGTGTGCGTGACCATACTGATGACGGCCTCGTGGGTGGGGGCCACGCATTGCATCAAGTACATGTACAAGTATCGAGCTCCCTACGACGACGTGCTCAACGACGACCAGGACACGTCCTCGAGCCGGGCCGAGCTGAGCACGGAGCTGGAGGACATACTGGCCATCAGCGACTCGTCGCTGCATCATGTCGAGGACGCCACCGAAATGTTCAACATACCACCGCGCCAACCCGTCTACTTCAGCGCCCCCTTCTTCGCAGCCTGGTTCTTCACCAACTTCTCCCTGCTCTTCTTCCCCATCTACATCCTGGGCCTGATGTCCACGCGGAAGTGCGAGAAGCTCAGCGACATCCTTGGCGATGTCCTGCGCGGCTTTC
Organism: Drosophila ironensis; assembly: GCA_021223825.1. Classification (NCBI taxonomy): domain Eukaryota; kingdom Metazoa; phylum Arthropoda; class Insecta; order Diptera; family Drosophilidae; genus Drosophila; species Drosophila ironensis. The sequence goes on along the minus strand of JAJJHQ010004697.1, from coordinate 442,984 downwards.
GGGAACGGGGCTTTACCGTCGGTGGGTATTGGCATGCCAGTTACTCTGAATCCTCCGAATTGACTCGCTTTCGTTGCAGGTCGCTTCCTCAATCGCTGCCTCTGCTTCTGCATTTTGTGGTTGGTCACCACCTACCTGTACACGCTCTCCCTCCACGTTCTCTACGCCACGGATGCACTGGCTCTGTTTGCCACCAACGTGGCCTGCGTCTACCTGCTCTCCTGGGTGATCCTGCACGAACAGTTCGTGGGCGTGCGAGTAAGTGTTGCCAAATCTGAGTATTTCTTCAAAACATTAAGGAAATAGAGCGGCTTTCTATGAATTTCTCGATCGGGCTTTCATTTGTAGCAAATATGAAAATAGCAAGGAAGGTTTCGGTAGCCCTACAGCTTACATTCCTTTCGTGCGTTCATACTGCACATATAATCCATAATAGATTTGTTTGGGAGTTTCTATTACATGGTATTTTTTGGGCATTTCTTATTTGAAATAAAAACACAGGGAATGGCGTTAAAATTGTGAATATAACTTGAATATAACTTATTAAAGATATCAATCGAAATGTTTTATATATGCTGTGAACCACAGTAATATCAACAAATTTAATAAAACTAACAAACATTCAGGAGTACTAGCTCTATTCCCATTTTGTGGAGTTATTTCACAAAGATAATTACAAATCCATAACTTATCTAGTTAACTGATTGAACTTAAGTACTGGCAACATTCTGTAAACTTATTGAATGTACATAAAGGTTACGAAAAGCAAAACTTTAGTTGGAAAGGTGATAATAGTTTGCTATACAAAATACCCAATCATTTTGTGGAGCAACTTCTGTCTAGTTGTTGCTTTTGGTAGTAGCTAAATAATCAAAGTTGGTAGGCAATGCTTTGACCATTTTTCACATTCCAGATCGTGGCCATAATCCTGTGTGACACGGGAATCGCCCTGCTGGCCTACATGGATGGGATCACGGAGAGCCGCACCCTGAGCGGCGTTGTTTTGGCCACTTTGGCCGGCGCCGGCTATGCCGTGTTCAGGGTAAGTTCCGCCTTCGTCCGCCGCCGACCCGACCCAGTTTGCGTTCCCGTTTCGTGTGCTCGGGACCTGTCATGCCTCATGCTCATGTTGGGCTGTCCTGTCGCTTTCTAGGTTATGTTCCGCAAGGTGATGGGCGATCCGCCGGTGAGCCAAATCGCCTTCATTTTCACCGCCCTCGGCTTTCTCAATGCCCTGCTGCTGTGGCCCGTGGTGCTGGGACTCTACCTGACTGGCACGGAAAGCCTGACGTCGGAGAGCATACCCTGGAACCTGCTGTTCGCCGCTAGCCTCCTGCTCCTCGGTAGGACCCCCCAAAAACCCGCTCTGCCCCCGCTCCCCCTGCATTTGTTGTGTTGTAAACTTTTATCGGTGTAATTAATTTTGATTGCAGTTTTCCACGTCCTGATGCAGTTCAGCGCCGCCGTTACGTACAACATGTTTGTGACATTGGGTCTGATTACCGCTGTGCCCGTTTCTGGTGGTATGTACCCGGGGCAAGTGCCTCAACATGAATCCTTGGGGCTGGAAGACGGACTTGGGGTTGGGGTTGGTGTTTGGGTTAGCCCGGACTAGCCTCTTTTCCTCGTTCTGCTGGAACGATTCCGTGACTACAAATTGTTTTAAATTGTAATATAAAAACCGGGCACTCATGTGGAATACATAAAAACATTTGATCCTGGAAGTGGTGGTGACTTAGGTCTTAGAATTGGCAACATTGTGATACCACCAAACCATATATACACTATATATGAATATGTATTGTTCCCCCCTAGCACTCGATGTCATACTGTACAGTGCCAACTTTGCGGGCATGAAACTGGCCGGAGTTATTCTGATTGGCATCGGATTTTTCCTCGTTATGTTCCCCGAAAACTGGCCCGATTACATAACGCGACTGCTGCGGTAAGTGGGAACAGTGCCTCTTGTTCGTATTGCTAAAACAATAGTTATGCAATTAATATGCTAATATTCTTTGTCAGAGTAAAGACTTGTGCGTGTTTGGTTCAAATATTTTATGGCTTTAGTTTATTTTGGGTTGTATTTCATATTTTCGTTTAATTTGAAATTTATGATTGTTTTATGTTCCGGCTACTTGGTAGCGTTAAAAACAAAGCTAATATTAAAATAAACCATCAACGAACAAAAGAAAATCTATTAAAATATGTACTCATGTATGATTTTGATGATAAAATGCTGTTGATTTTCCTGTATACTCACATAAACTATATATTTAATTTTATATAAACAAACATCTTGCAGAAAGAGCGTTCGTGCCATACTCCGTTACCAATGTTGTTGTGAATTAGCCGAAATTCGCTATGCTCATTCGGTAGGCCAAAAACACAAGCTAAGCCAAAACCAAAACAAAAAACCCACCCAAACCAAAAAAATAAATAAAAACATATCCCACACAACAATTAGATATAAACCATAGAATCGTAGGCATCCCTTCAATTGATATTTGAATGATTGACAGATACTTGCCAGATTTTTTACTGAAACATCAACAAAAACTTCTCTCTGCTATCTTTAGGTACAACTACCAAAAATGTAAAAACCAATCAACTATCCCACCACACAATCAAAACCCAGAACAAGTAAAACACTTTGGCTTCTAACTTTGCGCTCACCCTTGTTGAAAGAAGTTACCTAGACATGTGTATCTATTACTCTATTTACCTAACACACACACGTTGTTACATACCACACACATATTTTACGAGAATATATATATCGTTACCGTTCTATATATATATATATATATATACTATATAATGTATAAGAAATGCAGTTAACCGACCACTACCTACTGCGGCTGTTGTGCAATTGGTTGCCTGACTTGATCATCTCGTTGTTGTTCTTGAACGTTTCTTTGGCGCAGCCGTTAATAATACTCTGTATATCCATGTACCTATATGTATACCTTAAATGTTGTTGAATCCTTTTCGTTTAATTCCGTTTGTTTCGGCAAACCAGCAACCCGTTTGTAGACCAAGCCACCTTAACCCGACCAACCAACCGACCAACCGACCGATCGATCGTTCGCGCCCCCATCTTTGTGTAAGATATCTTTGTATCTGGATGTTGGTTGCTGGTGCCGAGGCTCGAATACTGTAGTTTTATCCACACCAACACACCCGCCCCGGGACACACACTGAACACCACACAATGTTCCAATACAACTCTACGTACTTGTAGCTTGAGTTTCGCTGGTGTTGCGAAAGTTTCCAATGTTTGTAATGAGCCACGCAGAACGCCCCCGAGATGGATGCTGGCTATTACCTTGACTGTTCTGAGTTCTCAATTGCAGCTTTTTGTGACTTGTTCGTGTAAATAAGTTCCAATTCCTTTGGTTTTTTATGTTTTCTTTACTGAAACTGTCTGCACCTAGTGAGTGAGGAGAGCGCAAGTTACAAATAGATGTTATGCAGATGTTACAACGCAGCATGAACGGCGATGGGCCACGCCCGCCTTTCCCAAGTTATTGTTATCATTTTGCATCATTGTTTCGCCGAAGAGCCAACCATACTTGTATGGGGGGGTAGCCACCGCCGAGGAGTTAACCTAAAGTCCCCGACTTAAAACCGATTAAACCCTAAATAAGAATATCCATAAAATGCATTGAAATTGAAATTGTTACTGAATTGGCATGAGTTGAACCGTCCTTCTTTTTCCATTCGTTTTCGTTTCAAATATTGACAAGTTTTTCGTTTTTCCAAACTGATCTGTGATCTTCTCCTGAGTTGCTCCTTTGTTTCTGTGCGATCTGTGTCTGTCTAACTTTAAATTCTTCAAGCTCAATTCTTCTCTATGCTATAACTCTCTACCTACTTTCTACATATATATAAAAAACGTGTCGACATTTTTCAATTGTATTTTTGCAGAAGCATCATAATGCTGGGTCACAATGCGAGGTGAGTTGCGAGATTAGGCTGTGCTGAGAATTGAATATGTTTTCTTACAACGAGACACACGGTCCCCCAAAGCCCAAAGAAAAGTTATCCGATAGGAATACCCAATACCTCTCTGATACCTCTCTCTGAACTCTAAATACCCAGCCAATACTGAAACATCCAAGCAGCCAACCTACTTACTACTAATCTCTATTTACCTACTTGATTATTATCCAAAACTGTAAGCGAAGTATGTTTTTCATTCGATTTCGTTAGTGATTCTAGAACACTTGGTAATTCGGGATTGATTTAAATGATTTCGTTTGGTTCTTGAGGGATTGCAACTAACTCTCCTTACTTTAACCTCTCGCATCGAAGTTTTTATTTCCATACTCGTATATCTCTAATCTCTCAGTAAAAGTATGATAGTAAAGTACGACTGGGTAGTCTTAGTTTTGCCAGTTTTCCTTAAAACTCTTCTACTTTTGGCCAAGTGCTAAGGTAAGTCGATCCGATGGGTCCTGCATTGCCCACTGCCAGCTATGTTCACCTCACCATTTCACCTGAAAGAGCCACCCAACCACCCCACCCATTCACTTTCATTCACCGACCCACCCACCCACAATCGGAAGCACCGGAGTAGATACAGAGCAATCATGGTCTTCTGCTGAACAGTTCCTTGTAAAATACCCTCTTGGAGACCCTCTAAAGATCCTAGAACTAGCAGTAGAGCCCTGATTTTGTATATAGTCAACACCGCTAATCTGTACTATTGCTTCTTTTTCTCTTGTTTTTCTTCTACTTCACCTCTGCCACAACCTGCCTATCTCTCTCTTTCTCTCTCTCTTCTTCTCTCTCTCTCTTTCTATTCTCTATTCTCTGTTTCTCTATGGACTATCTCCACTGTTTCTCAAACTGTTTCTCTATTTCTCCGAAAAAAAAACACCAAAACACACACATCAACGTACCAACCTGGCTAACTTCATTGGTCGAAAACCATTGCAAAAAATGATAATACACTGCAAAAAATACCTGACCACACATTACAAACATGTAGCGGTAGGCCAGCGCTTTGTAAACGAGATGCTATAGTCACCGGACCGTCCACCCGATATGCGCAGCGGCACATCACGCGCACGCACCACATAAGCTAAGAGTTTTGGACAGCTCACTGAATTGTACAGAAAACCCGAAACAAAACAAAACAACACTCGAGCATACGTATATATTTTGTAAAAAGATTTTCCAAAAAGCAACAAAACAAAACAAAATCTATAATATGACACAAGCCAAGTATTAAACTCTAAAACTCTATCGCCCGCGGGGTAAGTACCAAATTTGATTATTAACCTATTGCTATTGATCTATGAATATCCTACAAAAGGTACAGTTGCTACTCGTAGAGTTAGTACCATGCGGGGGATCCATCATGATTTCAAGTTTTTGTTTTTAAACATTTTTTGTAGATTTAGTTTATTTATTTGATACGACCCCTATCAAGTTATGCATTCTGCTTCTCTCTCCCCTCTTTCTCGTTTTCTGTCTGGACTCTTTTTGGATCTGCGACTTATAGATCGCAGCATATCTATGCCACCCATTACAAGCACAAACGAAAGTATTACGCGGTCAAAACCAACTCGTACGTGGTGTGAGCCAATCGCATGATAACCCCCTTGGTGTGGCCCAGACTGTTTTTGCTTAGGCCCCCGGCCACGCAACTGCCACGCCCACACCCACGCATCTCCCAAAAAATGTTTTTACGAGTACAACTGTTAAGCGACTGTTAAGAACACTTTTGTACCAACTGAAACTGAAAGTAAAGAGACGAACCTATATAGTAGCCTTCAAGTTTCCGACTGAGAAACCCAAACGAACCAACGGTGAGAGCCCCATCAATATTACTTTCGATCAACCCCTAGTTTCACTAGCTTCGCCTCGAACCCCCCTGTACAGATCACCCAATCACTAACTAGTCTATAGATCTATACCTAAATCGTATTGTCTTATGTTTCGTTTGCTTTGTAATGTTGCAGTTTGCCTATGTTACTGTATTTCGAAAAGTATCTTGACTATTTGAAGCTACTTATGTGTGATGTGGAGAGCACAGCTTTTGTAACTAATTGTGGCACCCGTAACTTAAACCACCCCCGCTTAACCCCCCAAACACACTCAGACACTCCGACACTCCAGACACCAACAAGAACACGCCATGATTTGTAAATAATAAACACACACAGAACATCAGTAAAAAATCAGTAAAAAGTCTTAGCGCTTAGGCTATGGCCCGGATGCCCTGCACCAGGACACGGCATAAGAATCCTTGCATTCCCGGTGTGAAGTCGTCCTGCTGCAGTGCTTGGGCCGAGAATAAAAAGTGCATAGTCTATGTAAATGTGTATGTAGCGCATTAGAATTAAACACTGAAAAGAAATGCCTAGAAATTAAATCAAACTAATGCCAAGCAAAAGATAAACATTATGTGAGCTGAACCGGCTTGATACTAACATTTGGAATTTCATTCTTACCAAAAACCAACCAAAAACCAAACGAAACAAAACCAAAATATTTAGATGGGGTCGCGGCCCTCGGAGCGGTACTTCAACAGGTCAGCATCCCACCATTATCGACTATCGGACGGGATACATAAGGTCCCATCTTCGTTCACCCTCTGGCCGTGTGAGATGACTGACCTGTCGCCGACGACCGCCGGGTTCCTGCATGGCAGCGCAAACGCACAGCATCACCAGCAACTCTTACACCACCAACAGCATGGACAGCAGCAACATGGACAGCATCACCACCACCTCCAGCACCACCATCGCCAGCACTCGCTGCACCAGCAGCACCTGCAGCGCCAGCACTCGCACACCTCGCTCACCAAGATCCACCGCCAGAGCAGCAGCCACAGCATGCACGGAGGCGGCGGGAGTGGCGGTGGCGGGAGGTCCGGGATGACAGCCACTGCCTCGGCTGGCGGCGCCACCGGACGCCTCTTCTCCTACTTCGGCAACGAGCACGAACACGAGCGAAAGAAGTCGGAGACATCGTTCTTCAATCTGGGCTTCCGCCGGAAATCCACGGTGGTCTATTACGCTCCCACGGATTGAGCGGCTCCTTGCTCAGGCATATCAAACGAAGCGGAGATCCGAGCGATACTCGAACAATCATGCAGATATTAAGCCATTTTCTAGGGTGGATCACAGTTCGTGGGCGTATCATTTTATCATTAACTATTGTCGTCTTCGTCGTTGTTGTTGTTGATGTAAAAGTTCAATCGGAACACATGCAGTTACAATTTTGCTCAAATATAGAAGTCACATTTAAATGCAACAGTTACAGATACCGATTCAGATTCAGATTCAGCTACAAATACAGATACACCTGCACGGAGCCATTAGAGTCTCCTTCAGCTACAAAATACAGGATCTCATGCCCGCGCCCATGCCTCGCCTTCAGTCTCAGTCTCAAGAAACCCAAAATAAAAGGAGCCCGCAGAACCGAGCTCAAAAGTGCCCCGAATGTTAACTATATACGGTTATTGTTTACGAGCAAATACTCATAATTATTACGAAATTGTATAAGGAATCGAAGCCAATTGTTTTAGCAATTATATACATACACTAATTGTAAAGAAAACGACTAGTCGAATATTTTAACGTGGACTCACTCAATGGCACACCTTCGGAAGGAAACGATGAGGATACCGAAACCAGAAACCAAAAAAACAATGCAATGTCGATCGGTAAATCCAATGTTATTTAAGGCAACTAGTTGATAGTCATCAACCGGCTAAGGACCCCATTAAATTGTAAGCTCATCTAGGCACTAGATCCAAATGGTTTTTCATTTAAACTTAAACTGCGGATTGGATTTTGTTAAAGGTTTTTATTTGAATGTGAACTGAATGGGTAGACCTGTTGAAGCGAAAACAAAACGAAGAAGTATTAGTATTTTTTAAATGTTTATGTGTCGTTCGTAATTTGTAATTTGTAATTTAAAGTGTTGTTAAAATGTGGCCACTCGGGCGCAAGGAAACCAGACCGAGGGGGATTCCCACTCCGGCCAGAGAGCTGTCGCCTGTTATACACGCATATATAAAAGTATATACTAAGTTGTGTAGAAACATCCAATAATTGATTTGTGATAGTTTTTAAAATGTTTGATATCCAACTGCATACACTGCATACTATATACTACTTGTACTTTTACCTACCCGCCCCCCGAAAGAGAGGCACAGGTATAGAGCTGGGATGTACTCGTATTTAGAACACACGAAAATGAAACACGAATAAAATAGTTGATGAAAAATTGAAAAATGGTCATGCTTGCCGTTTGATGGGTTGGCTTTTGAGATTTACTGGCAACGCACAACACAGGCCGGGCGAAACTTGTCAGAGAGAATAGTGGCAGGAGTGCGAGAAGCGAAAATTTTCTCAGTACTAAAACATCAATCATTCAAATTAACTCCCCCATCCAAAAATTTGTTAAAATTCTAAAAGGATCAAAAAATAAACCAAAGTCCAAATTAGAAACTACTCTTGATATTTCGTGGTTAGTGTAGCCGATTGCATCTAGTTTGAGTGTGGTGTGTGCGCGCACCCAACAACCCAAGCAACCATCCCATCCTTTTCAATCACTGCAGTCGAGCGATCGCGAAAATATATAAGACAAAGAAATCGGAGGAGTGCTTCCCGATCGATCGGGCGGCGTGAATTTATTTTGGAGTTCCACGATCTTTTGTATTTCGTTTGCTTTTGTTCTCGAACTTTTGTAAGCTGTAAAATTCAAATTCGGGATTTCGACATTTGGTTTGTCCACTGTGAACGCGTAATACTGTATAAATTGTGAAGCGAGACGATAAATTGAAATCTTGACAAGCCCCGAAATCTCAAGCGCCAATTAAATTTGACCAGCGAATGCAAAATGAATAAGTTTGGTGAGTCCCCCGGTTAGTTTACTACAAAATCATATGTATTTATATATTTGTGTGTCTGTTGTGGGTAAATGGAATTTCCTTTCGCGTTACAAGGCACTTAACACTCTATAAATTACGCTAAAAAAACAGAGAGTACATAGAATGGTTCAAGGCACTTAACATTAAGTTACATAATACAGATAGAGACACAGTGTATGCCTCATTGGACGGACGTACGACATAGTCTGTGGTATTAAAAGTATTCGAGCAGAGTGGTAAGGCACAATTTACACTTTTGATTGCTTAAGTTTTGTACTGATCTACAAATTTGTTGTGGAATGCATTGTAAATGCGACACCAGAGACAAGGCGACACCCAAAGGCAAAGCGAAAAGCGGACACAGCCGGCCCCTTCGCCGCTCCGTTTTCCCGCAGACGACGGACGGCCTTTTCGGAAATGGAGGAGTTGCCCGAATGCTACGACAGTTACTGCCCACCGTCGGAGCTACGGCTACTGCTGCTGCCCTGAAATGACTATGAAAAATGTGTGAAAAAGATTTTTTGTGCCCCTGTCCAGCTACCTATGGCCATAAACTTTTTTCCTTAATGAAAAAGCTCTGGCGATTTCTTTTTTGCCCTGGTAGGCGACCAAGTGGCTGTTAAACTGGTTCCTGCGGCGCATAGAAAAAGTTCTCAGGGTACAGATAATAAAAATTCAAGCGCATATGATAATCAAGAGGCAAAAAACAAAAAGCGGAAAAAACGCCGCAGCGGCATATATATTTAATTCAGGCAGCGGCAGCAGCATCAGCGGCAACGGCAAAAAACGGACCATCGACGATTTAATATAAGAAAAACACCACGGCAGGCGTTGGATTTTTTGCGGCAGCGCAACGCAGCGCAGGGCAGGGCAGGAAAAAAAGGTGTGCATGAGCACAAACAACCCCCAGCTTGGACCTGGACCTCGCGGATGGGTGTAGGTACGCACGCGGGGCCTTCTGGGTTCCGATGTTAACAGGTTTGCGATCGGCACTTACACAGCTGTGCGACTTCACGGACATTAGAGAGGATCTCCGAAGGACCCAGAACTCGAACGCCGCTTTCGTTTCAGCTTCAGCGCTCGTTTCCGTAATCTGAGCGCAGTAGGCGCGGCTGTTTGCGCTTTTCTGCCATCGCTGCCGTTTTCGGGTTCAGCTTCAGCATCAGCTTCAGCGTCTGTTGCTGCTGAGGCTGTGGCTGTGGCTGCCGCTGCTGCTGCCTTTGATAGAAATGACAAATAACCAGATTCATTGTAATAGATTATGTCTACAACTTAATCGCCTTGCAGATAAATGATGACAATGTTCAAAGGGAACGGACGGACGGAGGGAAGGACGGGCGGAGCGAAGAGCGGGCTGTGGCAGCTCGTTTTGTCTTTGGGTGTCAATTTTGTGTCTGTGTTGCTTTGTAGTTATGTCCTTTGTGGAGAGATTTGATGTTTCGTTTGGACGGAAGTTGGCGTTAGTTATTTGGCGTGCGGCTGCTCCTAACTAAATCTATACAGCAGGGTGAGCGTGAAGCTGATCAGCGCGACCACCAGTCCCAGGGCCGACTGCAGCCCGGACGCCCCTGCCAGGCGGCACTTGAACGTATCGTAGCGCGTCTCCTTGTCGACCACTATGTTCTGGTACTCGGCCTCCACCAGCTGGCCGTCGTAGTAGGTGATCAGATCCTCGAACGGATACTCGTAGCCCTGCAGGCACTCGCACTTGTAGCCTCCGGTTTCGTAGCCTCGGCCCATGATGGGAACACACTGAAGGCAAAGGGGGATTACTCTTGTTTCCTTGCTGATTTTCCCGGGATACTCACGTAGGAGGACTGCTCGTCGCACTTGTGCGTGTCCTTGAAGGCGTTCGGCTCGTAGTACCAATCCGGGCACTGGTTGATGTCCAATTGCAGCATGTCCATGGAGACGGCTACCACACCCCTGCGCGCGGCAAACAAACAAATTAGTCAGCTTAATTGCTAGCATTTGCATCACAATGCGTGTTGGGAGTCACAAGTCAAAAGTTGGGTCGCGTTGTCAACACTCGAAAATTGGACAATTAAATCCCGGGACATTTGCATGTGAATGGGACGCAGATAGGACTCGCGAAGTGGGACTGGAACGGGGTTAAAGCGGCCCGCGACGGCGGCACGCAGCCGGACCGGCCCAACAAGAATATCAACCCGAAACGCAACCCCTGTTCGGGGTAAACGATACGCGAACATCTCGACCTCTTGGCTTGGCTTCGCTTTGTACTCACTTGAATTCCAGTTTGATTTTGAGGCTGTCCCAGCCAAAGAAGGGCACCGCATAGGTCACCAGCCACTTCTTCACGTAGCCTTGGCAGTCGAACTGCGGTTGCGTCCAGTAGCCGTGCTTGATGTTCGCCGCCCTGTACGAGTTGGGGTAGTGCTCGTACTTCTGCTGGTATTCACCTGTCTCGTTGTGCCGGATCTTGATCTTCATGTAGAAGGTCTCCAGGTCGTCGAAGTTGGTGTTCCAGCGCTGCTTCAGGAACTTGAAGTACTTCTTCTCCGTGTACAGGTCCTGCGTCTTGTTGATGCGCGCCAGGTCCTCCACCTTGAACTTGCGCGTGTTCAGTTCGGTCTTGTAGGCGTAGGGCCCGAAGTAGGTGCGGTTGGTGAACTTGTTGCGCTCCCAGAGCGTCGAGGCGGACCACACCTTGCTGTCGCCCATGAGAATGGCCAGGGTCTCGCCGATCATCTGGTCCTCGGTCAGCGGCTTGTCGGCCACACGTTTGCCGGAGTACACCTCGTTGGGATCCGATACCTGCGGGACAGCCAATGTTCTTTACTTTGGGGATATCAAGGAGTATAGAAGCGTTCTCCCGCCAGCAACTTGTGCAAATTTGGGTGCGAGAGCGAGCTGAAAGGAGGATCTCATCCCCCATTCCTGAGGCTGATGCTGCTGCTTCTGCTGTTGCTGTTGCGGCTGCCCTTTAATAAAGACGACGCCTTGTGGCGAACCCGTTTTTCGTGTCCTCTTCGCTCAAACTAATGAATTTAGCATTTGGTAATGGTTTGACACTGAATATTTAATTCACAGCATCAGAGCAGCAGCAGCAGCAGCAAAAGCGAAACTGGCATTGCAGGAAATTCGAGGAAGTTGAATTACGCGTGGAAAATTATAATTTACACTTGAGAAGTTTTCAAGAGCCGTCGTCGAAGGCTCTTAATAGGTGTCGGGTTATCAATTATTGCTCTTCATTTAGCGTGGCGATGGGAACGGAATCCGTATCGCCGGCTCGCTTGCTGGCTTACCTGCAGGAAGGCGCTGATGAAGTTGGCCAGTCGCACGGCCATCTTGGCTTCGTTCTCGAACTGCTCCTTGGCGCCGTGGCTGACATCGCCGCGCAGGATCAGATCCTGTGGATGGAAGCTGTCGCGCGAGGCGATCACAACATTAACAAACGTTCGCTTACTGCCCACTTAATGCCAACAACTCACTTTTTGCACGTGCGGTAGTTGACGCCGTGAATGAACTTGAGGGCCTGATCGATGTTCAAGTGCTCCGAGTGCAGGGCCCGGGATCCCGTCGTGTAGTTGCGGTATTCCGGATGCCGGTCGAGGTACTTTTGCCGTATGTGGTAGGGCGCCTTCTCCCACTGAACGGGAAGCTTTTGGATCCCTGCAAGACACGGAAATGCGGTTGAAAAAGGGCATCTTAGGGCGGTATTAGAAGGGGTAATAGGTAGAGCACTAGAGGCCCGAATCTCCAGCGATTCTTTCCCGCCTGGCTCCTTACATTGCCTGCCCCCCTGAGGTTCCCTGACAGGCCTAGTTTTCGAGCAATCTACTGCCTTGTTTACTTAGTGAGTTAGCCTCCTGGAAGAAGGGTACTTACAGCCAATCTTGAGGCAGTCGTACTCGTTGTAGTACTGCTCCGCCGAGGCCCGCTCCACGATCTCGCCCAGGTAGGGACGCCGCACCACGTTGGGCAGCCGGAAGCCCGGCTTGCAGCGACATTGATAGCCTCCCCGCCTGAAGCCCCACCCGTGGAGCGGCTCGCACTCCGTGGTCTCCTTTTTGCACCGCGCCGTGTCCGCAAAGTGATTAGGGCCCTTGTTGCCCTCGCCCAGGGGGCACTGGTTGATGTCTATGCGCTCAAAGTCCATCTCCAGCACCGAAACGGCCGTGTATCTGTGGGAGATCACGAGTTAATCCCCGGGGGAAGGGAGATACAAAGCTTGGGACCTACTTGGGGTACTCGATGTGCCGGAACTGGGTGTGGCGCGGGTAGATGTCCGCAATGGGCACCACCGCAGCCACCAGCCACTTGTTGGACCTGCCGCAGTCGAAGTAGGGGCGCGTAAACTTGATGGGTCCGGGGTTCTCCTCGGAGCCGGGCGGGCCGTGGAAGGTGTACGTCTCGTTGGTGTTGTTGGCGTAGCGGATCTCCACCTGGTAGGTGATCTTCGTGTCGTGCCGCCCCTCCACGTTGTCCGGCAGCCAGGCGCGATACCACTCGTTGATCTTGTAGAGGTCGTGCGTGTAGTCCTTCGATATGGATTCGGGGGGGTGGGCGCCCAGGTCCTGGACGTCGAACGTGTTCCACGTGGATATCTTCTGCAGGTGGATGGGATCGTTGAAGTCGTCCAGGCGGAAGGTGCGCGGCCCGAAGCGCGGGAAGGTCTTGTTGAAGAAGCCGCGGTACGAGGAGGAGTACGAGCTGTTCGGCGAGAAGTAGACGGCCGAGGCGTTGATCGAGGGGTTGGCCGAGACGTCCGCCACCGTGGAGAGGAAGTAGTACATCATGCCCGGGTCGTAGGTGTCGTTGATGGCCGGCCGGATGAAGCGCGACTGCAGGATGTAGCTCCAGAAGAAGCTCCTGCTGAGGGCCATGTTCTGCAGGTGCAGGAGGGCCGTGCGATTGGGGAAGACCGGATTCACGTTCACCTCCTTGATGTCCGGCTTGTGGGAGATGGCGTCGGCGGGCATGAAGAGGTCCGAGTGGTGCTGGATGGGGCAGTTGTCCGCGTTCACCTTGTCGAACTGCCGCTTGATCTCGTCGAAGGCGTCCCGGGCCTGCCACTCGTGCTGGGCGAACACGCCCACGGCGAGTACCAGCAGGAAAAGCAGGTAGCTGCGCCCCAAAATCGTCGAGGGGAACATTCTGCTGCAGATCTCTCCGTCTCCCCGCCTTCGCTTTCTGGTACGATTATTTCCTAACTAAGGCTAATTTAGGAGTGCAAACTAGGAGCTATGTAACTTAATATTGGATGAGATTCTGGGCGGGCCACGCCAAGCGGGGATTACTAATGGACAAGACAACAAGATGATGCTCAGCACTTGTTGGAACTACGCCCTCAAAACAAACAGTGCTGCAAAGCGGGTGCCGCAGGTTCCCGCATGCTATCGACTATCGAACCGGTGCCTATCGAACTGGTGGGTGGAGTCTTGGGCGGGAAAAGTTCGGTATTACAAGTATTTATTATTTGCAATATGTAACAATCTGTATTTATATTCCTGCTTCTTCAAAAAATATTAATTCATATTTAATGAATTCCAATTCATTCATTCAGCTTGGCAATAATTTGTCTAGTACATATATATTACCTATAATATATATTACGAATAGTAATATGTAAAATTAAAAACAAAATAGTGGCCTCGCCATGATGATTATACGTTTATTTTGCTATTCCCTTAGTTTAATTCACTATAATATTATGAAATTATTTATAATTTAATTTGTAAAGATACTTTAACTAAGCTTGAGGCCACCGTTGAGAGATGGCGTAGATTATGGCTTTAACATAGATTATGGCTTTAATCTATGTTTGCTTATCCAACTTTGTATGAGGACGTAAATACTTATATTTATTTATTTTATCAAACATTACTATTATTAATTTCCAACGAATTACCCGACCTATTAGGGAGTGCTTTTAAATGATATAATAAAATTAACAATTTATTTTGACACTTTCCAAAACTTTAACTGGATAAATGGTTTTGTTAGTGCTTAAGCAATGTCCAACAAAATACATAAATAAATAAAAGAATGCGATTATTGTATAACTAAACTTCGTATAATTTCAAGATTATATTTCTAAATAAACAAAAATATACAAAGCACATACCAAAAAGCCATATTCCAAATTATTTGATTTTATTGATTTTATTTTATTTAATTAAACATAAATATCAATTTAAACAGCTTTAAATATGTCAATACGAATGGGGACTTTTTGGTTTTAAGTAATACTTATATTTTAATTATTTGAAATGGGTGGAGCTAATGCGAAATTCATTGGTGCAACAGCTTGTGTTTTGTTCATTAATTTCCCACAGAAATTGTGTCAACCAAGTTATTGCGTTTCACCCTTCCAAACACCCCTCCCAGTGACTTTTTATATGTTTTGACACTTTAATTGGTAGATATCGCCCAAATTTAATGCAAGCTTTTGTGCAGCACACACGTGCAAAACGTGTCCTTTGCAATCAGCTCAGAAATTTGGCAATCTAAGTAGGACGCTGTATTGCATTTGGCTACGAGTATCTTGCCATCGGACCAGTGGCTTGCCCAAAAAGGGGTTTAGAACAAAAACTTTTTCCCTTCATTTATAGGAAGTTCACCCTTTGGAACGCTTTTAGGGGGACTCCCCTGGCTTCTTAATCCCTTTTAAGGCGACCCTGCATTATTGAAACGCTTTACTCCTGTGATAGGGATTGAATTAATCCGGATTCGGGTCAGCACCCAGAGCAGCTATTTTGGCAACTTTGCGGCTGCGGTCGGTCCCAGCTTGCGGGCTTCGTCCCCGGGCCAGGGACCATTTCCTGGCGCTATCGGCCACCGTCAATCTGTTGTGCTCCCCCCGTGCTCCATCCGTCCTGTCCTCGCGCGTCCTTCCGCGTCCTGTGTCCCCCTTTTCCTCTGTCGCCACCTGCGCTAAATGACACGAATTAGTGGACGAGCCAGCCGTGACCCAAGAGCCCGCCCCGCCGCCTTTTTCGGTGCCCCGCCACCACTTTCCATTACACGTCCTGGCCATTTCGCTTGGGTTATTTATTACACCTGTCGTTTTTGTTTTCCCTTTGTTACCCAGGTGCGCGGCGGCGCAGGGGAAGCGGGCACTTGTGTCCACGTTTTTTTTTATTTTTATTTTGGCCTTTCTGCCAGTTGCACTGCAGTGCCGGATCCTCCAGGCGGACGAGCTAAAATTTCGGCACAAACATAATTTCCAGTTTGTCGACTGACATTTCCGTACACTCGTTCGAATACGAATATTCGTGTGCGGCTGTGGGTGTTAAGGTAGCCGTAGGTGCAGGTGTAGGTGTATCTGAAACATTGCAGATAAATCTACGCGCCTCTCGCACTGTTTTATTTTGCACGTGGGAATCGCCGCCACTGCCACTGCCAGTGCAACATTTGTGCAGTTATTTGCTTGTTCTGGCCTCCTTTTTCGGGCCCTCTTGTGTTTTGTTTTGTTTTGTTTCGAGTTGGGTCGTTCGCCCTGGCTTCTGTAATTGATTGTTGTGCAAATTCCCATTCTTGTTGCTGTGTGTCCTAAATGGCCATGGCCATAGTTTGGACGGAAGCTTTTTTTTCCGGTTGGGGGAGGGGGGAGGGGCGGGAGTTACCTAAATAGCGAGGGGATTGGATTATTGGATGTTGCTCGGGGGCGACGGGAGATTTGGCAACGTTGCATGGCAGATAACGTTTTAATTCGGCCATGTGCCAGGGCATTAAAAGTTTCCCCCGGCTCGGGATTGAACAAGTCTGGAAATTCGAAAGTTTTTGGCGAAAACTGAATGGAAAACTGCACAGCGAAAAGTCCGCCGAAATGGATTAGTTTGACTGCCGTACTGGCAGCTTAAGTGGCGCAAATTGCAGTATTTACAAACATTTTTAATTAGATTACCACACAAAGGCGCAAGTTGGGCCGCACTTATGCTTATGCACTCGCAATACATATACTTTTCGTATATTAATAGCCGCTCGGACTAATTTGAGATAATTTTTATCATACTCCGTGCCAAAATGGCTTCCATTTTGTGCACAAATTGCCTTCTAAATCAAGGCACGGGTTCAAAAACCGGCCGAACCAAAAGCGCAGCGCACAGATAACAACAAAACCCCAAAGAATAATAATACCATAAAAAAAAGAGCCAAGAAAACATCTTATGATGCCAGACAACCGACAACAATTTAAACAAAATCAAACAGAAATGGCTGGGCGTAAATAAAATAAAACAAAAGCTAAGGCAGACAATGCCGGACAATGACAAGAGCAGCAGGGACGGACATTAGCCGGACAAACGGACAAACGGACAGGCGGACAAGCGGACAAGCTTTGCTGGGAGTATGCAAAAGCAGCAGAGTATTCGATCTTCAGAGCTTTGGACTGCATTTCGGCAGGGCTGCCCGGGCAGCGAAAAAGATGAGCGAAATCAAGTGTAGAGTGGTGGAGTCCAAATGCGGATGCCTGTACGTCAGCAGCAATCACACCAGCACAAAAGCAGCAGCAGCAGCGGCAGCGGCAGCAGCAGCAGCAGCAACAAAGCAAAGCAAACAGCAGAAGCATCGGCAGCAACCACAACAACGCCGCATACAAAAGCGGCCTAACACCGCGCAAAAATGTTTTTTGTCAAGGGTGAATGACCCAGAATCAAAATCCACAAAGTCGTCGACGTCGCTGCCTTGCCTGCTGCCTGTGTTTGTTGCCGCCTGCCCCTCGGCCTCGAATCGCCTTCTCAGCCGCCTGCTGAACCTCATCCTCGTGCAGCGGCACACTGCGAGAAATTCGCCATGAGATGGGCAAGCTTTGCGGCCCCGAAGATGTTTAGTTTTGTCTCCAAGTTAGAGAGGGGGGGTCAGCGCTAAGCAGCAAATAGCATTGGAATTCGGCTCAGTGCATTGGCAACATCGACCAAGTCTTCGTGCGTTTGGCTCGTTTCAGTTTTCGTCATCCTCGACCATGCCGCACCGCTCGCCTCCTGCTGCATCCATTTGTTTTGTGTGCTCCTCGGTCTGGCCGGGGTCTCATCCCCCGGATCCCCGGAGCCCCGGAGCTACGGAGCCCTCGCCCGTGTTATGATTGCCGTTGCCAGACGATAACCCAAACCAAGCCAAAAACAGAAAAAAGTGCAAATACGAAAAGTAAAAAGCGAAACAGCAACGAATTTGAACATTTTTGCTGCATTGCACACGCGACTCTCGCACGTTCGCTCAGCCAGACAGTCTGAGAGATACAACAACGCAAAACACTGGCGGCCCACTCGTAGATACGCAGATACGCAGATACAGATACAGGCCCTTTACGCCCCCTCCTGTTCGAGTGTTATCGCGCAACCAAAGAAGCATTAATTGTAGCAGATACACTCATCCAATCACTCATCGCATTCCGGCACTCGGATCCATGATCCACTCGTTTCCTTCTTTAAATTTAATCTTCGAATACAGATTTCTGAATTTAAAAGACTAATTTTTACGCTCAATTTAACCGATTTACCTTCGACAAATCGGCACAACTTTTATTCATAGTGCACTCACGTACAAAACGGCAATTAAAGTTGACCCAAGACGACGTCGGCAAGAAAACGTAAAGCCCGCTCGAGGCTCGCTTGTTCGCCTCGTCCTGTCACCTAATTTCCGTTTTAGAAAACATGTCCTTTGCCCCGGCCGAGAGCCACTCAAGGGCCTCCACTTCACTCCACTCCTCTGCCCTCCGCTGCCCTGCCCATTGTCCAGCCCCTTTCCGATCCTGTCCTGCGGGGCCAAAGTTGGACTACAACTAGTCAAGTCAGTCGGAGGACAAGAAGGACAACAACGAAACGACGACGACGACGACGACAGCAGCAGCGGCAAATAATTTTGTAATTCAATTGTTGTCCTTCTGCGCATATGGCGTGTGTGCCGACTGTGTCCTAGCAGGTTTCCTTGGCAAGTGGCCGGCTAGCCAGACGGCTGTTCGGCTGTTGGGCTGTTCGGCTCCTCGACTCCTTTGACTTGCTCTGGTTCGCTTCGAGGACCTACGACAATAGCAAAAGTTGCCAGGCACAACCGGAAAAGGAATGGCCGACAAGCAGCACCGACCTGGCTACGTTCTTTCAGTTTTCTGTGCGGCTCAGTCGGCAGAAGTTTCAGCAAATTGCAGTCGATGTCCTTACCCTATCGCCCCTGCCCCTGGGTGGCCAACTTTATCCATTCCTCGGCCTGCAATTTTCACGGAACCCGGCTAAGCCCAGAGCTGTAACATTTTCTTGCATACATTGCGGAAAATTTCAATACCTTCTTTGCTGCAAAACCTATAAAGGAGTTCTAAATTTGCGTAATTTTAACCACATTATGTGTGTTATAGCACTGCATGAGCTTATGCTATATAGAAATTTAATTGTTTACAATTAGTGGGTACCCTTCTTGCTGTGCGGATGTTATTTATGTCGGCCCAAAAGTTTTGCTTAATGTAGGAAGTTATTCCGTTCGTTACGTTTGGAAATGTTTGCATTTGAAAGGCAGGACTTTTAATTAGGATTTTCCCAGGCAACTTGAGATACAATGCTATATCATAACGAGACTTTTGAGGTGTCCGTGCCAGATGGCTGGCTAGGTAGGTAGGTCCTGGCAGATGGAGGCCTCGCTGCATCCAATCTCATCGATGCTTTCCCAGGGTCGCCTCGTATCTGGCTTGTAATTTATGCGTATTAATTTCATCGCTGGCCTATCCTGCTTCCTGTGTCCGTCCGCCTGTCTCTCCAGCGCACGGACGATGGCACAATGCAAATTGCTTCGCTCCTTTCTGCGCCTTGTTATGCGTTTTGGATTGGACCGCGTTCGATGTCCTTAGCGCTGGTCCTGCGGCGCGGCCGGGCGATCATTGCATCCCGACTGGCATATTGACCGGCACAAAAGATACGCCGTGGAAAAAATGAAAAAGGATTGCCGAGGACAATGGGAATGCAAAATGCATTGCAGGAACCGCTCAATCCAGGGCCATTATTCCGCATTATAATGCCATTGCGATGTGTATGTAAATAAACAACAAAAAAGTGGGAAGGCTCCGCCTCGGCCTCGGCCTCTGCCCGGGCAATCGCGCTTCTGTTCTAATTGCCGGCAAGGACCTGCCTGGATCTGAGCCGAGCCGAACCAGTCCAATCCGATCCGATCCGACTGCCTGGCATCCTGCTAGGCTGGACATATGCAATTGCATTGCAGTCGCCGGCATTGTTCCAGGGCCCGCTTAAGGGTTGAGTTTCAAGTTCTGCACTCGCCGGGGTTATCGCACGATTACAAAGGATTTCCTACTCTCTGGTCAGCAGCCTCAGCCTCAGCCTCGGATTCGGCTCGGAGTACAGCAATCCGAAAAGGCAAAGCTTGCAGCGGAAGTCGAGAATTCGTTTCGTCAGCTGCCCCAGCATCTTCTTCAGCGCAGCAAGCAAAGGGGCCAAGAGTTATCTAGTAGATACGTTGCAGCAGCTGTCCTGGATTTAGCACGCATTAATCACGAGTGTCGCACCAAACTGCGTGCGAATTGCAAGTCGTTCGTCGGCGATATCCATGCATAAACTATCCGTTGACTTTCCTATCCGCGGAAGCACTATTTTAAATTTGATGCTACAACTTTAGTTCCCAAATGGTTTACTAGCTTGTCTGGCAATCTTTGCCCGTTACAGCCTTGATTTTAAAATTATCTCCTCGGATTTTGTTTAGTTGTAAACAAGAATTGATCGAAAACAATAGTATGCGTATGTTTGACCTTCTGCGCTGTCATTGACCCCGCGCCGGTGTGAGAGGGCAACTGCATTGTGGCAGGGGCATAGGGGACTTCCTATGTGTACATATTATACGAGCTAGTACTATATAGTAGTTGATGTAGCCGTACGCTTTTTGTTTCGGCTCGCGAATTATTACAACATGCATATATGCACACTCAGAACTTGGGATGCACTTACATTGCATATGCGAAATGCACGCCGCACCGTGGCACGGCACACTCGTGCGCACTCGAAAGCACTCTGTTGGCCGTACTGACCTATTCCTCTGAAAACGCTGGTTGGCCTGTCTGGTGGCAAATGGCTCAAGTAGAGAACCCCCGAACGATTCTCGAGACCAAGCCGAGCGTGAATGTTTAAAGTTGGCTTTGTTTTTGCCCACGACTTAAATGGGGGCGTTGCAGGGCAATTTAATGGGCCTCAAAATGATTAAGTTGTGCAAAAAATTGGCGTATTTAATCAGCGGTAATTAAACAGGTTCACTTAAGATAATCATGGCTTGAAGCAGCCAATCGAAGGCATCCCATCTCGGTCTCCTGAACTGCAGTGAAGCCAAGTGCAGTGCAGGACAAATTCGATCTCCCGATCGAGATTAGTGACACTTGATTGCATTTTGCATGCCGGCCAGGCCAGCCATCGAGGCTGCTGCAATCCTTTACAAAATGTTTTAACACCTCGTTGCGCTTACAAAGAGCACGGCGTCCCAAGGGATCCCGGGAACCTGAAAATCGATATTTGGACAGAAGGTTAAAGCTTGGTGGGGGGAGCACAGTAAAAAAAACGGCCTGCCAACACCTTGGCACCACGACGACGACGCGACGATGAGGTTTGGTGGATGAGGTATTGAATGTAATTAAAAGGAGTTGGATTACACGTGTTTTCTGACGGGACGGGGAGGAGACGTCGCCGGGAGCTCTGGAAATCAAAGAAGGGGAGCAGCGACCACGACAAAGTTCTTCTTTTCACTTAACACACAAGTGAGGCTCTCGCTCCGTCTCTCGACTGCGGCTCTCCAAAATGCACTTTAAATGGCAGTTTCCGGTCTCACACACATACGTACATTTATGCATGTACATTGCATATCCTTGCATGGAAGAGAGTGGAACAATGCAGGAAAAAAGAACGAAAAAAAACGAGAAACGCCAAGGAGTCGCGTTGTGCCAGGAGCAGCAATGCACCGCTTGGTACATACTGTACTCTCCCCCCGTCGCTCCGCCCGCTGCTTGCGCTCTCCTTCGCTGTCATGTCCGCCGTCATCGTCCTTATAGCCGTCATCCTTGTGTTGTTCTTCACATCCTTCACATCTCGGCACCCCGCCCCACCCCATCACAGCGCACATACCATACCATACCATACCATGGTATGGCACACCATCCCGTCCTATACCATCCCTACCTTGTTCCTCCTTATCCTTCGTGCTTAATGCAGTCTAAGCTTTTTATAGGCCTACCCCTTGCAGTTTGCATTTCCATCTGCAGTTGGCAAAGAGAAAAAAGGAGAGGGTTGCTAAACACACACAAAAAGGACTCTGCATGCAGTCGGCTTTATTAATCGTCCCCCCTCCCAAAACCGGGTGCGGAATGTGGACCGCATTAGCATAACGAATTAATAATCATATTTTGGTACAAAATAAAAGCTCCGTTTGATATAATCATCCTGCTCGTGCTGGTCACTTGGCGGACAAAACGATGAAGTTTATCTTCTAGAAGTCGTATACAAGATCGAAGGAAGCTCCTTTCTTGCCTAGTTTCATACTAATACCAGTTTTTTTTTTTCTTATGATCTACTAATTATACATCAACCGGATGACAGCAAACAATAAGACCTCTGCATGCAATCTGCTTTATTAGCGGAACATATGAACGTACAATTTTAAAAATCATATTTGGGTTTAGAATAGCCTTTTCCATACTCTCCTTGCCTCGTTGGCCACTTGGTTTGAGACTCTCCTGACCTCCCTTTCAGCTCTGCGGTTGAACCTCTTGGCCTCTTGTTCGACTTGGCGGGTTACCCTCCTGGTCTCCCGCTGGATTCCCACACGGAGCGCTTCGCGCTCAATAATTCTGGCCGTTTCAATGATCTCTGACATCTCGACAAGGGCCCTCCTTAGCGGCCTCAAAACGGCATCGCCCAAAAAATGAATGTAACCTTTGAAGTCGTTGGTGGCCGTCAGATGGCCCAAGTATTCCACAACCTGTCTCATGGTGGGCCGATCGGCGGGATCTTGCTCCCAGCAGCGGTGGATTAGATACTTGACGCCCTCCCAGCAATCGGGTCGTATCATTTCCATATCGGGACGGTCTCCTAAACAGAAGTAATTAACCAATATAACCTAGTTATTCTCCTCTGCTTGCAAATAACTAACCTTTTAGGGCAGCCGATATTGGGACATATCGCATATCCCTTGTCCCATTGAAATTTAAGTGGCAGTAGGGCGTCTCTCGGGACATCAGCTCCCAGAGCGTTATACCAAAGCTATAGACATCGCACTTCTCCTTGTACGTCACAGTCAAAGTGTCTGCATTTCCGACATTATATCCACATACCTCCGGGGCTATATAGGCAGCTGTGCCACGCATAGAAGACAAATAGCTAGACAAATCGGCAGCGCAACCAAAATCACAAATTTTCAAGTTTCTCTTGCTGTCCAGGAGCAAGTTTTGTGGTTTAATGTCGCGATGGAGCACAGGGTTCGGCTGCATCGAATGCATGTATTCCAGAGCCTGCAAAATGCCGGTTTTATCAATGTTTTAACTAATTTTATTACCTTATTTTACCTTGGCGCACTGACTTGCCCATCGCACGGCATCTTCCATGGAGTACATTTCTGCTTCGGAATGAATGTAGTCATGCAGAGATCCTCCTTCCACATAGTCCATGATCAAGTAGGCGTAAAGATCGTCATAAACCGACCAGCCGTGCATTTTAATAATATTCTCGTGTTCCATACGAGATAATTGTCTGATTTCCCTCATAACCAAGTCCATATTATCTTCCCCGACAAGGCATAGCTCCTTCACCGCAAACTGCGTCCCACGCCAATTAGCCCTCCTTACCGTCCCAGCAGCGCCGCTGCCAATGGTCTAAATAGATACATTCTACTTAGACTAGATAGTTGGAAATCAATGATTTGCTGTTACCTCCTCAGTTAGCTGCAGCTCGGAGAAATTCACTTCCTTAATTTCCCTTTCCATTTTCCGTAGGTTGATCTATTGGCTTTGCGAACAGTTTTGTTACTGAACTGACTGCGCTACACGATCATTGTTAACACCTCTGGTGGCGAAAGTAAATACACCTTATCTCAAAAAGTGTATGACCCATACCAAAATCACAACTTATCGGATACGAGTTGTATGGTTTTATTGCGTTCGTAATATATTGTAGTATCAGCAGTTGCTTAGGTGTATATCAACAATTCGAAGAAACCCCCTAAATATACTTTTAGAACCGTGTATTATTTGTCGGGACTTCACCATTATATTGCTTTTCTAGTACATTCCGCAAATCGCAACTGAGTTGTGTGAGTAACTGCCTTGTTTTCTGTCATCTTCCTGGGACATTATCCCAATAAATTATCCCGACAACTTTTAGCGAATACTGCTAGAGCAGTCGCTGCTACCATCTGGGGAGCCATGCATACAAAGAAGTAGAGAGCGGCAGAATATTTTAAAATTTGAAATGCATTTCAAACAAACACTTCCATAAAGGTCAGGGTCTAAAGGGTTTAGGTTCAAGGATCTTAAGGGTCTTGAAGCGATTAAATTCTAGTGAAAACCTAGTAGAACTTTTAAAAATGCGTTTTCCCAACTTGCTTTTCGTTCTTTTGTTGCAGTTACCCACAACCTGGTTCGGGACTCTTATCGAACCTTTAGCCCGGAAATATACACGTCCTTATCCACGCCAATGGGACCGAATAATGCCGGTGAGTTGAACTTTTAATTAATTTACAGAATCGCTGAGCCACTCTGGCACAAATTTGTAAAAAGGGCGCAGACCCGGCAAAAAATTTAATCGAAATTGGCTGCAGTGTGCGAGTATGCATGCGGCATTGAGGGAGTAATTACAGTATAGCAAAGCTAATCAGAATTTGAGAGACTTCCCCTAAAAGTCTGTTTGTCGAGACTACATTTAACCGCTCTGTGTAAGCAGATTTTGCACAATGCCGTCAGAAGCGGACTATCCCACTGATGGCCCTTCCCCGGCTAAGCTTAGAGAGCGGCGGTTTCAGCTGTTTATATTGGCAGAGCTGCCCATCTGGAGCTCGCATTACACGCCGATGTGGCCGTCGTCTTTGTCTGCTTGAATTACACGAGTGCCCGGCTATGGTTACACAAAGCCGGCTGACAGCAGTTGCTCTTCATTAGGTTCTGGGTTCCTTGCACTCCTTTCGTTTTCAGCCGCACATACTTGTTGGCGTAGGTCCAGTCTGGTCCCGATCGCCTTGCAGGACCCCTTGCTCTTCCCGCGAGCGTGTATGGAAACCACATGCCCACTTCACTGGGCTGACTGCCTGACTGCCTGGCTGACGGGCTGACTGGTTGGTTGGATAGATGGCTGGATGGCTGGATGGCTGCATGGCTGGGTCCCAGTGCGTTTACATAATGCAAATGAAAGTATACGAGTATAGCACTTGAGCATGCTCTTCGCGCCACGTTTCGCATTTTTGCCGGCTGCTTGTGCTCTGCTCCGACATCCCATCCCGTTCGGAGGTCCTGGTTAGCCCTTTGCCATGTCAGCACCTCGCCCCGACATTTACAAACATTTTTTGTGTTTGTCGACTGCAGAATTAATGGGTTAAGTAAATAGCCATGTAATATGGAAACTTGCAGGCGACAGCGCATTCGGTTTCGGTTGCGGTTGCAGTGCCACAAAGATGTCCTCCCTTTGCAAAAGTTTCGTAGCTTATCCCATAAAGTTATAATAAGATTTTCAACTTGCTTGCAAGTAATTAATTCCCACATTTAGATTTAACTACCAATTACGCATAAATTTGTATTTACCATTAAAGTTTCTTTAATGCCAGACTTCAAATTCTCTTGGCTGCTATAAAAGCAAAGGACGCCCTACCTTCCAACCATCTTCGGGGTATCCATAAACACAAACTGCCAAACTAAAAGCGTTGCAATGTTTTTTGTTGTCGTCGCCATGTGTGCACAGATTGCATTTCAATGGGCCTGGCCTGGTCCCAGTCCCTGCTCCCTGCTCTCTGCTCACTACTCCCTTCCTTCCGCCTTCAACCTCCCCTACAATCCTTCCTGCATCTTTCCCAGGCTACGTCATGTGCAAGCTGCAATTGCCAGCTAACGGCTGCTGCTGCGGCTGCTGCTGCTGCGCGTTGCATCGCCGGTTGCAAGGGTCTTTTGTTTTGAGGAGAACTCGCACCATGGTTGGCGGGGCAAAAGTAGGCCAAGTTAAAATTGATTTAATGCGTTGATTGCGTGGAAGTCGGTTGCTGTTTCTGTTGCTGTAGCTGTTGCTGCTGCTGCTGCAGCTGCGATTGCGACTCCAGTTGCAGTTGCCCAGATTTATGCGTTCTTCTTGCCGCGTCAGCTGTGTGCGCGCCTTGTTTTACTTTCAATGGATCGCAATCTGGCCCACGATCCGGTCTGCCGGCGATCGCACTGACCCAGAAAAGCGAAAACCCGTCAGCCGGGGCGTATGCGCAATCTTTGGGCGAGCATTGACCCAGGACACCACCCACTAACCCGAGCAACGGGTTCGTTAAAAATAATTGCCAACCCTCTTTTGGCGGCGACATGGCATGTAAAAGTCAGAGCTGCCTGCTACCTTTACTTTGTGATTTGCGCCCCGGCAACGTCAAGTGGTTCGCTCGGCTTTTCCTTTGACAGCTAATTGGAGGAAAAGTGTTTGGAAATGCTGACAGCTCCTGGGTTGCCATGGCAATTGCGACGAAAATCGAAGCCGTCCGCTGGGCTCCGGAAGCGGAACAAGGGCGCATTATATTTTAACACCTTCATCCAATTGCCGGCTCTTTGTTCTACCTCCTTGCATCGATCCTGGCCGCTGTCAGATGCCCTGCCCCACCCTTTTGCCCGGGCCTGCCTCGGGCTTTAATTTATGGACTTTGGCCATTTGCTTGCTCATCATTATATATAATTTTTTTTGCGATTTTTAGTTTTTTCTGCATATTTTTTTTACCCTGCTGCTGCTGCTTCATTGCAAAAGTGACGACAAAACATTCCACAATATGACAAAAAAAGGAAAGAAAGAGAAATCCTTTTTGCAAAAGAATCAAATGCAAAAAAAAGAACGCCATCGACAATTTAGATAAATTTTCCCACCAGCCATGGCCATAAAAACAAAGACCGCGACCCGAGAAGATCAGCAGCGAGGGGTGTCCGCTCGCTCTCTCTCAGGATCTTTGGGTGTGTGCTCCTCCAGCGAGGGCTGTTCTGGGTGTCCAGGCCACGGGTGCGGTCATCATACGCGTCCTCAGCCTGAGCCTCAGCCTCAGCCTCAGACCCTCCCGAACCCTTCCCCCGGGCGCATCCTTCCGCAATATAATCACGCTGTGCTCGATATCGAATGATAAACTTCAAGCCAGAGTCGAATGAAGATGATGATGCCTCCGGTGGTGGTGGTGGTGGTGTAGTTGGTGCCACGGTGGTGGTGCAGATTGTGTTGCCCTCCAGCTTGTGTGTGCTCAACGGCTCAGCGCATATCCTTCAGGTACAACTTACTCATATATCACAAAAGGATACTGCGCTCCTTCTGTTGTGTGCTTTTCTGCTTAGCTTTTTGTCTTGTCTGCGTGGTCAGCGCTCTGGCTATTGCCCGTCTCCCTCCTCTGATGCTCCTACTCCTGCTGATCCTGCTGGCCGCTCGAAGGTGACACCGTGCAACAGACAATGGCCAAGGCAGGAGACGATGGTCAAGCGACCACCTCTCGCAGCGCACACAAAAAAAGGGCAAAAAAGGAAGCGGCGAGCGCAAAAAAATTAGATGATAGGAGGAACCAGTCGCCGGCCAAAAGCAAAAAATAAATAAAAAGATGCAAGCAAATCGAAATCAACTCATAAAAAATAAAGTTTTATATGTGGGTCTGCATTAAAAATGCAAATGTCGCATTGAGTTTCCTTTCATGGACCGTTTTTTTCTTATTCTGTTTCGTCCTCCTTCAGCAGTATCCTCGCTGCGGCCGGTCATCCACTTCCTGTCCTTGCTTCTGAGTTAAAATTTAAGATTTTGGGTAAACAATGTTTGCAGCGGGCACTAAATTCCGATCGAGGCTTTTGGCTACTTTAACTGGAAACCACTCACACCAGCTTCAATAATTTAAATCATTTAATTTAAGCATTTCTAAAGGTCTCCAGCTAAAACACAAACCAATTGAAATTAATATTTAATGACATTTAATGGCTTATATATCTTAAATCTTTGGTATGAATATATTCAGGATTTACGGCTACTTATGCTTGGCTTTCTAGATCAAATGCTGTAAAATACATTGAACGATTTATGGGCTTGCAATAAATGGGTTTTTCTCGGACAAAATAACACCATAATCAATCTTAAGCCCCGACAAAACCTTTTTTTCAAATGCTTAGGACTCCGTTTTCATGGTCCTATATTGGCATTTAAATACGTGGCATTTAAATAAACATTTAATGCTGTATACTGCCTCAACTTTTTATTAAAAATTCACATGTACCTCCACGGCTACTCCCACATGGCTTGGACCTTTGAATCGAACTCCGAGCTCGATTTAGACTTTCTTTTCACTCCGCAAACAAGCCGAGACCTTGCTCGCTTCTTCCTCGAGTACAGCTCCAACCACCGGCGACAAAAATCCAGCAAAAAAGCAATGAAAAAACTCTGAGGAAGAACCGAGAAATACGTATCTGCAGAGCTCAATAAGTTGCGGGCCCTGGACATTGTCCATCCTTCGCTGGAGAGGTTCAGGTACTTTCGAGGACGAGGATGAGGACGAGTACGAGTGCGAGTACCTCTGCCTCAGCCTCAGTCTCTGTCGCAACCTCTACCTACATTCATTTGAATGCAGACAAGTCCTTGCGTCGTCGTCGTCGCCGTCGCCAGTGGTGATCTTCCTTTGTGCGGCGGCCAAGTGCGCTGCTGTCTGCCGCCCTCCATCCTGCCCCTACCCCCGGCAGGAGGTCCTCATCCCTGCACATCCTCCACCCTCCACCCTCCAGCCTGTTCCTGCTCCTGCCCCTGCGGAGGTCCAGCAGCCTTTCTGGCATCTCGAAGGAAATGAAAAGCATGCAGAAAAAGTTTTATTATGCGCGAGGAAAAAAATGAGATTTTTTATATGAAAATATTTGGAACGAACTGCGGCTGGCATTGCAGGGGGTTGGTAGGGGAACTGGGCACACATATGGATATGGATGGGTTATGGGCATGGGCATGGGCATTGGCATTGGCATTGCCATGGGCATGGGTGGGGGTAGTAGGGTAGGGTTGAGCTTTATGTACCCCTGTGGCCGTGTGTGTGTTCCTGTGCCTCTCCGATCGCAAGAAGTGTTGGATGTCATCTTATTATTTCGAGACCATCGCAGCGACGCCGGCAGAGCGATCGCCTTGATGATGACCATGCGCTAGCGTCCGTGATTCCGAGATTCCCCTGTTGGTACTACAAACTTCTGCTGCTGTTGCTGTTGCTGTTTCTGGCACTGCTGCCACTACGGGGCCACCGCGTCCCCCGTCAGATGTAAGCCTCGCGAAACTGTGGGAATAAAAACAGGATCGGCACAAAATTGCGTTATCGCCGCAGATACGGACATTTCTTGTTGCTGCCGCTGCCACTGGCGAGCTTGATGATGCCTCCGATTTTGATGATGCTGCCTCGGCTCCTGATGGTCAGCCTGATCGCGATCACTGCGAGGGGCCATATTATCCTCGCTTATGTCCTCGTTTCGTTTCGTTCCAGCCGCCTTGCCTACATTTGCTCGACTGGGCTTTCGATTTCTGCCCTGGCTATAAAACCAACAGAGTTTTGGATACTTTTTTCGATAATTTCCAAGTACTAGAAAAAAGTAATTGATGGCGTATAGGTATAGCCTTTTAATTCTGACCAACCCGTAGGATATCATCTTGGGGATACGAAGAAATTAGAACCTAGGGCTTTACTTATGGATATAATCAGATCTATCCCCCATCAGATCTATCCCCCAATCCTGGGGGGGTTCCCTATGAATTCTGAGAATACATCTCCCCCTAGCCAAACGCATCTTATCCGCTGTCGGATTTGGTTTTGCAACGTATCTTTTGATTGTATTTTGTTTATTCTCCGCTCGCCGACTCGGTCATCGCACCTGCTATCATCTGGCAAATTGAGTTAGCGAATTGCGAAAATCCGAGAGCGGAGACCGACGACCGGGGACCGGCGACGGGCACATAGACATGACAGATCTTATCGGGGGCATCTAGATACGCTTTACTTGTCGCTCGGCCATTGTCCGTGACTCCGAGTTAATTAAACTTGGACGGGCAGCGGCAGTAGCGGTGGCAGCGGCTGCGGCAGCGTGTGGATCATAAAAACGGATTGCCCGCCGGGGCGGCGATGGGAGCAGAAGAATTGCAGTTAATTGAAATGTTCCTCAAACACGGAATTTGGAAGGGAGGCGCTTTTCTGGGCGCAGAAGAGCGAAGATGAGAGCCAGGCCGGCCCCTGGCGACAAAGCGCATGCATCATCGGTGGCTACTCGCGACTTTGTTGGCTTGCCATCGCATCTTTGGGCATCGGAATCTCCGAGGGGTCAATTCCACATCAAAGTGGCAAGGCAAAAAATCAAGCCAGAGAGAGCTTGGGAGTGCAGGGCGACAAAATGTGTTTTCTGAACCACAAGCCGGCAGGCAAGGCTGAGGTTGCCGCTGATGTTGCTGTTGCTGCTGGGTGGTTGCTGGGGAGAAAAACTACAAAAAGCCCGGGGAGGCAGCAATGCGGATGTGTGCGTGAGAGCGGTTGCAATACCAATGCAGCAGCGAATGCCAAAAACAAAACAAAAAGGAAGCGCAGGCTGCGCTTGTGTGCGAGCCTCGACTTTGCCGGCTGGGCGGCTCTCGCTCGCTCTCTCCCCGCTGTCGGTTGTGTCGGCTCTCTGCGGCTGCAAGCTTTTTTGTAGCTGACGGATACGAAGACAGAGCCTGAGACCGACCGACTGACTGACTACCCAGCCAGCCGGGTATCTGTATCTGTATCGCATCGCCACTCCACTCGCAAGTATCGCGGACGCGCAAACGACCATGCGAAAATATTGCAACCACAAATCTGGAACTTTTTACACAAACGGTTAAGAGGAATCTAGACCAACCGAGCAAAAACCAAACACATTCGGAAACCCATCACAAAACTACCGAAAATTCTCAGCAACAGCACCACGTTCGAAATAAAATTGTTAAATTGCCAAATTTTGCACTTTAATATCTGAAATCTGTCCCGGAGTCCGCGCATACGACGACGTCTACATCGCACATTTTTGGATTAACATCTTAACATCTGCAATAGAACCATCTACAAAGCAACCAACAAGCCAGCAACTTAACAAACAAAATTACACGCAAAAACAGCGAACAACAATAGAATTGAAGTCACAGTTAGCAGCAAAACTTCTTGTTAGTGTTTTTGAAACGTTTAAGCCAAACATTTGCCAGTTTTTGTTTAAGTTTTTCTTTATTTGCTACAATTAATAACAACGGTAAATCTTTCATAATATATTCTACTATGTTAAGTGTGTAAATGTGAGGATCGCAAAGGATAATAATTAATTACGCTTTTAAAATATAAATACAAAATAACACAACGTCGATATAAACGCATACTACATACGCAGTCGAAATCAAGTACGGAGCCAAGTATCTGACGGATGCAAGTATCTATGGCCACGCGTTGCAAACTTTAAAAGCGCACGAAAATGCAGCGACATGTCTGGAAATGCATAAAAATCAAATACAAAATCTATAAATTTCAAACAAGTGAAGCAAACACAACCTAACTACTAACAAGCCAAAGCTAAACGAAACAAAACAAAACGAAAAGAAACAAAACCAAAAACCAAAGTAAATTTGAATCGGTCAAACAACTGAAAGTGCATAGAGTTTGTGACTAGTGTTGATGATGACGACAATGATCAAGTGTAGCTGAAAACAATCGATATTATATAAGTATCTGCAAACAACTCGACAACCAAGCGACTGCGTTGGCCCCCAACCAAGCCAGCTAACTTTCAATTGGATTGTACCAGAGATCGGATCAGCACCACAGCCGAACGCAGTCGGAGGAGACTTTCGAAATCTGTTCTAAGCCAAAAGCTGAACTGAAGCGCTCCGGCTGAAAGAATTTCAATCAAAATTGACCGAGAGCAACAGACTTATTGTGCCTGCAACTGAAGCTTTAACGCTGTGCCGTACCCCTTACGTAACCGTAACCTCGTCGAATGCAATTGCTGTTGCCGTTCCCTCAGCGGTTGCAGTTGCAGTTGCAGGAAAAGTGCATGCGAAGCTTTTGAATCGGCTCTGGACCAACGCACCGACCCCGATCGAGGTTTCAAAGCTCCGCGGGGGTACACGCCCCAACAAAAAGAAACGGAAAAAAATCAACCGCCGTCCGAGGAGAGCCGAGCGGAGCGAGTGCATCAACTGCAGCAGCCGAGCGGCAAGAGAGCTCGCCGCTCGTAACTTGTTCTCCGCAACTTCGGCGTGCACTTCCTGTGCAGCCGATCCGACGATCCGACGAATCTGCTGCCCCCAGCAACAGGCAGAGCCGAGGCAGAGGCAGGCAGGCAGGCGGCGATCAGTTCGCTGGCGAATGCAACGCTGATTGCAATTACTGCAGAGCCCTCCATCCCATCCATCGCACTCGCAGCCGCAGCCGCAGTCGCAGTCGCACTCGGAATCGCATTCCCGAGCGAAAAGTGAAACACAGAGGCGGAGGCAGGCGATCTCAGTCTCAGATCTGTGATCCGATCGGCGTTCGGCGGTGATCTCTACTGTACTCTCATAGCATCCCGGTCTCCACTTCACTCTCGCTCTCCCAGCGGATCGCGCAACGTGTCGGAAAAGCGCGAAAGTTTCACTGCGGCCGGTGGCAAATAGTTTGCACAACAAAAAATATATATCGGCATATATATAGAGAAAAGAGATACGGAATTGTAGTTATAAGTGCGGTCAAGTGAATGCCCAGTGAAGTTCGCGACTAGTGAAACAGACAAAGGCAACAAACCCCAAGAAATACATTCGAATAAGCTTTGCATAACCCTAGTTTAGCACATTTTCGGAATAAATATCTACACACAGCACCCACTTATTGGATACAACAACAGCAGCAGCAGCACACCTTGGATACGACACACAGCGCCTGAGATACTCTCTACTCGGAAGTTCCAGCAACAATTCGTACGAGTAAGTCGTCGATTAAGATTTGAAATTGCTTCCAGTTCCAGCCGCCGGTGCAGCTGGTGACACACCTTTTTCAGTGAATGGAAGAGATATGGATCTCTGGGATTTAGCTGTTATGGCCAAGTGATTTGCAATTGAATTTCATTTGCAGTCGTAAAGATATCGCAACAAGCCAAGGTTGCTGGGTTGGCTAGGAATTTATCTTATCCTTCACTCCATTTTGCAGACTTAATACAAATCTGTTTTCGATCGCAGACGTTCTCACACTTTCTTGGAATTCTTTAGCCTTTTTTGTTGGCCAACTTCTTGGGTTACCCAGCTGTTTTACTGTTAGCCAGCGGCATATACCGCTTCCCAGGCTCCCGAGCCACTTTCGGTAACCTGAGTCCATTCCCAAATAAATAATTCCGCATATTTCGGCACCCAGCTTCTCGATTGAGCGTCAAACAAATTCCTCTATTGGCGGTTTTGTTTGTTTATTTTTACACCACTCAAGAGTGCTGAATATTCGGCTTATTGTCCGTTCGATTGGGGGATATTCACGTGCTGCCCGTCCACCTGGTTGGGAGCTTAGGAGGCGGGGCTGGAGGGTGTGTGTCGGGCGAACAAAACCCACAAGTTCATGACCAAAACGCCGGATAGCCGAATAGCCGAATAGCCGGATAGCGTGGGCGGTGTTAGTGGTTCCCATCCCGAGTCCTGCGGGCAAAACCCAGCCCACTGTCCAGTCACCGCTCTCCTGCATCTGTATCTGTGTAAATGTATCTGCAGCTGTATCTGTATCTGCATCGGCATGTGGCTCTCCTGGTGCGAGGCTGCACTACAGCGGTGTGCGTTTATTTTAGTTACCGATGCTTGGCCCTGCCTCGTGCTGCCAAAGTTGTATAAAAATTTACAGACAGCATAGCATCTACGCTTTACAGTCAGTCAGCCCTTAGGCATTCGTACGATGTTGTTGTTTTTCGCTCATTTAACCCCTTTGAAGGAATGTTCGCCGGAGCAGCTCTTGTTTTCATTTTTTGTTCTTACGCTTTTTTCGCATAGAAGCTGCCAGGGCCCGAGTGGAACGCATTGTGGAACGTCGACGGTGTATCTGCCAGATACGCGCTCCAAACGAACGTGCTGTGAACTTTGCATATTTTTTTTAGCCTATTTTTGGAGGTATTTTCACTTTTATTTGGGGTCTGGGCCGCGTTTTTTTGCTCTGCTCCAAGTTGGGAAGATTGTCTACGGATCCACAAAATCCACACGCGGGTTTCTGCCTTTTCCTGCTTCTTTTTTTTATGTTTGTGCCTCTTTTTTTTTTGTTTTTTGCAAAGCTGAGACGATCCCCAGAAAGTTGGTGAGCGGAGAGAGCGCATGTTTTTTCGCCATTCGCTTTGTTGTGCAAATTCTGTTGCCACTCGCGCTGCTTATCAAGCGGCGGCGGCTCTCTCCTTGCGAAGCTCTCTCTCTTTCTCTCTTTCTCTTGTGTGTGTGTGTGTGTGCTTCTTTTTTGCCCCTTGGGTTTTTTATTTTGCTATTTGCATGCCTTGCGAAACTTTTTGCCCGCCTGAGATACAAAAGTATCTGAGAGTGGCGTGTGCGTGTGTGTGCGAGCGAGCGAGAGTGACGCTCGCGCGCTCTCCCCCTTCTGTGTGTGTGCACTTTTGTCGCTGCAGCTTTCGGGGCTGCGAGCTGCGAACTGCGACTGCGACTGCGAAACTGAGACCGAGTCTGAGTGAGTGCTTGTGGTTCGGTTGGTGTGCCTTGCCTTGCCGTGCCTTGCCTTGCTCTGTTCTGTTCTGTGGCCGCTTTGTTGTTCGACGCAAGTGACGACGTGAGGACCAGAATTGCGAGCGGAGCAGCAGCAGCAGCTTCAGCCTCAGACGTGTGCGAGGAACCGAACCGAGAGCCGGTGACGTAGCCAGCCGTCCGCCATTATTACAACGCGGCTGCCACACGCTAAATTGTTGTCAATCCCCAAAATACCACTCGCATGCACTCGCAGTTACGGATACGGATACGGATACGTTTACAGTGCTTGGCGAATGAATAATAAGTTATAGGGCAAAGTAGAGATAGAGATTCCCATAGTTGTTAGGAGGTATGCTGGTGGAGAGCGCGCGCGGCATGCGAAACGCAACGTAACGAAACGGCTGCGGCACGGAACGGCATCGGAATCGGAGTCGGAATCGGCAACAGCATCGGCATCGGCGGCCAATTGTGATCTCATGAAAAGTACACGGATACTAGCTACTCGTATCTCGATCTTAAATAAAATATATGTATAATCATCATACTGGATGTAGGAAATGCAACCAATCTAGCAACAAATTGTGCAACGCTATAACAACAATACATCAAATACCTAGTTCAAATTAGAACGCGCAACCCAGTCAACGAAGATTAAATACTGTGAATTTCTTAGTGCAAGCCAAATACAAAAGAAGGTAATTTCAGTAGAGTATCTCGCCGATACATTTTGCCAATTGCAATGGCACACACAGATACAAGAGACCTGCACTTATAAATACACCCATACACACGCAGATACGGGTTTACAAAAAAAAAAAAATACAAAAAAAGTGAGCGGACTTGGGACAACAACAACACCAACACCAACAACAACAACATTGTTGAATCAAGTGCCTATATTTTGTGCGAGTGAGAGTGCTGGTGGTGTGTTGGTGTCTGTACGTTCCGATGTAGGAACAAAAAGCGACGGCATTTTATTTGATTTTATTTTATTTTCCTTTCGCCCCAGTCTTTCTTCTCGTCTCTTCCTCCTCTCTTGCACTGCAGCCCCAACATCGAGTGTGCGTGTGTGTGAGTGTGAGTGTTTGCAATAATGTGCAAAAATTAGAAACAGCTAAATATAATATGTATTAAATATTCGATGGATGTGCGTGTGTGGGGGGTATAAAATTAACGGGCTAAACAGCTGACGCATGGCCAGAAGTGAAACGAAAGGAAATGTACGTGCCGACGTGCGTTGTTCAGGTGTTTTCTGATATTAAATAAAGCGATGCGAGCGACAACGACCACAAAGCCAACAACAACGCCCACAGAAGCCGGCGTTGTTCAACACTGCAGCACACACACACACACGCCTACACGTAGAACGCAAACATTTATAAAAGAGGCCCCAACACACACACACACACGCACGCACACCATGCACACACACACCATGCACTCTCGAAAGAGAGGCATGCAGTACTCAGTTTTTTTGCGCGACGCTTGCAATGCATTTTAACATCGTCACAATCGCATTAAAACGTCTCTCGGGCACCTCTTCCGTAGCTCCCCATCCCCCTGTCAATTAAATGCCACCTCTGACCCCCCGCGCCACCACGCCACTGTCTGTGTGTCCACCATTTTGATTTTTTTGCGTCTTGCATCGTCCCTTCTTCATTCCCTTTCCGCCGCCTTCGCTCCGCTCAGCTCCTTAAAGCCCCCAAACGCCGACGCTGCCGCTTAAATCATTAAAAAGTGAACTTAAAATAAAAAGTCCAGATAAAGTTGAACTCTGCTCAAGTGTGTGTGTGTGTGTGTGTGAGAGAGGAACCGGTTTATTCTGCCTCTGGATTTGAGATTTTCTCGTGTTTGCGAACTTTTTGTTTGTTGCCTTGCTTGCCCATGTTGCCGCTGGGCCTGCATCCTGGCTCCCGTTGCTGGGCTCCAAGGCCCGGCCACGTGTCAGCCAAATGGCGTCCACACACCAACAATTTCGGAAAACCGGCCGGCGAGCCGAAGGCAGGGAGCCAACGGGCGGGGCGAGGGGTTGCAGGATACACTGAGAGGACACGAAGCGGTGGGTGGGCGGAAAGCTCTGCTCCGCTCCACTCCGAGGCGTTGCAATGGCCCAGCGCCAAAAGCTCTGCGAGTGCAATGCGCTCTCTGCAGGCCAGAGAGAAGCGGCCCGCACATACATTATTGCAATTATTTGCAGTTCCTCTTCGTGTCTGGCTTCCGTTGTCTGTTGTGTCCTCCTCCTCCTCCTCC
>JAJJHQ010004697.1:254925-405947 GCA_021223825.1 Drosophila ironensis | reverse complement strand
GCTCCGCTCCACTCCGAGGCGTTGCAATGGCCCAGCGCCAAAAGCTCTGCGAGTGCAATGCGCTCTCTGCAGGCCAGAGAGAAGCGGTCGCACATACATTATTGCAATTATTTGCAGTTCCTCTTCGTGTCTGGCTTCCGTTGTCTGTTGTGTCCTCCTCCTCCTCCGCCATCCCGGCCACTGCCGTGCATCGCACGATCCACACGGCCCCCTGCCCTCCACACCCATGTGCGCATAATTTGGCGCTTCGCCATGTTTTCCACAGTCCCCCCGTTCGCTTCGCTCCTCCCGCGGCAATGTCCCCAAAAGCAACTCTCTTTCGCTCTGGTGTTGCATGATGCATGACTCCTGGCGCTCGGGCAGGGGTGGCGGAGAGGGGGCCGAGGGATTGGCGGCAAACACGTTTTGGCTTTCGCATTCGTCTTGGGAGCCGGGCTAAATAATTTCCCTTCGCCCCAGCTCGGGGTTTTCTTGCTTGCGGCCCTGCTGCATTGCATCTTTCCCATTAATTATTCAAAATGAAAATGTATTAATAAGACTGCACTGCAGTTTCCACAACTTTGATTAAACCAAGTGGAATAGCTTGCATTGACAAATCGGCTCTGTCTCGAATCAATTCCAATTTAAATATTAAATTCCCTCCGACTGCCCTCTAATTAATAATTCAGCCCAAGGCAGACTCGCTCTGCTCTAAGCATTTCTTTCAAATCATTTCCCCGCGGTGCACACATTTTATGCAACCTCCATGCCGCGGCGTTGCAAGCAGCGGGTGCCGTGCCAGTCGGAGACATCCGCCAGGATGTTCTGCTATTCTCCTACGACATGGAATTTGCAAAAAAATATAAAGGAAACCGAGCACCACAGCGGGCGGTACTTGGGAGCAGTCTAATTTTGCAAATAATAAAATATGCTCGAACACAAAGATACGCGCTCGACAAGAGTCCGTTGGCCGTGCACCATTCCGCCATTCCACCCACATGCCATGCAATGCAATTGAGCGGCGCCTGCAGCCGGCACTTTTCTAATTCGGAAAAACTATGGGGGCCCAAACGGAGGAGGAATCAACCTGCCCGGCCAGCCCGAACAACCCGACCAGCCCGACTTCCTCCCCTCTTGGCTTAGCTCTTGTTCTGCTCGGATTGGGCTGGGGTTTTGTGTCGGATTGGATTGTGCCGGGTCGGGCCGGGCCGGGCTTGGTTTCTGTCGGATTGGGCTTGGTTCGTTGGGGGGTAGTGCACACAAAAGCGCATTTCAGTTTCCGGCGGCTCGTGTGGCGTGTTCGCTTCCTCCGCTCCCCTGAATTTTACTTGTGTGTTTTTATTTTACGGGCTTTAAACAAGCATAGGGGGGTATGCGTTTCACAGATTTGATTTGTTTTATTTACCTACACATATAATTCAATTTAATGCAACTCAGTTTAGAGAGTATCTGCGACTTCGAATCGACCGAAAACATGCATTTCCTGTCGAGTTGCTAGTTGGCTTTCCACTTTCCACTCTACGACTCCTGCTACGGCATCGACTCCTGGGGGCATCTTTGGCAGCCATAAAAAAGCACGCCATTTTCTTCTCTGGCAAAACTTTTGTGTAATTTTCATTTTGCGCTTGTCGCGTGTCTTTGCGATTGCCACAGTCCCGCCACTCGGCTTTTCCCATAAGCCTGCGGCTCTATGTACGTTGTTTTTTCGCTCCTTATTTTTGGCAGTTGCACAGC
This sequence comes from Drosophila ironensis, assembly GCA_021223825.1. Classification (NCBI taxonomy): domain Eukaryota; kingdom Metazoa; phylum Arthropoda; class Insecta; order Diptera; family Drosophilidae; genus Drosophila; species Drosophila ironensis. Next base: position 404,234 of record JAJJHQ010004697.1, on the reverse strand, counting down.
GCAAATACACGGATAGACACAATGTTCGGGCCATGGGCTCGTACAACAACTGCCTGTCCGTCCGTCCGTTCGTCCATCCGGCTGTTGTTTTCGTTGCCGCAATGCAGTGGATTCGGTGGAGCTGCCGCCGGATCCGTTGGCCTGGCGTGGCCAACACGTGACTGACCTCGACGGGTCGGCTTGCTTTTGGGGGTCAGGGAGTTTTTCCCGGGGCCGGGCGGTCGCCATTTTCATTTGTTGATGCCACCGACCATTGCGGAGCGCTTCCCTGCACTTTTGCGGCCACAGAAAATGTGAGCATCAAATATTGAAAACATCTCCCCACCAGGCTGAGTTTTTTTTTATGGCTGCCAGAGTCTGTGGGCCCCCCGGTGACGTGGCTTTTTCTCTTCGTTTTTCCCCCCTTTTTTGGCAAAAAGCACTGGAGGCGAGCCGCGCCTGATTGGTTTCTTGGCAACAAAACCCCACCGAAACGAACCCGTTACTGTTTACTCAAATAAACCCGACTTGCAACTTATTGCCATGTTATCTGTGATTTTGGCACCGGAACAACTCAAACGGGGAGCCACTGGGACTGGGCAGGGAATCGGGAACAATGTCGCTCACTTACCGACCTAAAATTCCTTAGATATAGTTCAAAGAACGCTTGGTTCATTCACTGCACTCTTTGTCAATTAGGAGATAACTAATCTAAATGAAAACTAAGTAATAAAAGGGCCAAATAGCATTGCCATTTGGATTAAATTTTGAATCTATCTTGTGCATAGATTTGCATAAAGTTATTGTGCAATCCGAAAATGAGTTTCTCGATTGCTTCACTTAAATTTCCTTCAGGAATTTATTTCATTAAAATCTCCCATCCAGCGGCCATAAATTACTATAAGTTATCATTAATTTAATATTCTCCGGAGCCGTGACCGCCCCTGCCCCACTCCGACGACACCTTCCATGCAATCTCCACAGTTGTCTGCCGCCTCTCGGGCGCTTCCATCTAATTTGCTCGGTGGCCTGCACTTTGCAGGGAATTTGTTCGTTGTCGCAATGCCATAAATTCTGCAACTTATGCGGCCAACTGCCCTCCTAATGCCCTGCTCCCTGGCCGCCGTGCTCCCGTCCAGGACTATAAATTACAAGAAGGCATTTGCCACACTTCCGTTCCGATCCGGAGCCTCTCCAGGTCGGGCAGGGATTGGAACGCTTTGCTTGCATCGGTTCACTTTGGTTCGGTTTTGGTTAGGTTCTGGGCTGGGTCCGATGTGGTCATGCCACTGCAGGGTCTGCACTTTCTTCCCGAGCCAGACCGGAGTTATTTTTGTGTGCCTCAAATCGGCTTAACGGGCCGCCGGCTCATCTGGCCTGCCTTCGAAAATCGATAGTGTGGCACGTTTGGGGGAAGCTATCGTCCCCGGACCTAGCCAAGGCATTGTTGTCGCCGTTGTCCATGGCAATAGCATTTAAATGGCCGGGGCTTCTTGAAATTCACCTTTCAAAAGGCGGAAACTTTAACACTTCCCGGCTGCAGCTGATGGCATGGCACGGCAAACAACCCCAGACGCTGCCTGCCCCACCCGGCTTCCTTGTAGTTTCTGTCGTCTGGCTTCCAAGGAGTTGGAGGTGGTGGCCGGGGGAGCATTGTAATTCTAGCCCAGACTGCTGCCGGTGGCGGCGACGCTTTGTCTGCCACACAGACAGACAGACAGACAGACAGACGGACGGGCAGAGTGACGAACAAATGTGGCAAAACGATTTATTTGGCTTTATCAGCAATTTTGATTCTCCTTTGTCTCTCGCATTGAAAGAGCCGCATTAAGTGCTCCTCTTGCGTTGCGGTGATTTGTCATATCGCTGATTTACTAACCTTACACCAGGCATTATCTCTTGGCAAAGACCGTTGTCGGGGACGGAACCGGAGCCGGAGCCGGAGCCGGAGCCACCCCTGCCGGCCCGTGAGGGGTGGGTTCACTTGCCGCCGCCGTTTTATCCTCTTTGGCTTCTGGCCGAGGGTGTATGTACATAACTAACCGACCCAACTGCAGGCAGGACATGTCAGTGAGTATCTGTGTGCGGGCTTTTTTGTGTGCTTTGCGCATATCGCCGGCATCAACATAAAATTTATTGAGGTAGTTGCCAAGCGGGCCTGGGTCTCACACGACAGAGCAAACAAAAAACACAAAAAACACAAAAAATACGAAAAATAACAAGGCTCTTTAGCATGCAAACGTTTCGGTTTTATTGCATGTGCACTGGTCAGAGTTGCCACTGCCGGGCAAACACGGCAGCAACCCTGTTTGCCATAACAAACATGCATAAAAAATGATGGCACAGACACTAAAAAAGGTAAACACATAATCCGGCAGAGTGTTGCAAATTGAAAGAGCTTCTAGGCCAGCTTTAGAGTACCCTGAATGGCCCTAAGGCCACCGGAATGTGGTCACTCTTGGTTCACACACAGATCCTGTTATAGCAAGGCAATCCTGCGTATTCCATTTCCTATCGATATGTTTGTTTCTAATGGAATTCGCATAGAGTACCCTCCGTATCCCTGTTATACGCAATGCCATATTCCATGTTTTTCTCCCTTTCAGTAGCTCCATAACCATTGTCCGTGTTTATTATTCATTTCCTTGCAGTGGCTCGATAAAGCGCTTTTCGTGCACATTTTCATGGCGCCCCCGGGGGGCAGGCTTCCCTGCAGTTCTTGGCAACACTTTGCACTCCCAGCTCGCTGCGCTTTCGCGCCCATGACGGCCCAGCCGGCTTGCAGTCTCCGATAGATATGGCCACACGATGGTGTGTCGGGGTGGGGACCCTACGAATGGGACCGGTTGTTTGTTATTGCCCTGGTTGCTGGTCGGCTGGTTCCGGTTATTGTTGTGTGGGGAGCGCTTCGATGCCACCGCACACTGCAGTTGTCATAAATTGTGTGTGCCCGGTTTACGTTTACACAAGTTGAAATATTCAGAGTCCAGGATTGTCACCCGGAACACATCGCTAGCACGCCCCTAATACACCCGATTGGGAATCCAAGTGAGCCCTGCCGGCTGCTATGCCAAATGTCAGTTGGCTATTGTTTGACATCGTTGAGGAGTTTAGTTCAGTTCAGTTGTGAAAATTTTTAGCCGTCTTTCGATACGTTTCGGAACAACAATCTCCCTCTCTGACAATTGATATTCCAAAAAATAAAAAAAAACCCAAAAACTAAAACGAATAGCCAAAAGAATCCCTAAACGGTAGGAGAACATTTTCGAATTCGGTTGAAACACGCAAGTGATTGCAAGCGAAATTCCAAGTCATCGAAGGAAACTCATAAAATTGTTGGTAAATTCCTGTTCCGTTTCGGTCGGTCGCTTCGGTTTTGTGAGATGGAGGCCAAGGTGCAGGCCCTACAGCCGGCGGCAACAGCCGCTGGGACCGTCGTCGGCATAGGCGGAGCCGCGGGAGAGGTTCCCCCAAGAATCCCCAAGAATCGCGACGCAATCTCCATTTCCATTCCGATCCCGAGTTCCTCCAGCAGTGAGTATTATGTTGCCCCCAGTTTCTGTGTGCTCTGTGCCCCGCTCCGCCCGCTCCGCCCGTTCTTCCCCGCTCCGTCTGCCGCTGAAAGTATTTCAATGTCAGAGCGAAGAAAGAACGAAACGGAAAGCGGAGAATTAATTGCGAACAAGCTGATATAAAAAGCGGGCCGGAGAGCGCCCGAGCAGCGACAAACAAAAAAACGCTAGCGCTAGCGCTAGAAAAAAAGCGCTAGACTCGCTCATAATTTGCGCTCGCTCGCTGGCCGACCGACCGATATATTCTTTTTCTTTCTTTTTTTTTGCACATGTTACGCAATTATCGCTCTCGGCTAGTTGGGCCCTCTTTGGTCGGGCGTGTGTGTGTGTGGGCCTGCAGCTTGTTTCGTTTTTTGTTTGAATCAAAATAGAATCCGCTGATAGCGGTGTGCTGGGGAATGGGTGTGGGTTTCGCGCTTGCCGCCTGACAACCGCGAATATGCATTTTCATTATGAGGCTGCGCCATAAATATTCATTTGCGATAAATTCCTGAAAGCTGCTGCTTACAGGCCCTCGGCTCGTGTTACATGCGGCTCGTAAAGCTCTCAAAATAGAAGCTAACCAGAAGCATTAATTGTGATATTAGATTCTTCTGCGGTTACCATGGCAACCTCCTATCGCCGCTCCACATGGCGTATACGCAACGCGCACGCACTATCTGCGGAACGCGCCTCTTTTGCTTCTGCCGCTGCCGCTGCCTCTGCCTCTGCCTCTGCTTCGGCTTTTGATTGTTTACATTTCGGGCCAAGCGCTCACGCACTTTTCGGTGTGCGAATTCTCTCCCGCCGCCGGATCGTCGCACATTGTGCGTTTCGCATTTTTGTTTGAAGTCAATGAACTTCTCGGCCCTGCCGCTTTGTTGTCTGCTCGCTTTGCTCCTCTCCTCTCCCGTCCGGTCCGGTCCGGACCCATTTCGGTGCGTGCGACGATGCGTAAGTTGCGAATTTTTGTGTTTCGCCAATTCTCGCGACCTATTTCTCAAGCCCAGCGGGAAATTTTTGCTGCTCTCTATGGCGGCAGCAGCGCGTTCGTTGAACTCCCCATTGCCGCAGTACAGTTTACAGGTCGCTTGTGGGCGGGCGATAAGTGTGGCCAACTCCCGACACTGTCAACTCATTCAATTTTTTTCGCTTGCACTTGCAGAAATGGCGGAGGGTAATGGCGAACTGTTAGATGACATTAATCAGAAAGCCGATGACCGTGGCGATGGCGAACGTACAGAGGACTATCCCAAGCTGCTCGAGTACGGCCTGGATAAGAAGGTAAGTCACAAACTCACTTTAAGCGCAGAGATTGGGGACTTATTCCCAATTGAATCCCCCCAGGTTGCCGGCAAACTGGATGAAATCTACAAAACCGGCAAGCTGGCTCACGCCGAGCTGGATGAGCGCGCCCTGGACGCGCTCAAGGAGTTCCCCGTCGATGGTGCCTTGAATGTGCTGGGTCAGTTCCTTGAATCGAACCTGGAGCACGTGTCAAACAAGTCCGCCTACCTGTGCGGCGTGATGAAGACTTACCGCCAGAAGAGCCGAGCCAGCCAGCAGGGCGGCCCCACGCCCGCCGCCCCCGTTCAGGTGAAAGGGCCCGACGAGGACAAGATCAAGAAGATTCTCGAGCGCACCGGCTACTCCTTAGACGTGACGACAGGTAAGACCAAAGCTCTAGTTATCAATTTGAGATATGTATAACGTATAAACGCCTCCAGGCCAACGCAAATACGGCGGACCGCCACCGGACTGGGAAGGCAACGTGCCCGGAAATGGGTGCGAAGTTTTTTGCGGAAAGATACCCAAGGACATGTATGAGGATGAACTGATTCCGCTGTTCGAGAACTGCGGCAAAATCTGGGACCTACGCCTCATGATGGACCCGATGACGGGCACAAATCGTGGTTATGCATTTGTCACATTCACAAATCGCGATGCAGCCGTCAACGCAGTGCGACAGGTATTTATGCCAACCGAGAACACAATTTCCATAAAAGAACCAAAAATAACCCCCTTACATGCCCAACAACCAACCGACAAACCCACCAACCACCCACCAAACTCCCTCCCGCCTACCTGACCCCGCTTTAATGTTTTATACGTATTGCTAACTATACAATATATCCTATAAATACATATTTAACGTATTGTATCCCACATATATATTTACTCTCGTTTGTGACACTTCGGAAAAAGTAGGAGCAGTAATGCGGCCAAAACAAAATTCTAAAAGCACCGAAATTGTCTCCGGCAAAACCACAATTCCGGCTACAAACGATAAGAGCTATATCCGATTCGACCTAAGAAATTATGCAGTTTCATTTGATTTTCAACTACCGTATGCTAATTTTAGTTTTCTTCCCCTGTTGCCTCTGCTCTCGCCCTCAGCCTTGAACTACCATATTATATACTATATTTAAATTTGAGCTTTAGGCAACGCTGTCTGTCTCACACTTTCGCTGTCTCTTCCTTCTTGAACTACTTTTGTAACTTTGTAATGCATGTCCCGCCTTCTATAAGTTATCATTATTTTGCAATCGAATCTCCGTTTAGGCGCATTGAAATTCAATTTGAAAAGAGTTCTCCTCTCGAACAACCAAAGATTTGGCCTCCTGACTCACATCCCCACCACCTTCTACCTGTCTCCCCCTCTACTCTATCTGTATTATTTACTTTTTAGTTGAAATCTCTTAAATTTAAGTCCAGCTATGTAGCTATCATCTCTCGTAGCCGTCTAAGCAGCGTACGCTCGATCTCACTGTCTGGTTTTATTTAAAGTATACTACGAGCATGACCGAAATTCGACCTATATATACACCTATATATACGACCTATATATAGTGTATCGACCACTAACCAAAGATAACTATTAACCAATGCAAAATATTTTCCTCTAACATTTCCAAAACGTAACCCAACCGAAAACAATGCGGCCCGCCGTTTCGAAAACAAACAAAATTGGTAATGAAAAAGTCTTAACACGCCCAAACTTATGATTTAACCTTTCCTCTTTTGTGCCACCAACCTTTTTTACGAAACTAGTGCAAAATTATTGTTAGTTATGATTTTACTTATTGTTTTTTATGATTAACATTGAATTGGTATTAAAATCGTTTTACCTTCCCATCCACAATTTAGCTCGATAATCACGAAATAAAACCCGGCAAGTGTCTGAAAATAAATATAAGCGTACCGAATCTGCGCCTTTTCGTAGGCAATATTCCCAAGTCAAAGGGAAAAGATGAAATTTTAGAGGAATTTGGTAAACTTACAGGTAAATTGATACAAAATCTATTTTAAATTACCATCGTCGGGGTTGTCGCATTGCAACCCCGGAATCGGCATTAAACAAAAATCCAATTGGCTAACGAACCACAAATCGGCTAATTGCAAAGATTAGGGTCATAGGTCTAGAAAGGGTCATAGGTCTTTGTTAAGTTTAATTTGATTTAATTAATTTGCTTTTGATTTAACTCATTCTTACTCTTCACCCTCCACCACAAACCGCAAACCAAAAACCAAAAACCATCCAACCATCTGCCATTGCCATCTCTAAACTGCAAAAAAAAACACCTGAATTTGAAATTGAAAAGCGTTCTCCCGAGACACTCTTTTCAAATGCGCGAACCCCCGAATATCGTCAGTTCTATCATCATATGTTGCCTCATACAAAAGCACCAAACACCCAACATACACTCAGAAAATGTCACGCCAACTCATAGATACAGCGACACGCCCATTGTCTCATCGTTAAAGCTTCAATTGTCGTATAAGATATTTCTTTTTAACTTATTATATAATATCTCCAGTCATTAACTTGCCTACAAAAATTATAAAAAGAACGTTTTAAATTTTCACAAAATTTGTATGCATTCCAAGAGTTTGTTTCTCATTACGTTCTCTATAATAATCACACTGTAGGAAAACAGGCTCTGAAAATACAAATTATAAATATTAAGTATACGCCGTGTGTCAGCTAGAAAGTCGGTTCCAATCGAGCAACTCTTGAAAGGTAAGAAGGCAACCGCACTTGACTTTCTAGCTCCACCAAGCGGAAAACATTAAAAATACCTCCTTTTTTTTTTTGTTTAATTTTGTTTTTAAGTAACTATTCCGCATAGTAAGTACTAGTACTGGTAGTGACAACGAATAGTCCACATGAAAACGACTAGGCATTCGTTGAAACATAAACTAGCTAAAGAACATACATTATTTTTGAGTAAATTCATTTTTATTTGGCACGCATTAAACTACAACTACAACAGTTATAACAGTCTAGATAATAGAACTTCACACTCTCTCCCACACATAAGAATTACTATCACACGACATTGTTCCACCTTTGAAACCACAAACCACAAACTACCAACCCAAAACCAAACCAAAACCAAAACCAAATCAATCCAAAATCAAATCGCAGTATCAATGAAATACAAATTTTTCATAGCAAATCAAAATTTTCTTTTGTTTTGTGTGAACTTTTAAACAATTGCAGCTAAATGATTATGAAATTCGGAAAGGCAAAAAGATTGGTGTTACGATATCATTTAACAATCACCGGCTTTTTGTCGGCAATATACCTAAGAATAGAGATCGCGACGAATTAATTGAGGAATTTTCAAAACATGCACGTAAGTGATCCAAAAACCAACAACAGCAAACCACAAACAAAGCAAAAGACCCCAAAAACCTCGACCTCGACCTCTCGACCCTCTACCAGCCCAGCACCAACCCCAATTGGCTGACCGAATTGGCCGACAACATGATTATTGTTATGTGTAATTAAATGTTTTTAGGGGCGATACTTGCAGAATTGAAAAGCGCATGGAAGCCTATTATAAAATGAAGTATCAACTATCAATTGGATTTTTGTTTTGCAATTTTCGCTTTTAAAATATTGCTGTTCCCAAGTCAAAATTCATCGATTAACCATACACCATACCCAACACACCTGTACACACCTACCTTCCAAGCAAAATTATACATTTTACCAAGCGACCAAGATGCGGTCGCTTGCATTTTTTACAATAATTCTCATCCATCCCTCCGTAGGGTTAATCGCTGTTAGTGAATACAACAAAAAATTAATTGTTCCATGATTTTTGGTTAATTTTTCCAATTTACTAAATGTGCCCAATTTGTTGACATTGAAAACCTGTAGCTAAACAATTCGCTTTACCGAAACGTTTTGAATATTTTTGAAAAACCAACATCGCCAAGGGACCAAAAACCTACAATAGTTTTTGTTTTAGTGCAGTTTTTACGTATACGTATACTTTTAAAGAATATATCATATACACATAGTTAATAAACGGCGCACACAAACCAATCCAATCCAACCAAACCAAACCAAACCGAACCGAATAAGCGATCCCGCCAACCCCCAAAAAAACCAAAATAAGAATATACAATTCGTCTTGATCTAATCTAAATCGATATGTTTTGGCCTATTCATGTTGTTGAATATATAATTCATTTTACTTAATGACTGGAGACTACAACAAGCCTTAAAATGAACTCATACTACTCTAACTCTCTCTGTATCTATCTCTCACATATGCGCTACTTCCCCGAGCAATTGATGCAATCGAATCGAAGAGAATCCTAGCCAAATTCAAAATCCCGACCACATTTCGTTGTTTCGTTATTGTTCTATCTCTATCTCTATCGATCTATCTTTGTATCTCAGTGTACACACTATCTCTTAATCTGTCTATAACTCTGGCTATGTTTGTGTATAGTTTACCCCGTTATCGTTTCCATTACAATCCAATCGAAACTGAAATACAAACTATAAGCTCTCGATGTGTGCTCTCTACTTCGTGTGTTTCCCTTATGATTTGTTTGATTTTATATTTTTTTTCATTTGCAACATGTACTGTGTAAAAACAAGCATACAACAACAATAGCAACAGAGGTTTTAAGTGTTTCTCTAAGTGTGTTTTCATTTTACCAATACTCTCTATACGTAATACATATCCAACTTAATGTTATACCCCATACCCGCCCCGCTCTCTGTAATACTTTGTCTCTAAATCTCGAACCCTGCATACTCTAAACCGAAAATGTTATTAGCCTAGCCCCATTGAATTGTTCAAAAATATTTCAAAAAGTTAAACAGCAGTTGTTGGCATTGGTTTTCAAATTCATCCAATTCAATAAAGTATACATAGTCAAACGAGGAGATTCAGATGGCGGAAAGTGCGTTGTGAATTTCCGTTTTGAATATGTATGAGCAAATATTCCATATAGTATATCTAAGGAGTGTTCTGTGTCTTATCACACGTACTCTCAAACATTCACACATGCACAAGACACCTGCCAATAGCGATACCGATACAGATACAGATACAAATACAAGTACAAATACAAATACTTTTTTGTTGTATTACGTTTTTCGTATTCAATTTTTTACATATGCAACCAACTAATCATTATTGCATTCGACTTGATAACGCTGTTTCCACTCGTTATACTCAATGGCTATTTTCTGTTTATTTATAAATAAACCTGATCCCGAATCTGAACCTATAGCTGGCCTTTACGAGGTAATCATCTACAGTTCGCCAGACGATAAGAAAAAGAACCGCGGCTTCTGCTTTCTCGAGTACGAGTCACACAAGGCAGCATCTTTGGCCAAACGGAGACTTGGCACTGGTAGGATTAAGGTAAGTCCATCACTAATTTCCCTTGAAAACCATTCTAACTAACCTAAAATCCTTGTCGTATCCGCAGGTTTGGGGATGTGATATAATAGTCGACTGGGCCGATCCACAGGAGGAGCCAGATGAACAAACTATGTCCAAGGTTAAGGTACTTTACGTGCGAAATCTGACCCAGGACGTCTCCGAGGATAAGCTAAAGGTGAGATCACTTAACCATCCTACAAGTTGAATACTAAATTTGTATTTCCTGCAATCTACAGGAGCAATTTGAGCAATATGGCAAAGTAGAACGGGTTAAGAAAATTAAAGACTATGCCTTTATACACTTTGAGGATCGTGATAGCGCCGTCGAAGCTATGCGTGGCCTTAATGGCAAGGAGATCGGCGCCTCGAATATTGAGGTAAGTTTCCCTTATCCTGACCTAGTTGTAGAAATATATTAATATTTTTTCCCATCAATTCATTAGGTCTCCCTTGCCAAACCGCCCTCGGACAAAAAGAAGAAAGAGGAAATCCTACGTGCCCGTGAGCGTCGCATGATGCAAATGATGCAAACGCGTCCCGGCATCGTCGGGTAAGTAATTCAAACTCCAAATTCAACACAACCCCTTTCCCGGAAAACACTCCACCCAAGTAACTTGTCTAGCACAACATCCAAGTACAAAATATCGGCGCAAAATTCCAAAAACCTAAATACAGAATTGTGAGTGCTCGGCACCACATCATTGGGCATATTCAGTTTTCGGCAAATACCAAATTAAATCTGTTGCCAACACTAGGACCGCAATAATTTATTGGTTTTTCTTATATTTTCTTTCTTTCTTTGCCAATTGCCCGTCGCCCGAACGAACTTCATGTCCAAAATACCTACTCTGTTGCCCCCGCACAAACAATATAACAACCACCAAAAAATACCTGTGTGGGATTGCCTTGTTAAGATTTGAAACCTTGTCTCCATACAGAAACCTGTCGCCGACACATCCCAGCATGATGTCCTTGACGCCGATGCGCCTTCAAGGTGCGCGCATGCCGCTGCGTACGCCGATACCCCGCGAATACGGTAAGTTTGGCAAATTCGCCAAGTGAATATCCGTCAGATACATGTGCTAGATGTCTGTATGTATATGCATATCAGCGATATGATGCGAAAAGAGATGGTGAAGAGAGTGAGGGCCGCGGCGCCCTCATTTGGGACCTCTACTCTGTTCTAATATTACTACACACTTGCGAAAATACTTTATAACTTTTGTTAATTTGGTTTAGTTCTCGTAGTCAGTTTAGCCAACCTGCTAGGCACACGCCACATTAACACACATACCCCACCCCATCGAGTACTTCAGTATTTGCTAGATATGTGTTAAGTTATAATTTGAAGTGTAACAACCAACACGGCGGGAGCTGTGTCCTAACCTCGAGCCGCTGACTAATAGCCCTAAGTTAGACGATAGAGAGTACGGAGTGTCTCATGTCTGCCATCGAACGCAACGTTTTGCTAACCCAAATTTTTATTTGTGTCTCGCCTCACCATTTTAGTTTTAGTTACTTTTAAGAAGTTTAGAAAGCGCGCGCTAACCACTAACCAACAAGTAAACACAACAATGCCCCCCGAAAACACACACAAATCACACCGCACACCCCGACAACCAGCCCCAAAGTCACGCTTAGCACTGCCCTCGAGTCCCAGTCGAGCAAGAAAACAATGTATCCAGCTAGATCGAGATCAACCAACCAACCAACCAAGAACCTACTAACGATCAAATCATATATTGGCAAATCATTGAGTAACTTTGAACATATTCACGCACCCTCAATTGTTTCCATTACTAATCAATCGTAACCGTTGACTCTTTCTTTCGATACTCGCATTTGCAAGTTAAGTGTTGATGCTATATTTGTATTCTATCCATCTCTTCTACGATTCTCCTAATTTTAAGTTGACTCTTGCATGTCGGTGTTTATTTTACCATTCGATGTTGTCGAGTTTTCCTTTGAGTTTTGTGTAAACTTATCTTCGACTCTCCCGCCCACCCACAAAAGTTTAAAAATGCCAACCTCTCCGATACGAAACTCTGTGTCTCCGAGTGCCAAGCAACATAAAATATGAACAACAATAACTACTTTTGAAACAACATGCAGTACCATAACCAAAGCATAGACATTAGACATTAAACCTTAAACGTTGTCCATAGTTGTTTACGATAATTAAATGTTGCAATTGTGTTCTCTGTGTAGCGAATGTTAAGCACCCTGTATACTGTTTGATGTTATATCACCGGTAAGTAATCCTATGTCTCATCTACTTAAGTGTGACACGACCCCATCCACCACCACCACTACTACTATCACTACCACAACCGCCACACCCACAACCAAAACCAAAACCACTACCGCCCCCGAACCGCGCGAGTGTCCTGCTGCGTTGCAGGATGCGCCCAATTCGTTTTACATTGGCAAACTATACCAATTGGCAGTCAAGCAAATGGAGCTTACCTAGGAGTAGGGCTAGTTATTGTAAAGCTCACCGACACCCACCAACCAACACCTACTTCTCGATCTGTAACCGAAGCCTAATCCTAATCATCCCTCCCATCCGTTCCATCCATCCATCCATCCAACCATCCATCCATCCAATGCCATGTGTAGAGTACGATTACGACTATTTCGGTTTCTCGGAGTATCGCCAAGGCACCTATGGCAGCGAACCGTACTATGAAGACCTGTACCGCTCCTACGAAGGCGAATACAACTTCTACGACTACCCGAACGGTTCCGGGCCCGGCGGAAGCGGCGGCGGCACCGTGGGCGTGACATCCAGCTCGCTGGCCGCTGGCGCCTCCACGAATGCATCGCTGTCCGGGGGCCAGCGATCGGCTAGAGCCCCAGCAAGCGGTCCCACTGGTTCGCAGGGCGTTATGGTGCGTTATCCAATTCCAATTTCAATTTGAACTCCAACCACCACCCTACCCAATCGGTATAACAACAGCAATTTGAAGAACAGCGAACACATCACGCACACAGAAAAACACACGAGATATTTGTAGAGTTTGTAATTTAATTTTACGTTTAGAGACACCCTCAGTTGATTGCCATTATCCTCATCCAACAAGTAGTTTGATTTGCTTTTATTTGAATCAATTTCATTTAGTTTTGTTAATGCTTTAATGCTTCAATTGACCCAAAAATATATTTTCTTTATTTCGTTTACAAAGTCAAAATTTGCACGTCTCTTGCTGCCAAAATCCACAACCAAACATACCCACTACTACTGACCCAAAATCAAACCAATGCACCACCTGCCACGCCCACAAACACACAGCATATACACACTGCACGTCCGTTTGCGGAACAAGGATTATTTGTTACTTGTTTCGCAGTGTTTTTCTTTCGCCATGGAAACGTCAGATAAATTAAGGACTTCGCAGCGCCGCAATTAAAAATTTAATCAAACCAATGTGCTTTATTATGCTTAATTCTTTTGCTTTGCTTGTACGTATACCTGCTTATTTATTCATGTTTTAATTGCACACTCCATCGCCAGGCCGCAGCGATGGGCGGCGAGGCTATAATTTTAATTGATTTTTAGTAATTAAGAGCTGCGCTTTACACTATGTTACCTTTGTTTTAATCACCCCACCGCAAACGCTTTACGATTACATCGAATTAACCGCATTACGCTTATTGTAACTCCCTTAGTTTTAATTTTAAACAAATTTACAATCATGGTAAAGTTATTTTTTGAATATTGTGTCAATCGCAAGAGGCAAAACTTTCGTTGCTTGGAGCCAAGCGTTCCGGGCGTCCCAGATCCGTTGTTATAAGTATATTATAATATTCGATTGACTAGTTAAAAGCTCACCACTCAGTTTACACACAATACAGAGAACAACAGTATTTATACATTTTAGTAATTTCTATATGAATAATACATATTTTATATGCATACATTTCATCATGTATGTACAACCAACAATCAACAGTTTTACACAAAGAATCTAACGCGTTTATTTCGAATTTTTTCTTTTCTTTTCTTTCTTTTTATGTGTTCTTGTTATATACTTATCTATATACAAACAATGCATTTGTTTTTCGGTACAATATGACAAAAACAAACCATCAATCTTCAAAAAATTATATATATGTTCGTCAAAACCAAAAAAAAACCCACATTAAAATTCAAATTCTATCTCTGCCACCAACCTGAATCAAAATCGAAAACCAAATCAACCACGAACCAATGGCCAAATCAAACCAAAAACTATCGTATACCTTTCGAATCTAAACCAAAACAAACGTTTCCCGACCCTTGTTTTCGAAAATCGTTAACCAAATTCCAAATTCAAATCGATTCGTCTTCGAAATTCTAAATCTACCAAAATCCAAACCTTAAACGTATCTTTATTTTCGTTAATTTGATATGACAAAATTTGACAATTATCTTGGCGATCCATATATATACAAACACATTCAATTATCTATAAAAATGCTAATGCTATTGAAAATTGTTAAACGCAAAAATTCGATCCAACCAAAAAAAAAAAAACCTGAAAAACTAAAAACGAAATCAAAACGCAAAACCAACCCAATCAACGACCCAACGGCAACGAATGATGGATAACTCACACAAAATGATGGAAAATGGAACCGTATCTCTGGAATCATATAATGAAACTACACCCACCCACACACACACACGCCCACAACACACACCTACACCCACAACACGAACACGACCATGCTCACGCCACGCCTTCACAAACGCAACAAATGCATGTAATATCGATGACACCGAATGCCTTGCCACTTGTGCGGCAATGTGGATATTATGTGAATTTCGATGAACCCACGACCACGACGACGATGATGACCGTGCGGCGGATGATATGACTGTAGGGAGTTGGTCCTGGGCGTGGAATCACAGTGCCGCGTGGCCGAGTCGTTGGCCAACGTGGCAGCATCAGTCGTCTGGGGGGCCAAACAGCGCCACAGGCGGCGGCAGCGGCAGCGGCGGTGGGACAGGTGGCGGCGGTAGCTCAGCGGGGGGCCACCGTTCAGGGGGCGCCGGCAGCAACCGGGGGGGTCCGTGGGGTGGTGCCAACGCGTCCCAGCGGTCGTGGCACCCAGCTCGTCAAGCCGCTACAAAATTTACCAGGTGAGCTCAACAAACACAAAAACGAATCTTCTAAAAACAAGAACAACAAAACAAAAAAAAAATCAACAAATAATACACCACAAGACAACCAAGAAACCAAAAACCAATCAAAACCAAACCAAATCGAATCTAAAAGATACCTCCCAAAAACCTGCGCCAACTTAAAACTGCATAAACAAACAAAAAACAGCAACAGACTTGCGAAAGATCATAAAAATTAATGTGTAAAGCCAAGTAAAATGTAAACTGCATACAAAGAACCACCCACAGCCCCACATACACAAACATACACCCACAACGACACACACACGCGCACAACAGCCAAACTCGAAATAAAAGAATTTATTGTGCAAAAATATACCCACTTTTTTCCATCTCGATCTTCACTTCAATGTCGTGTGTAACTATTCTAAATGTTGTACATTTTGCCCATTCCTTTCATTTGATTATATTCATTTCGTTTCAAGTACTGTGTTTTTTTGTACTTAATGTTTTTAACTTAAAGTAGTTGTGCTCTTGCTGCTTACGATTGCGATTTTATTCCTTCGATATTTCAGTTCTGTGACAGCGCTGAGATGTATGCTACACTTTTTGATGCATGCTCTGTGCCTGGTTCTGTTGAAATAATCCTTTTTTTGTGTGTTCCAACTGTAAGCAGCAACAGGCAGCCACAACCACAAACAAAAACACACCCCCTTACAATCTACCCACCGCACACACAGAAAAAAAACCAAACGATACACACACATGTCGCCTATGTATATGGAAAGCCATCATAACAAATTAATGTAATTGTTTACGCAAATTGTCTTCATGAATGTGTACCCAATTGTACTCGTGTAAGCAGCAGTGTCTGTAAACGTTTATGAATCGATTAGTATTTACGACCTACCACCCACCCACCAGTCACACCCTACACCCATTCGCACCAAGATTATTGTCACCTACTAACTAAGCGCCATAGAGAGTCGATGGAGAGGAGGGCCATGTGGGAGAGTTGAAGCATTCCTTTTTTTTCGATTTTTCGATTGTTTTCGATACTTGTCGATAACCGCCCATCGAGCATATCTCGAACTTGAGACCGAAACGGAAACCGAGACCCCTCCCAAAATTTTGACGTACGTGTATATAATTTTTGTATTTTTTTTCCTTCACCCCGCGCTAATATACTTATACAAGTCGAACGCGTATCAAGATTGATTACTGATCGATTGCGATTGCACAAACCTAAATATAAACATATACTTATAATTTATTCTAGCGCATTAACTTAACAATATATATATTGTTATAACTATTTGTGTCAAATTATGTATATCCAATTGACGTCTTGTTTATTAATTTCCCTCTTGCTTTGCGAAGCCGAAAAATATATACCTATGAAAATAATAGTTTAGTATCTATACATATGACCTTTAATATATAACAACCAACCTTTTAACATTTCATACATATCATATCCACACACAGGGTGACACAAGTGTTCAGTACTGAGTTTGTTTTTTATTTACAATTATCCATAAAAAATACTAATCGATTCGTGTATTATGTTTACAACATGCACACACCCGCACACCACAAGCCAATTTGTTTATAATTTGTTGTCAAATGGAATCACCATACATAACTACAAGGGAGAACCCTTATCGTTCCAATCGTGCCACACCTTTGCCCCGGCCATTGGGATGCAACCTTGCGAAGGGGGCGAAGGCGTGACTGTCGCAAGGGGCGCCCACATTCCTCTACCCACATTCCACCCACCTGCTTCCATTTTGTACACGCTTTACATTTTTGTGGCTGTATTCCGTAGAAAGTTACTTTTTTTCTTTAACGTTTAACGGTTACCGTTAGAATGCTTCACAAACACACCCACACCTGCTCATACACACATGTGCTTTGTTTTTGATGCCAACACTGTGACAAAAAAAAGCGTAAATTGAAGCGTAAATGAAAACTGCAGGAAACAAACAAAGCCAACCCATCAAACCAAATTAAAATCGAAAAACCAAAAAAGAAAAACAAAAAAAAAACCTAAATCTGTTTCTAGCTGGAGCGGCGCTCAAGACATTCATGGAGGGCAACTAAGCGTAGCGCATCGGTCTCCTCCTCGGCCAGCGGCCACAGTCGCTCGCCGATCAAGAAACGTAAAGTCGATAGGTCCTCCAGTAGTAGCAAATCCAAGTCACACAAGTCCAAGAAGCACTCGCACAAACACAAAAGCAACCGATCCGAAAGAACGAAATCCAAGCGGAAGTCGTCCAAGTAACTGCGAGCCAGCCAGCTTGCAGTCAATGGACAAATTCACCGATTGGGCGACCACCCGAAACCCCATTCGTTTCGGCAATCGTCCCTTTCCCAATAACACATCACAGCAACGCTCGAAATCGATCCACCACTCATCATGTCCTATCTAACATATATTTGTATATATGTTTTCGGTCGCTACCACCAGAAGAGCTCAAAACCATAACCACTATCCCCACCCTAGTAATGCATACTTAACCCAAGCAAAATCCAATTGAAGACGGATATCAAAATACCGACTTTGGCAATCGTTAGCAAGATCACAAATCCGGAGAACACAACGCCAGAGCAAACTTCCAATTCAAGTACATATTATTCATCATTCAAAATCGGTGGCCAGCCTCCACTGGGTGGTCAGTTCAGTTCGATTCGATTGGAACGATCAAGCCAAATTCCAAATTTCATATTCAACGGATTCCAAATCGAATGGAGGGAAGCCGCACATGTTACGCCATTTCAAGACATTTTTCGAGTACAGCGCTCTGTTGAGGTTCGATAGGAATATTGATTCATAATTCTATTTTGTGTCTCAGTTAACGTCACTAGCCTCGATGTTAATTGTACTTCATGTTTAATGTTCTTAACGGGCGATAATATCATGCACAATTTTTTACTTAATACAAACATGTTCGGTAATTGTAACTCGCACACCAACCCACCAAACCAAAAACGACACTCACACGATTATTCTGTGCACTTGCCATCACACGATCAGACACACACAATATTTAAATTGTATACATATGCACACGTCTCGAGTCCCTGACGTAATATGTCGAGTTAACACCATTCCGATTTGTGATGTGTAAATCTAATGATGAGTAATTAAACGTACCGAAACTAACCTCTGTGTTTTCAATCATTCTCGAGTTTGCCCCTCCACCCCGCCCCTCTTGTCTACCCAGCAAGCCCAAAATGGACAAAAATAAAACATAAAATTATGCTACTAAAACCACCAATACAACGTCAAGAAATCCTCATTCGAACCATAGCCAAAAAAAATCAGCTAAAAAAAAAAACAAAAAAAGCAACCAACCAAACAATGAAAAAATAATAGCAACATCTTTGACCATTATTGTATTAACAATATTTTTAACTCTCTTTCTCTTTTTTTTCTTTCGAAAAACACCTTCAACCACCACCACCCCACACACAACAAACACAACAATCGCACACCAACCAAACCAACCAAATCGAATGCCCCCCCAAAAAAAAAAAAACACAAACCAAAAACGCGACCAACTCAACCTCCGACCTGCGCAACCTACAACCTGTGCGACCTACGACCCCAACCACCAACCACCAATCACCAAATGTCAACTGCCATACCACTGCAGTAGTCGGTAAACGTAAGTTCGATGGAGGTCACCAAAATCCGGCAGATGTTAAGCGACGTTACCCGAGCGGTTTAATAGGAAATGGCGGCAGTTGGGGCAGTTTACCGCTACCACAGCAACCTTTAGGCACAAATGGTGAACAGTGGTACATGGATACGTTTTCGGCATGGAGTTAAGAACTACACCACATCAACCCAATTGAAATCAGATAGAAATTAACAAGCACAGCAGCAGCAAACAGCAAACAATCGATACAACAACAGCCAACACAGCATGGAAGTTACAGCCACAACAAATTGGGGTTGTCTCCCTGAGCGACATCACACTGGGAGCACATCCTTTCGCGAGCAGCCACAATTGAAAGCAATACATTTAGTTTCAACGAATCATATATAGAATACCTATAAGGATGCCATTAGCGACAATTCAGAGAGCATTGTTTAGCAATACGTTACCTTTCGATCTTAGTTCTTTTGCTATGAGCGCCCTAGATGGCGATCGTCCCCTAAATAACAACTAACAAAAGAAAACAGAAACAGAAACAATAGTGCAGCAACAATTAAATCGAGTAGAGTATATGTATATGTATTGTATGTAATCACTTAAATAGCCTTTGCAGCTCCAGACATTTTAAGCGAGAGAGACGTTCGTTTAGTGAAACAGTTTAGCAGATTTTTCCCGACAAATTTTAAAGAGCAGCAGCGACAACGCCTCACAACGTAGATAAACCAAAGTAAAATCGTTTTAAAAGTTCACAAAAGTAATACGAAATTTGTCTCATAGTGTTTTTAACTCGAAATTGAAACAATAATTGAGCATATATGTATGTGCGTATATATATAGCGAAACCTATATGAAAATTATAAAGTATATTTATCTATAACTATATAGAGAGAGCAGTCTAAGCCCCGTACAGATTGATTTTAAATCTTAAGCAGCATGTAGCACTCTTTTTATACATTGAAAGTTGCAAACGGAAATCCAAATTCATTCGTCTACGGAACATTTTACAATATTTACACGGGCTTGGGAGAGTTGAGTGCAAAACACAGCGTTTTCGATCAGCAATTTCTTTCTATTGTGTATATATACATACGTATAACTCCCATGAATAACCGGCAAGTGCTGAAGCAAGACATATAGGAAACCAAAACATATATACAAAAGATCAAGCTCAGATGAATTGACAAGAACTAAGCAAGTTTAATATTCTAAAAACAAATACAATTCAAATTGAAAAGCAAAGCTTAAAGAAGAAACATTGACTGACAAATTAAAAACAAAACAAAAACAAAAAATATTAACAATTATTAATTAGAACGATTTAATTGATATGAGAATTGTAAGCAAACGCGAAATATTCAAATGCAGCCATCGTTATTATATAATGACTGGCCCCGGCAACTGGCAAGACTTTCCGCATAAATTTGAAAAAAAAAAAACAAAACAAAAAGAAACTATTTTTAAAAACAAAGTACGTTTTAGGCAACTTCAAATCAATTATCTGTGGAAGTAAACAAATATGTAGAGCTAAGTAATTGCACTCATACAAAACACTATACTTAAACTCACGCATGCAGGTGCATATAATACTGATAAGTCGTTGATAAATCTGATAAATCAACCAATTGAAGCAACGAATTAGAAAGACAGCAGACAGACGCGGAGACAACACATCACAAAAGCAGTAATAATGAATTAAATTATAAATTTTAATAATGTAACCCATACTAAATATAAAACCAGTAAGCCAGCACGACTGACCGTATAAGTCGGGCTTAACGTTAAAACGAGAACTAAACTATTGAAATCAATTAGCCAACGCGCGAGTGCGTTTTAGCAGCAAACCTAAACCATTCACAACTAAGAAATTCTACTTAAATCCACTCAACTAATCGAATTCAGATTAAAGTCTTTTTCCCCACATTTCTTTACTCCTCAAACTGCTACGCACACGTAAAATAAAAACCTAAGCAAACCTAATATATGGGACGACCTACTTGCAACAACTTAACTCCATGCCTATAAAAAAGAACGCCACACACGTGTCAAAAACATATATTTAAAAGACGAGAGAAAATACTCGTAATATATATATAGCCTCTCTGATTTGATCTACCAAAATTCATAAGGATTATGTTTTGTTGAGAAAATTCTGTCGTTTTTGTTTCCACTATTTCTAGATCTCAAGTGACGCAAAAAGTTAATTAATATATACAAATTAAACAAACAAAAGGAAAAACAAAAACAAACAAAAAAACGAAAGGAAACATTAAAACTAGTTTTAAATAATGAATGAATACTTCCAATTTTGAACTCAAGTATAAAGGAAAATACAAACTGTTGGCAGTTGATGAAGGACGCGTGTGTTTTAAAACGTATCTATGAACATTGTTCAGCATAAGCCTAAAAACAATAACTTTTTTAAAATTACAAATACAACTACACATACACAGAAACAGAACATACACACTCACACACACACCAAGCAGTTGCCTAAAGTAATGAAAAACAAAAAACATGAAAAAAATGAATTAAAACTTGCGCAAAATTTGCAAACCAGCAAAGAACTTTAAATACATAATATATTAGCCACAAACAATAAGAGAACATATACAACAAATTCTAAATGACCATAGTTAAGCTTAAATTTAGTAACACTCACATACACTCACACACATATACACATAATTATTAAAGTAAACTGTCGTTGTAGAGGAAGAGGAAGTCGAAGAGGAGGATAAGAGGGAGAGAGAGAAAGGGAGGAAGTGTGCGCCATTTTCTAGCTACAATAACAAATGAAACAAAAGAATTGCTAAAATACTTACCCACTCTTCTTTATTTTTGATAAGTTTCCCCACGAGTTTTTCCCAAAAATATTTTACGTTTTTATGGAGAGCATTTTACGCAATCGATTGTTGCCTTCGAAAAAGAAAAGGGAGAAATGATCTTTTTTTTTTTTGTTTAAACACACACAAACACAACAATTAAATTAATCTTATAAGGAAGTGAATTGTAAAATTATTTAACGCCGCGTCTTTTTGCATGCAAAATTTTTTGTCTTTGCCTTAAAAATTTCCACACATTTGGTGACTTAAAACCTTTGAACCCCATTCAAATTGCAAATATATAAATATAATTAATTTTAACGTTTTGTTTAATTCGATAAATGTACTGATTTTATATTGTTTTAAATTTGTAATTTAATTTGTAAGTTTTTATTGTTAATGTGTTTTTTCTATTGTAAACTAAATCTATAAACCTATTGGAAATTGTTACACAATCCGTTAAAGTTTACCGATTTCGTCGATTCAAAATTTTAGACTATCGAATTTTTTTAACAAATTTATTATTGACCGTTGTTTTGAAACCCCATTTATTTCGGAAGCTAACGAATTTTTTCTCTGCGAGTCCCCAAAAACCATCTCTCAAAACAAACAACAGCCCCCAATTGTGTTAAATATTGTAATTGTAATTTTTGTTTTAATATTTTCGGGAAAGCAAAAACGTTTGGCAAAATTAGTTTTTAATTTACATAATTAGTTTTGTTTGTGCGCTTAAGTTTTCAATAGTATGTTATATATTAAACTATGAATATTAATTTCTAGCAAAATATTTGTACGATCTAACATAAACGCCTAATGTTAAATACTTAACGTACTAATTTGTTTAGCTGTTTAATTGGTTTAAATTTTTGTGTATCTGTGAAGAGGAGCGCAAGCAAAATTTAACTTTGATCTAATAACAATAACGATAACTGTATACGTGTGTAAATTTGAATTCTGAATTTGAACTTTCCACAAGATCATACCACAATAACGAAAAGGAATCCGATATAGAAATACAACTACAAATACAAATACAAATATAGATGAAAAAAACCATTACAAATACAAATACAAAGTCAAAAAGTATCACGAAAGAAAGCAAAGTGGACAACCAAATTGCAAGCTGCGCATGGAAACTGAGCGAAAAAAATGAAAAACTTTACATGAATTGTGATGATGCAAAGGCAAGATTTAATCATAATTACTAAATCTATATATACAATAAATATATATATCTTTCTCTATAAATATATATATATGAGTATATAATGTATATGTAGGCGTAGGAGTGTATAATCTAACTTTACTTTTAAACAGACTGCGTACGTATTAAAAATTTTTAAAATTAATTTGTGTAAAATGTTTTAAGTTTTGAAAAATTGGCAAATAAAGAAAACAATAAAAATTAATAAATCAAAAAACACGATCGCATTGTAAATTGAAATATACGAAATATTTCGACCTTTTCCAAATTGACTCTTCAAACCTTTTCAGCAACCAAAAATTACGTAACATGTATATTTCAAGAATCGGCTCAAGCGCAAGCGCAACTGTTTATAAAGAAAGAAGCAGGACAATGGCAGTGGATGCAAGGATCTGATAGCCTTTGCCTTGGAGAGTTGTTCCCAAGATTACAAATTTTTTGTTTATTTTTTTCTTTGTCGTCTTCTTTTCTGTATACACAAAAACGTAAAATAATACCCAGTTGTACGAGGACAATATCTGTTTCAGACATGCACACACGTTAGAATTACCTTTGCTTGAATCGCCTTTATATTACTTTTAAATTTATAGTTTGTGTGTGTTTACTTCGCTTTTTATTAATTATATATAATCATTTTATAATTGACTCATTTTTAAAAGAATTTTATTAACTACCTATGGATAACGAAAACATTTGCATACATACCACACGTATGGGAGGGATTCATAAACCGTGAACGTAACGTCGCCAATTATTACGAGATAAAAATAACAAATGCAAATTGAATAATAATACAAACAATCAGAAGAATTCGTCGTAGAAGAAGACCGAGTGTGAGGGAAGAGAACAACTTTTACGTCTTAAACAATTATTGTTAACGAAGAGAATAAAAAAGTGAGAGAAGAAGCATATTGTACTAAAATATTTGATATACATACATTTGTTATTATTTGTAATACGAAATTAAATAAAATTGCATCCAGATAATAAAAAAAAGGAAATAAATAAAGAATGGAACGATCGTCTTCTGCTCAATCTTAGATTTAGGCAAGGAAAACACCCGACACTTGTGTGTGGAAATACAAATTTATTTTCGGTACTTCTTCACAAATTTCTAAGAGGTTAGAAGCACTTGCTGCGCGACGAGGACTTGCTTCGAGTTCCCCGACTGGTGCTCGATCTGGAGCTGATCGTAATCGCCGCCTGGCCCAAAACGGTCTCGTCCACACTGGTATCGTCCGCAGGTATCTCCTCGTCACTGTTCTCATCGCCGACAAAGGAGCCAACTGGCGTTATGATCGAGTCTCCGTGCAGGTCCTTGTTGACCATGTTCCCCATGTGGAAGGCGGAATGACAGTTGTTGGCTGCCAGCAGCGCCTTAACGCGAAACACCAGCGTCTCAATCGTCTCCCGCAGAGTAGGAATATAGCTGATAATGGCTGTGTTCTTGATGGACTTGGAGTGGCAGCACAGTTGGTGCAGGAACCGCGTTACCTTCTGCAGCTCGTGCAGGAAGTTTGTAAGCCTTTCGGGGTCGTCCCGGACAATTGACTCCAGGACGGACATGCCGTGCTGAAGCAGCAGCTTCAGAAACAGCTGGGAGTGCTTCAGGAATAGGCCGAAGTTTCGCGGCTGCTCCACCAGCTGCACTATCTTCAGCAACCCGTTTAGCAAATCCACTGTGGATTCCCACAGCTTGAGGCGGTCCCCTTCACTGGTAATACTGAGTTGAGCACTCAGCGAGTGGATTAGTACCTCGCAGAGTCCCCTAAATAGCAAGGGAAAGTTTGCCCTGTAAAAAAGAAATCGAATAAATTATCAAAACTTATCTAACAAATGCATCTTACTTTTTAAAGTTGGGAAACGAGTTCAGGGCTTTGTCCTTAGCATTAAGAATGGTGCATTCTTTTATTAGCACACTCAAGAGCTCGTTCTGGCGTTCAAATGACGAGTTTTTGAAGAATCCCTTTACTATTTGGTCCAGGTAAATATTACATTGTGCGCCCTTGTCCAAGACACCAGTGTACTGAAACCATTTGCGTCGTAGGAACTTATCGCAGAGTAAGCCTGTTACAAAAACATAAATTAGCAAAGGTTATAATCGTTCTAATAACCTAGCTTACGTATGCTCTCGGACTGCTGCAATCTTATCTGATTGGCGGGCTTATTGTTCTGAGTGCTTCCCATCTTCACCAAGCTCAGGAGCAGGCGATGCAACTGCACTGCCGAACTAAGGCTGAGCACTGATTTCTCGTACTCAACAAAGTAGTCGAAAGTCAAACCAGCAAGTTGGAATATCGTTTTCTTCTCGTACCTTTTTCGCTGCTCCTGGGGAAGTACTTGCAAAAAGGAAGCTAAAAGGAAAGTTGCTATAGAAAAGCAATTGTTATACGGATCTTAAACGCTTACCATGAAGCTGTTTGGCTTGCGACTTGTCGTTCCACTCGCTCCACGAAAAATAAAGGGCAAACAAGCGGATGCACAAGCCAAAACAGGTCTTGATGTAACTGAAGCGTTCTTTGAACAAATCCAGGTTGCTGTAGACATTATTGACGCTCTCAAGCTCCTCATCAATGGCCTCGGCCAACGTCTTCAAGTGATTGTTTACCTCCAACAAGCAAGGAAGCAGGTCGCATATGAAATCCTCTGGCTTGGCCAGATGAAGTCTGAGGCTGTGCGTGTCCGACGAGTTCTGCTCTCCGTTGACTGCAGATTCCAACTTCTGCACAATGTCCTCGAGAAGGAAACGCAGCTCTAGAAGTCCCAAAAACTCGCCTTCTTGCTCACTTTCCAGCGGGTAATTTAAGACGAACTTTTGCTCAACCAGCAACATTATGATGCCCACTTCCATGGGTCTATATCTCTCCCGCGGGCCATACATTTGCTCGAAGTCGATCACAGTTTTGACTGTTCTCCCGGGTCCCGCCTTGATTGTAAAATCTGCCATCGTGGTTTGGTTGCCCGTAGCATCCGGATCGATTGCAGTTACGTTCGCCTTGGCCCCAGCCTTGGCCAAAGCACGTTTTTGGCTAACCATGGGTTGCTTGTCATTTGTCAGGAACTGATACGCTGGAGTTATGTACCCCAGGGGAGCTCTCGCCAGCAGTGGCTTGATCCTTTGCTCGATGTGGATCAGCTTGCCGAGTCGCAAGAGAACGCGCCGCCGAGTGGCTGGATCCTGTTGCGGCGCAAAGGCACTAATTGCCACTCGCATCCAGTTGATGGTGTGGAAGTAAATGTCCAAAATGTTTTTCTGCTGATCCATTTCAAAGTGGTCGAAAACGCTCAGGTAGTTTTCTTTCTCAAAAAAGGAAGGCAGCAACAGAGCGCATCCGAGCAAAGCATCAATGGACTCCAGACTGTTCTGATAACGACGGTTGCGCAGCACTTTCAGAAGATGAAACATTGGCGCCAGCACACAAACCGAATCGCAAGCGCTGCAATAGGTAAGTTTTCCACATTTTCAGTTACATTTAATACTTCCAGATGGTTTTACTCACGTATTTTTGGGAGATAAAATCAGTTTGGATATGTTTATGACGATGTTGGAGGCTGCCGACTCGCTTTCAACATTTGTATCGTCCATTTCATTGATGTGCAACTGAGTTTCCAGTTGAATTCCCCTTGAAAATAGATAATTAAACAATGTATACATTTGCTGTGCCGTTGAGTCCTACTTAATTGTCTCCGGGGCGTCCTCAGAAACGAAGCTGTCCTGAAAGCGGAAGGTTATGAGCTCGCAGGCCCAGGAAATGAAGTGCTTGTCCAAGTCGCAGACAAAAGTGCCGTCGAATCGTTGACTGAAAACTGTTGCCAGCTCCTCGTAGAAAAGGGCCAGCGATTCGGCGTTGTTTCCAATGGAAGTTTCGGTCCGAGCTGGTGGATAATTTAACCTTTATCATGATTATTCTAAAGCTTTATATCGCGGATAATTACTAATAAAGTTGGCGGCCATTTTAACGCGACCGGGGGGCAAAGCATCAATGTTTTCGACGCTCGAATCGGCATCCTCCTTCTCCTGTGGATCGTTATCGATCCGCGCCATGGCATCAATCAGTTGAACGCATCCCACGATGCCCTGTTTCTTGACATTTTCGGCCAGATGGATCAGTTGCTTCTTCACTACCATATCGATTTGCTCCTGCAGCTGCAGGCAACCCGAGAGATTGGGATTCGGAAAGGCCACATGGCAGAGCAGGTCCATGGCCAACCGCGTTTGCTTGGGGGAAAAGTCGCTCAGCCGGTCGAGCATGGGAATCAGAAGAGCGGCACAGTTTTGCACGTCCTTGGGACTCTTGCGCTGCAGCTCTCGCAGCAGTTCCAGGGCCATCGTGGTGAGGTGCTGCGAGGACTTGTCGCAGGTCAGCTCCAGCAGCTTCTTCAGAATGTTCTTCTGAATGGAGCCAAAGATCTTAAACAGTATGCTGGAAGCCAGAAAATTACTTAGGTGACTTTATTTGATCTTTGAAATCTCACCTGTACGAAGACTTGGCAAAGTCGGAGACAACCCTGGTTTTCTCGCGCATAAAGTCGTGCAGGATGTGCATCAGTATGGCTATGTGCTGCTCCAAAATATGCGGATAGTGTAATTTCACCTCCTCCAAGATGTTGACGCCTATGTGCTCGAGCTTCACCCGACGTCGGATCTAAGGGGGGAACCATTAATAGATTTTATTAGCCGTAAGAACGAATTACCTACAATATTTTCAATGTACAGGGAATTGTCATCGTTGACATGGATCAGTAACAACAGCACAATCAGGTCCAGAGAGCTGGTAACGTATTAATTTAATAAAAAATCCATAGAATCCATAGAGGTATGTAAGTTACTTACCTGAATTCGTTGCCGGGTAGGCCAGAGATGGACCTTTGCCACATCTGATAGAATTTCTTAGAGCGAGTGATGCCCAATTCCAAGAAACCAAACAGCTCCAGCTGCGACTTCTTATCGCAGGCCGGTTGCGAGCTCTTGTCCTTGGCATTTGTTTCACGCCAGTTGAAAATGTCTCGCAGTGCTAGGACCAACTGGAAAACATAGGAATAAATACATGGATTCTTTTGGGTCCCTTTGTGTGACCGCTTACCTGTTTCACGCTCTCATCGGTATCTATTTTTAAGCTGTTTAGCAGAAGTCGTACAAGATGCGGCAATGTCTAAAAGGATTTATGTATGAAGGTTAAATAACTTGATAAATTTTAAAGGTTATATTTGGTTACCGTTTCGGGGCACTCTCCAGTTGTTGCAAATTCCAGAATGCGCCTGCGCAACTTGCCCTGAGTGCTCTCTGACAGCGTCAAGTTGCTCAGCGCTTGCACAGTAGTCATGTTGAATAGCTCCTCGGTATTGGAGTAGTTAATCCTGAAAGTAAAAACCACTTTGGATCACCTTTTGCAGGCTGAATCGCAGCGAAACTCACGTGAGCAGGTCGACGAACTCGTCGTGCATGCTGGCGTCCAGCACCAGCTCCGCATTGGCGATGATGTCCAGCTTGGCCGGCGCCGTGGCCCTGTTAAAGATGCCCTCGATGCGGGGATAGATCTGCGCCTTGTGCGAGGCGGTCAGGTAGCGCAGCTGGGCCAGCATCAGCGGCAGGAGGGGCAGGGCAATGGCCGCCGTGCCCGTGAGAACGCGATCCGCCGTGGCCACCTCCTCGATCCGGTTTAGCAGCACCTCCACGCAGGGATCGCGCAGGAAGTCGATCATCAGGAAGTTCATGAACATGCTGTTCTGCGACTGGTAGATCTGCTCCTCCCCCGCAGCATCCACCGTGCAACCGGAGAGCAGCTTCTGCACCAGCTTGGACTTGGGCGCCAGGGCGGCGTTCAGACCCGTCTTGAAGGTCTCCACCTTGTCGGAGTACGAGGGGGCGGCCATGAAGATCTCGCGCAGCTTGGCCACGATGGTCACGTGGTCGCAGCCCAGCACGAGGCTGTCGCCCTGGTCCAGTTGGACGCCGGCGCGGACGAGGACCAGCTCAAAGAAGTTGTTTGGCTGCCGGGAGAGGGACAGGCCGGGCCTGCCGGAGGATTGGGTGCGTCCCAGAGTGGCGGCCAGGATGACGCTGTGCTGCGAGAGGAAGCGCTGCGTGTGCTCCTGCGAGGCGGGTATGTTCTCCTCGCTCCCGCCAGCCGTCGAATCTGCGGACACGTTCGATTCGTTGTCCCCATTTTGCGTTCGCTGAAAGTTGAGGATGCGAATTCCAAGGGTTTAGGGTTCCCTAAAACCAGTGTGGAGCACTTACCGCCAACTTGATGGTGGTGTTTTCATCAATCGGGTTGAGGGCCTTCTGGTTGCGCTTCTTGTGCTTGCGATACATAGCTGGCCTTTTATTTACAAACAAAACTGTGAGAAACAAAACAAAACACACAAATTTGGCGGGCTGCTAATAGGAATGGACGATTTCATATATCGATGCACATATCGATATATATCAAGACATGGTAATATTTAGTTATGGACCACTTTTTTGTTGTTAATTTAAATGTTATATTCAGTTTTTTCTATCATGTTGAAACTTAATCCCCAAATGAATTGCTTCTACATTAAAAGAAATTAATCTGCCCTCTCTCAACAATCAAAGTTCTGAAACAATTGCGAATATTCAAGATTTTATTCAAACATACTCTACATAATGCGTATAAAACTATTATTGTTCATATATGTATATGTTTAAGGGGTATTCATATGTGATGAGTATAAAATGTTCAACTAGGTGGTTGCTTAATTTTAAGAGCCGGAAGCATGTTCCAAAAATTGTCAATATGTTTATGGAAAAATCCAACGTAACACTAAATCGATACAATGAGTATAAACTTAATAGTAAATTTAAAGCCTTTCCATTTGAATTGTTCAACTCGGGTGCTAAATCTGATAATTGCCAATGATTCCTAATATTCGTAACTCCTAAAAGTGCGATAACTCTATTGTGCCGTAAAATTGTATGTATAATACGAGTATAAATATTATGGTTTATAAAAAGGAAGTTCAACATATGTAGGTATGTATGTCTTGATGTGATTATGCCAGAAATTGACTTAGTGAGAGGCCAGGGTGCCGCTCATTCGTATCGTAGAAAATCACTAATTTGGCGTTGTTTTCAGTATTGCTATTAAATATATAATGATGAACTTGATGTCACGTCTATCACACCAATGCAGTCCAAGCGAGAAAATGCACTTCCTCCGCAATACTGTTGCTTGTCCATTTTACACATTAAATTATTGTTTTTTCGCCCGCCGCCTCTTGAAGCCAGTCATCTGCTTCAGGAGCTGCGAGTTCTCGTCGTCCAGGTCCATATTCGGCTCCCNGTTCAACTAGGTGGTTGCTTAATTTTAAGAGCCGGAAGCATGTTCCAAAAATTGTCAATATGTTTATGGAAAAATCCAACGTAACACTAAATCGATACAATGAGTATAAACTTAATAGTAAATTTAAAGCCTTTCCATTTGAATTGTTCAACTCGGGTGCTAAATCTGATAATTGCCAATGATTCCTAATATTCGTAACTCCTAAAAGTGCGATAACTCTATTGTGCCGTAAAATTGTATGTATAATACGAGTATAAGTATTATGGTTTATAAAAAGGAAGTTCAACATATGTAGGTATGTATGTCTTGATGTGATTATGCCAGAAATTGACTTAGTGAGAGGCCAGGGTGCCGCTCATTCGTATCGTAGAAAATCACTAATTTGGCGTTGTTTTCAGTATTGCTATTAAATATATAATGATGAACTTGATGTCACGTCTATCACACCAATGCAGTCCAAGCGAGAAAATGCACTTCCTCCGCAATACTGTTGCGTGTCCATTTTACACATTAAATTATTGTTTTTTCGCCCGCCGCCTCTTGAAGCCAGTCATCTGCTTCAGGAGCTGCGAGTTCTCGTCGTCCAGGTCCATATTCGGCTCCCACAGCCGCAGTCGTTTGGGTATGTAAATCAGGCCCATGAGGGTTATGGCTAGAACAGAAATGGTCATAATTAACACCTCAGTCTGAAGCCCAGTGGTACAGTTTAGCTTACAGTTTAGCACGCACGGGAAGATCACGTAAAAGTTGATGGTGCTAGAACGGAAATAGAGGGCTTCGGTGGCGTAAAAGACCATGGTGAGGGCCAGGGAGCAGCCGCCCATGCTAACAACCCTATAATTGGCAAGCGTAATTAAATACTTTACTGCAACACCTCTTCAGGCAACACTTACGGTCTGTAGTGGATGTAAAGGGTGCAGTGCACGAGGGCGATGGCCTTAAGCAGACAGTACATGCCGATAATGCGCGAAATGGTGTAGTCCCCTGCAATTATCGACATTTGTGGGTAATCCGGTTAATTTCACGAGCTTGCCCCTGCCCCCCAACTCACCCTCGATGAACTGGGTGTCGCTGTGGTCCCCCAGGAAGCTGCGTCGTTCGATGTAGCTCCGAAAGGCCGTGCCCAGATCCATGAACGCCACAAAGGCAATCCATCCCCGGAAGGCGTAGAGCAGGCGCTCACGGGGTCGTCCGCCGGATTGCATGCCTGCCCTGAAAACCATAATTTGAGACGTCCTTAATGACTGTCCTGGCGAAAGTAGGAACCGCAAATGAGCGCCTGAGCTCTGGCATGTCCGAATAGCTTATCGGCCTCTCATAATCGCAGTGGCCCACTCCTTCCTGCCTGCCCGGAGCCGTGCAAAATCGATACCACACTATGCCCCACTCGGTGGCACCCTTGCCGTTTGTGCAACGGCAAATATTTGTACAGAGCGCCGTAATTCCAGGCAGCACGCGACCACGTGGACCGGTGGCTTCCGTTCAGGTTCTCCGGCTTGTTTATTTTCAATCGACCCCGCCGGGCGGGTTGTCCGGGTAGCGCGTTTTGCGGCCCGGGACCCGGCCAATCCATAATTACCATTTTCGCGTGCACTCGACAGCTGAGTGTGTGTTTGAGTGTGCTTATTTTTGCGACACTTTTGCTTACATTTTTTTAGATATTCGGGAGCTGCTTAGCGGGCCAAATGCCGTCGCACACGCGGCGTATGCGTAATACTCGACTGGCTCTTGGCAAGAAACGAATTTTATGCAGCAGCTGGGCGGGATTTGTTGTTATTTTCCATCTATCCGAGCAATTTGGGTGAGTGCCGTCGGCTGCAAGGCCTCGCCGTGTCTGCGGCAAGTCTTCGATGCGAAAGTTTCGTTGGCAGCCCTTAGCTTTTTATGCTTCCATCTTCAGAGCTTTTATGCCGTACGGGTCTATGGTAGGAAAATGGGGAGACCCAACAAACTTGCACATAAGTCAAATAACAGTGTCAAGTAAAACTCAGAAAACTGATAGCTTTTAACCCCTGATTAAATGATAAGAAAATGACAATAAATTTTACTTGATTTGTTCAAAATTAAGTGTATTTTTATTTGCAAAAGTATAAAAGGCTACAACACTTTCGATCTACATAGAAAAAAGGTTTAATTGAGGAATAGGAATAACAATTGTCAGGTTCTATGGCTCTCTCGGCGTCAGCTCTGGGGACTAGTCCTTGCCAATATTTGCCTCAGTCTTGCGGTACTCGGCCCAGTCCACAAAGCCATCGTCGTTGAGGTCCATCGACTTGAGGACGTAGTCAATGGTCTCCTCCAGGGCATTGTCCGTGTAAACGCTTCCCGACTTGTGCTCCTCCGGATGCTCCGTCTGCCCCTCGGGCTTCTCTACATTCTCTTTCACTGAAAAATGCAAGGCATACGTTGTATGTAAAATCCATTTTAGGAGGAACCGGGTTAGTTGAGGGTCTACCGAAACCGCTACCATATGCGCATAGATCTACGGGTCTACGGATTAGAAGCCACTGCCTGTGAGTTGGTTTTGACTTTATTCGCTAATTCGGCTTTACTTACAAAGAGTTGGATGCGTCTATATAATAGGTTTCAGATTCAAAAAGATTTCTTCGATTCCTTTGTTTTTCTTGTTGTTTTTTTTTTTGCGTAATTTTCTCGCTTTTTGTACAAAACAAACGTTTACACAATCAGTCTGTTCTTGTTGCTGCTCTCAAGTTGTGCTTAAAAATTAGTTCATACCGAAAAGTAACTAAAATTATGACAATGGAAAACAAAAAACGAGAGAAAGCAGTTGAAATTGCACAAACCACTCGGGAGATTCGTGTTCACTATTCGAATGTGGAAGTCGCTTGGAAAGGCTCTTTGGGAGGAGCATAGCAGTTTGTTCAATGAAGTTATACGCTTGGAATGCCAATGCTTGCAGCACGTTAAGTAAAATTGTTTGAAATGCTTTTCGGGGGGGCGGGATGTGCGCTAAAACCGTTTACAACGTTGACGTAATTTCATGATGGTCGGTTGGGGCGGGCAGAAAACAGGAGCACGAGGACATGGTTGCATGTGAAACTAAACATATCTAATGAATCGGCTGCTGTGGCTGTTGCTGCTGCTGCTGCTGTTGTTGCTGCTGCTGCTGCTGCTGCTGCTTCTCGGCAGCCTTCTGCTGGGCCTTGATGAACTCGGGATAGTCTATGTAGCCGTCGCGCGAGGTGTCGTCCATCTGCAGAATGGGATCGATGAGGGCGACCAGCTCTTCGTCGGAGAAGACCTTCTCCTCGACGTGAGGCTTCTCGCCGTTCGGCTGCTCCTTGCTGCCTTGCTCTGCACGGCGATGAGTGGAGTTGTTATGGTGGATGCGAGATGGATTAGCATGATGTTCGAACGAGACCACAACCACCACCGGAAACAGCCCCACAAGTTACGCATATGCAAAGAGGTAGAACAGAACAGCGTATCAACAAAACATAATCAAAAACAAAATCCAAATCAAAATCAAATGGTACTAAACAAAAATACAGCCCAGAAAGAATGCAACCATCCGGTTGAGTGGAGCTTACCGTGCCAGTGGATTAGCGATTTGATCAACTCGCAGCCGTCCAGCTTGTTGTTGTTGTCGGAGTCGTGCATCTTAAAGTAGTGGAACTGCAGCTCAGCCTCGGACATCTTGCTCGTATCGATGGGCACCTGCATGTGCTCCTGGATGTGACTGCAAGATGAAATGGATACAATAAAGTATGCAAAAAAAGGTATTTCCAAACAGCAGGGGGTTTAAAATGAGGTAAACAAGTTGAAACGTTTCATAATCAATTAGTTTTTCCATTTATATAACATCACATACAAATAACAAAGCAGAAATGGTTTATCCAAAGGGTGATGCAAATTTTGTTTGGCCGCATCTTAATTATTTACTGCCCGATTTTTATGAAACTTTTTCCATGGAGAGATATTTTAATGCTTTGCGTTACGCATCTCTTGTTCTAATCGTTTTAGTAAGAAACATAAATAAGCAGAAGATAATAAGGGAGCGTGGCTAATATTCAAAAAAATATATATTCTACGTATATACTAAACGCACCTAAAGCAAAAAGAATCACGTCTCTAGCTCTTAGCATATCAGAGAACAATGGATTCACGGACGGACAGAAAGACGGACATGGCTAGATCGATGAGGCTTTTAATGCTGATCCAGAATATCTATACTTTTTAGGGTCGGAAAAGATTCCTTCCTTCTACATTTGCACAAACTAAATATACTAATTGTACCATGAGGTATGTACATGGTATAACAACTTTTAGGGACAGATAAGATAGTGCACTCAATCACCATACGTAATTAGGTTTAGGGGAATCAATTATTAAGGTGATACAGATGTTTGATGGAAGTTCACTGTTTGACAACAAATTTTCTGTTGTGATGACAAAAGTAATGTAAACCAGACATCCATAAGTTGTCTAATTTATGACTCTTCCACTCTGTTTTTAAGCTTCCCTGATGGGAAACAAAACAACAGCGATGTAAGTCTTACTACCATTAACTGCCTGCGAGATAAGCTGTCTAATTTATGACTTCGCTCTGTTTTTAAGCCTCCCTGATGGACGATGAGTGGGTTGGAAGGTGATAAGATAACCAAAAGGGGACCTTACGCTCGCTCCTGCTGAATGTTGCCCGTGTTCAGGACCTGCTGCGGCT
Source organism: Drosophila ironensis (assembly GCA_021223825.1). Lineage (NCBI taxonomy): Eukaryota > Metazoa > Arthropoda > Insecta > Diptera > Drosophilidae > Drosophila > Drosophila ironensis. The sequence continues at coordinate 369,217 of JAJJHQ010004697.1, read as the reverse complement.
GTCCGTGGTGGTGTCCGCCGGCCTGGCCTTGGTGGTGCCCCTGCTGCGGCTGCTGCTGTTGCTGATGGTGCACCTGTTGCTGCTGCTGCTGCTGGATGGGCTGCTGCTGCTGCTGCTGCACAGGAACTTGCTGGTACTGCACCGGTTGCTGCTGCTGCTGCTGCTGCTGCACGGGCACCTGTTCGTATTGCTGAGGGCATTGCTGGCTGATTAGCTTGCCTGGGGATGGCGGGAGCCGACGGCGATACTCACATATTGCTGCGGCGGCACTCCGGGCGCCGAGTGGACCTGTTGCTGGTACTGCGGCGGAGGCGGATGGTGTTGCGGCACCTGCTGCGGCACCTGTTGCTGCAGGGCGAAGGGATACAGAGGTCAGTTGGGCTGGCACAGCTGGCTGGGAAGCTTGGAGGGACTCACGTAGTGCTGCGGATTGACGCCGGGAGCCACCCGCTGGCCCTGCGCGGAGCAGGCGAGCAGCAGGAGCAGGACGGGGAGCAGCAGCTGGGCTGCTCGCTGGCTGGGGAGGCGCATCTGCATGGATCTGGAAGTGCTGGATTCTGGCGGGGATCGACTCGAGGTGGTTGCGTACCACGTCGCTAACACGTACACAAATCGAAGCTGCTTCCTCTTCCAGCGGCCTTACCTCTTGCCATTCGCAGCGAGCGACAGCTGTTTCGCAGGTAAAAAGTGTGACCACCCCGCGCAGCAGTCAATTTTATTTTTGTTATTTAATAGAATATTTAAGATATTAGGCACCCCAAACTAGCGCCCCAAAAGGCCTTTGGCTTACGAGTGATTATTATTTTATATCTATATTGGTTTAAAAACTACTTAAATACACCTGAATACATACACCTGAATGCAAGCCATATTATGGAGTATTAATGTAAGGCATATCTATTGTTATTAAATAAAACTATACAAAAAGTATATCTATGAAAAGTTAATTCAATAAGCTTTAGTATACAGGTCTTAATCTTTAATTAATGTTAATTAAAAACCTGTTTAACGCAACTAAAGTTGAAAAATAAATGTAATCTGGGTGCACACTTGTTATAGTTTTTGTTGGTTCATATTTTATGGTATGATTGGAGAATCGTTAGGAATTGTAGAATATTTTCAAATGAATAATCTAATAATCTATTGTTTCCATACACAAAATGACGATTGATTTGCCGCCCAAGGGGAGGTACTTTAGAACCTCTTTTATTTTCCGAAAATATTTAACAATACAATAAATGAGACTTGGCCGTTATCTAAAGACTCCCTTTTCAATATGTGATGAAAATTTAATTCCAGTTCATTCATTATTAAATTTAGTTGGGACAAACAAACTATTCTTTAAACCAGGATTGATGTATTTAAATTTCAGACTAGTCTTCCCCCTTAAATGCACCCCGCTAGGGATGGACTTGCGGCGATAGCTCCGCAACTGGTTAGTATGACCGTTGGCGGCATGATGGATTTCATTTTGTGCCTGCTCGGTATATTTTAATGGTCGGCCCGCGGTCACGCTCGGCTCCCTTCCCGTGGACTTTTCTCCAGGGATTTCTAATTCGCAAAAACAAAAGCTCGCCCCCGCGTTCGCGCCCCTCCTCGTCAGCCCTCCGCCCCCCGCCCCGCTCGCGATCGCGATCGCCCTGCAAACGAGGCGCCGCCAACGAGAGGCCGCCCGAAACGGGCACCCAGATCGCGCACTTTGGAAGCGCTCCAAAAAGAGCTCGCCCCGCGTAAAATCGTCCGAAAAGCATCGAAAAAGCAGCCCCAGGAGCTGCCCGGGAGGACGGACGATAGCCCAGACGCTGGGCCAGGTGGGAGGGCGAGTGCTGGGCCCGCGGATTATGTCACTGGCCCGCGAGGAGTCCCCCAAGCAGAGCGAGTGTGTTGTTGCATCCGCTTCGGGCAGCAGCAGCAACAGAAGCACCAAAAACCTGTAAAGATGTAGACTGTGTGTGCGTCGTTAGTGTTAGTATAGTGTCTGTGTCGATGTCGATGTCGGTGTCGGTATCACTACCAGTGTGCGTGTATCTGTGTGATGGACGTATAAAAATACGATACATAGAAGATATAGTAGTGGATATAGTAGATATACAGTAGGGGATATAGTAGGAATCATAGCAGATATAGTAGCAGATCTAGAAGATAAAAGGGCCCAAGCGGTGCCTCTCGGGATGCCCAGCCCTCCAAGGGAGCCCATCTAGAGCAGGAATCTAGAGATCTGGAGATCTGGGAATCTAGAGAACTGGGGATCTAAAGATCTGGCGAAGATCGAGCCCAGACCCCAAGGAGACCCTCAAGAGCAGTCCGGAGATCTGAACATCCGAAGGTCTAAAGCAGTGCAGAGATCTGGAAACCTAAACATCTGAAGATCTAAAGCAGTGCAGAGATCTGAAGATCTAAAGCAGTCCAGAGATCTGGAGACCTAGAGAACTGGAGAACTGGAGTTCTCGGGACCTAGAGATCTGGAGAAGATCGAAGCACGCCCATGGCCGCCTTCAATGCCAGCACTGGAGGCAGTGCCTCCGCCACGGGAGCCGCCGATGTCCTGGGCGCCGCCTCGGCCGCCTTCCTGCTGCCCGGAACCCCACAACAACACCACCATCCGCAGCAGCATCAGCAGCACCTGCAGCTGGACCAGTTCGGGGGCTATGCCGCCGGCGGACACCACCAGCAGACGAACTCCTCGTACACTTTCGTGCAGATTAAACGGGAGCCGTGCCAGGTGTCCGAGATAAGCTCCAATCACCATCAGCAGCAGCAGCCGCCGCCCCACCTGCAGGGCTCGATGACCGCCCACTCGGCCACTTCCAAGACCATGTCTTCGTCCACCCTCACCACGCTGGTGAAGATCGAGGCGCCCTCGCCGAAGGTCTCCGTCTCCGTGCCCGACCTGGAGAAGTCCTCAAGTATGTCTCCCCCCTCCCAAGTGTCCGAAACCATGACTAAGCCCGCTTCATTCCGCGCAGGCAACTCCGTGCCCATTGGCATAGCCGTGGCCAGAAAGCGGCCCCAGGAAGCCCTTGTGCCGGCGCTAAATACCCCGACAACGCTGCCCCTGCAGCCCCCACTCAACAAGGACATGAATTGCTTCGGCATACGTGTCGCAGACCTCGGTAAGTGCCAAGGATACTACTTCCCGGTGACTATTTGTAATGGATGTAAGACTAGCTCCGATTAGATAAGAAACTGAATAAATATTTAAGTGACTAATGCGAGTTTCTAATTGGATTCTGAACCCCCTTGATTAGTAGTCCCTGACCAAGGTCTGCCTTTCAAAATTCCTGCTCAAATATATCGATACTTTACCGATATTACCGATTGCATTTTGATAGTTATTTGTGTGAGTATTTTATGAAACCCAAACTTTGTCAAGAACTTCTGCCAAGGATACAGTGTTTCGGGTACTATTTATAATAGAAGTAAAACCAGCTCCGATAAGATAAACCACTGCGTATATTTGGGTGACTAATGCGAGTTTCTAATTGGATTGTGAACCCCCTTGATTGGTAGTCCCTGACCAAGAGTCTGCCTTTAAAAATCATAGCTTCAATTTCAAATAGCTTTCTACGAATGTAGTACCCTTACCAATCCAATATCGATAGTTATTTTTGCAAGTATTTTATGACGCCCGAACTTAAGCAGGAAACGAAAACAGAAACGAGATTCAGGCGATAAAGTTTCTGGGGTTGGGGCTGGGGATGGGGCGAGGAGTATTTAATTGAATTTGAGAGCCCAGATTCGCGTGGCCCTAATGAAGGCGTCCCCAGGGGCATCGTTATGGTGCTTATATTACCAGGACGTGGACGTCGTTCAATTATGCCACTAATAAGATTGCCTTTAAACGGGGAACGCTGACGGAAATTCCTTCAGTGAGTCAGAGAGGAACGAATGCGACTGCGAGGGTGTCCATCGCAAACACCCCGTCAAAGTTGAGAGGGCAGGAATCATATGATGCGAGCTGATGGCCGCCTGTTGTGCGGCGGCTGTCGTTGTTGTGACAGCCACCGAATCGGGCAACTCGACTCGACTCGACTCGGCTTTAATTCCAATTGAGTCCGTCGCCCTCTGTGCGCCGGTGGCTGTGCCGGGGGTCGGGGACAACGTAAATACAAGGAACCCGGTGGTAAATCATAGGAACTCCTAAAGCGGAAATAAAACGAAAGTGAAACAGAAATTTCGGCCAGGGAGGAATAGGTCGACTTGGTGGTGCTCTTCCGTCCTCGGGGGAGGGTGGGTTTTGACCAGCTCGAACGAATTTGATTTCGATAAGTATTTTTGAAGTTCGGTAATGCGGAACTAATTGGAATTAATTGATGTATTTTTATTGTACATCAACACTGAAAGGTTTTAGAGTGGTGGTCATGTTGGAAAAACTGCGCATATGTTTTTTGACGCATTTAAACGGGCCCTGTTTCTGTTTAGATACGAAATGAAAGCCGAAGAGTTTATCCCATTGACAAAAGGGTTGCAATTTAGAAAAGTGAAAGCGAAAAAGTTATCCTGTTTTCTGGGGGGTTACTTTTTATAAAAATCTTAATAAGAATGTAAGGGACTCTTTCGTATCGTATGATACTAATTTTGAGATAAGATGAAATATGAAAGGAATCCTTCAAATCCACCCCAACAAACGTTTGTTCCCGCTTGGTTTGGATATTTCAGATTGTAGAAATTTTCAAGCGTTGAATGAATTCTCTTCAGGTTCATTAATATTCATAGATTAAGTTCTGACGAAATTTCGCATGCAATGAGTGTGTAAATCCCGACTTTTGACTTTTACATAAGACTCTTGTGTAAACCTTTCAGCAGGCGCATAAACTGGTGAACTGAAAATAACCCACAAGCTGTGGTTTTGCTCGAAAACGATAACTTCTATTGAATAGTTGGTTAGGCTTTGTTTCGCTCTCAAAAATTTGAAACATATTTGCGGTTCTTTGGTGTCCCCCCTCAAAAACTTGTTGTTTTAATTTCAACAGCGTATTTCTAAAGTCGCCGGCTTAGTCATGCTTCGATGGCGAATAGGGCATCGTTGCCTTCGGCTTCGTTATCACGCTCCGGCGAAGTTTCCCGTACAAAAACCAAGAAAAACGGTGAGCAGACGACGGAGGGGGATTCTAAAGACAGATTACTCATGGACCGCGCACGGGTGGGTGTTTTCAGACTCTGACAAGTTGGCGGCGCTATTGCCCTGCGAAGGTGGTGTGTTCAAGAACGCGGGGGGAACCAGGACGAGCTGCGGGACATCGCCAGCCACAAGGGATGCTCACGGTGAGGCTGCGCTCGACTGGTTCACCGGAGGCGGGGGCCACAGGATCTAAGAGCAGCACAAACGCAAACGGGACAGCTCACGACAGGACCTGGCAACATGACACGTCAAAGCGGTTCGGTTTGGGCGCACGAACGACCATATGGCAGGGTCTCCGGTTATTGTTTTTTTCATGCTATTTATAAACGTTTCGTTTGGCGCTAGCGAGCTGCTCTGTTCCTCCCGCCAAATCACTTGTCAAAAGATGTATCACTAATTGTGTTCTGAGATGGGACCCGGCCGCATCCTAACATCCTTAACTGCACACTACCGTCCGGGCGTCCGGGTGGTGTGTAGAGGCTGCTGCTCTAGCTTCGCTTTCAATGGAGACGATCCCTTAATGTAATGCAATTACCCGGCAGCACGTACGGCTTAATCGAATTTTTCGTGAAATTATCTGGCCGCAGGCTCTGAAAAGTGGTGGGTTGAATCGGATTGGATACTGCTGGACGGATACTGGATAGATGCTGATTTTGATTCACATTCACATGTCGGATGTGCTCTTGTTGGTGGTGGTGGGTGGGCGGTTGGGTGGTTGGGTGGTTGCTCGATGACTGTGTGTGTGGCTGGGCGAGTGAGAGGGAGGGGCGGTCACCAAATGCATAGTTCAAGGACATTGCAATATTTCATGTATACATACACATCATCGCTTACAACTGAAGTTACACCCACACACGGCACACGGGCGCAGGCCGAAAAGTTTATTAAACAAACGAGCGTCGAGCAGAGAGGTTGGCATCGCATCTGCGGGCTGTTTGAAAATTATAAAATCGATGAAAAACTAAAGTGATGCACTCGTTTTTTTTTTTTTTTTCGTTTTTGGAACCTTGCAGGAGCCACCAGTTGCGGCAATCTTTACTTCACGGGCAACGCCGACCTGATGACCACCGGCACGACCACCGCCGAGGAGCTGGCCCTGAACAGAGCTCCCTCGACATTTTGGCAGTATCCAAGTGAGTTGCATCGAAGCTCTCGGCACACCCATCGCCCCCCTAGCCAAACACAATCCCTTAATGGATACCTGTGACACCCTGTCTCCCACTCTCTATTTTGGTTCTATCTTTTCCGTTGCTTTATTTTGTAGATGCATTACCCATTGAATCAGTGATTTCCATGTCGCCCGCCACGGTGGGCCTGCAGTACTCCCGGGAGGCCAGTCGCGGACAGGTGGTCCTCCTGCCGGCCGCCCCAGCAGCGCTCGGTAAGTGAGCCCGAGGACTCCTTCATACTCCTCCACACTCTCAATCGCAATCGCAATCACAATCGCACACTCGCAATCGCATGCTGCACTCTCCTAGGTGTCTGTCCTAGGTTAATATGATTTCGCCAAACCAAACTAATTCATGCTTTTACAACTGCGCTTCTCTCCCCCCAACCAACCAAACCGATCCACTCCAAACCGACTCTCGTTCTCCGACTAAACGCCCATGTATGCACAGCAGGCATATCAAATTTTCCCCTCTTAACGCCCACAGATCCGTTCCAGCAGGCAGCGGCTGCGGCGTTTGTCTGGCCCTCAGCCTATATTCCCCAGGCTCCCACGGCCGGAGGTCCTTCCGCTGCTGCCGCCGCCGCCTCGCTGCAGCCTTCGCAGCCGAACTTGTCCGGCCTGCCCAACCTGCCCAACCTATCCAACTTCATCTTCCCCTCGATGGGCGGCCACCAGGCGCTGGGCAGCACGCCCTCGTACGCCTCCCCGCTGCAGCTCTACCTGGCCGCAGCGGCCACGGCCACCGGTAGCTCGACGCTGTGCCAGCACAGCAACCAGCAGACTAGCACCACCACCACCAACTCCACCATCAACCTGAGCCTGGCCGCCGGAACGGGCGTCACCAACACCTCGAATGCGGCCAGCAGCCTCAGCTCTAGCAGCAGTCTCAGCGCCAGCAGCTCCCGCTTCCTCAGCCTGCCCTCGACGATGGGATCGCTGCTGCTGCCGCCGGTGCCGGCGATGAAGCTGGAGGAGTATCCGGCGCAACAGGCGCTGCCCTTGGCGCTGCCGCCGCTGGTGCCCTTGGAGGCGGCGCGGGACAAGGAGCAGGCGCTCAATCTGATGCGGCTCCCGACGCCGCCCACCTCGGCCACCATGGAACCTGCGGCCATGCCGGCGGCGACGCCCCATCATCAGCTCTTCCAGGCGGGTCCCGTGGCCACGCCCACGCCGGCACTGCTGAATCTCTCGATGCACGGCCCGGGGGGAGAGCTGCCCGCCGCCACGACGGTGACCACCGACGAGCCGGCCCTCAACTTCAAGCTGCATGCTCCCCTGACGCCACAGACGCCGCCCAGACTGGCGGAGATTGCGGTGAACACGGCTCTCCTGCCGCAGATGCAGGACGTCAACATCCAGACGGACACGCCCGTGTGCAGCGAGGACGAGAGCATTCCGGCTCCGTGTTCGGGGCCGGGCGGGAAGGTCCCGCAAAATGATGCTGTGGAAGCGAACGCAGGTGTCCCGAACCTGGGGCAGCCGTTGGAGCTGACCAAGCCCAGTGAATCCAGCCATACCCAGACGATACCGAACGAGTGCCATACCCAGACGGAACCCAGTGACATACCCAGTGCCAGCCAGGCGGAGTCCGCGGAGCAGATTCCCCCGGAAACCCAAGGAACCCCAGACACCCATAACCCAGCAGCCCAGGCGGCGCCCGAGGATCTGACCGGCCTGGAGCTGCTCTCCAACATCAGCACCAACAGCACCCCGCTGGTGCGGGTCAAGCAGGAGCCGGTGGAGCAGCCCGTGCAGCAGGATGCGCCGTTGTCACCGCCTCACCAGCAGCCCGTCCTGCAAATGCCGACGCCCACGCCGGAGCCGCTGGGAGGGCTCAAGCTGCTGTGCGCCTTGGCTGAGCAGCGTATCCAGGAGGAGGAGGAGGTGCAGGGCAGTGGCCTCTTTGCCACGTCCTCCTCGCGAACGCCCACACCCACGCCAGCGGAAGCGTCGCCACCGGGAGTGGAGGCGAAATCCTGCTTCAGCTTTGCACCCCAGCCGGCAGCCGTCTTCCCCTCCTCCAGCTCCTCCTTCCAGATGCCATTGAGCTCGCCCGGGTTTCCCTCGATGCAGGGCATCGAGCTGCCCTCCACGTCCTCCGCTGGCGGCCTCGGGGGAGGCGTGGCCGAGCTGACGCCGGTGAAGCGCAAGAAGCACAAACATTCCAAGTCCTCGGGCAGCGACAGCCGCAAGTCAACGCGCTGCAACAAGAAGAGCAAGAAGAAGCGTCGTCACAGCACCAGTCGCCAGGAGAAGCAGCCCCCGGTCGACGAGGACGTGGACCTGCAGGACGAGCAGCTGCAGGCGGAGCTGCGCAGCGCCCTCGACGCCATGGGTCCCAGCTACTCGCAGCGCTTCGGGCAGGAGGTGTTCAGCATTATGGACAACAGCATGCGCATGCAACTGGCGGAAATCACGCGGCAGTATCGCAAGAAAAAACGCAAGCTCGACGAGATTTCCAAGCACAAGAAGAAGAAGAAGTGCTCCAAGCAGCAGCAACAACTGCAGCTGCAGGCCATCCCGGCGCCGGCGCATCCAACTCCGCCTCTGCAGCAGCCACAGTTGACACTTTCCTCCACGCTGTCCAGTGTGCTTGGGTAAGTTCCAGGCAATTATCTCAAGAAAACCCATTTAAAATAAACGCCTCCAACCCCAATTAGGACTTCTTCACCGCTGCGCGACTACAAGTTTCCCAAGTTCTCGAGCAGCAACCTCCAGGCATCGAGCTTCCTGCGCTTTCCCGAGAAAACGCACTCCTTCCCACCACCGCCGCCCCTGCAACAGGCCCAGTCCGAGCCCAGTCCCTTGCCCATTAGCAGCAGTTCGCCGAGCACCTCGTCTTTCGTGCGCCTCGAGCCCAGTGCCCTGGATGCGGCCGTCTCCACTGCGACTCCAACTACCTCCTCTCTATCCTGCGGCTCTCCATCCGCGAAGCAGGCGGCCTCGGCCTCGGCGACGCGCAAGCAGCGCAAGCTGAAGGCCAGTGCCGCCGGCCTGGGAGCCGGAGACCAGCCGGCCGCCCCGGAGGCCAAGCGGCGGGTCAGTGGCATCGACCGCGAACTGCAGCTGACCAGCGACCATTTGTATCGCGACGAGACGCGCGTCCTAACCGACATGGGCGGTTTGTTTTACGCGGGAGTGATGAAACCGCTGCGCCCGCCCGATGTTTACTCCATCACGCTGGACGGCGAGCGCGGCAACAAATCGCATGTGATGTCGCGCGAGGACATACTCAAAGATACGGTAATGGGAGAACAGTCTTGTGGTTCCCTCAATCTAACTAATGGATTGGCTAATCTGTTCCCAGATCCTGGAGGTGGCGCCCAAGAGCGTGGAGAGTGTACCGGTGGGTACGCGGCTGTGTGCCTATTGGAGTCAGCAGTACCGCTGCCTGTACCCTGGACGTGCCATCGAGTCGGAACAGACCGAGGAGGGAGCGGCCAGTGCTGGCAGTGCGCCGGCCACAGCTCCGGACTTTGTGAGCGTGGAGTTCGACGACGGCGACAGCGGCAGGATCCGCTTGCAGAACATCCGGCTGCTGCTCAGCGATTATCCCATTGCTGGTGAGTTTGTTTGCGGTGATGGCCGGCCTCACCACTCGCTCCGTCCATCCAACCAGTATTTACGTGTTTGTTTTTATACTTTCGTTGCTATCCAACCCATCCAAATGACCAATCTTCCCATCCAATGCAACCGGAACGAACAGAGTACAACGATAATCCCCTCTACTCAGTAGGCAAGCAGAAGCGCGGAGCTCTGCGCGGCAGTGAGGGTGGCGTCCGCAGCTCCTCGCAGGAGCATTTAAGCGTGCTCGGGGCCGAGGACTCGCACAGCCGCCACAGCCTGAGCGACAACACCACCTCGCTCGCCGCCACCATGGAGCTGTTTACGCAGCGCAGCGAGAAGAAGCGCCTCAAGAAGAGCCTCAAGAAGATGTCCAAGTCGCAAAACGGCGGCGTCAGCCTGGCTGCTGGGGCCGCCAACGGGGGTGTGGATCCGACGGCCAATGGCGAGGGTGCTGGGGCAGACGATGCCGCCCGCAGGCATCACAAGCACAAGAAACGCAAGAAGCACAAGAAGCACCACCGCAAGAACGGCAGCGAGGAGCCGGAGCAACAGGTGCCCCAGTCGGACTTCGCGGCAGCCGTGCAGGACGTGCCGCAGGCTCCGGCGGCAGAGATGGCGTCGGCCCCAGCACCGGCCGCAAATCGCGTCAAGATGGAGATGAAAGTGAAGACCGAGCAGTTGGATATGGAGGAGGAGACAGCATCCAATCTGATGTCGGAAATATCCGACGAGGTAAGCACTTCTGAGGGTTATTATTTCGAAGGCAATTATTTAGTTCCCTGCTGAGCGGGCAACCAAATGTTGCCAACAGAATTACAATCCATTAAGTGGATTTTCTAGTGCTGCCATAAAACACACCCTCCATTTCTACTTCATTTAACAACCCGTTAGCCAATAACAATATCATTAAAAAGTGACGCCAAAATATTTTCATTTTCGAAGGGTGCAATATTAATTTCCCTTTTTTTTTGTGTCCGCAGGCCAAGGGTGAGGATCTGGTTGAGCATAACAACTCCAAGGGCAGCAGCAAGATAGCTGCCTTCCTGCCGGAGCGGCAGCTGTGGGGTTGGTATGGCACCGCCTACAGGAAGGCGGGCGTCAAGGGACGCGCCAGAAAGCAATTTTACAAAACAATCAAAAGGGGAAAGGAAACTATCACGGTACGTGCCTCGGCTCACTGTTCCCGTTTCGTATTTATTTATAATTGCTTTACAATTTCTTCGAGTACAGGTCGGGGACAGTGCAGTATTTCTATCGACGGGCAGGCCAGATCGTCCCTATATTGGGCGGATTGAGTCCATGTGGGAGACCACCACCGGCAACAAGGTGGTGCGAGTGGCGTGGTTCTATCATCCGGAGGAGACGACCGGCTGTCCCAAGTTGAAATATCCGGTAAGCTCTACATCCACATCTATCCTAACCGCTTTACTTACTTTATTCTGTTTGTGTGTTTGGGCAGGGTGCTCTGTTTGAATCGCCGCACGAGGATGAGAACGATGTGCAAACCATTTCGCATCGGTGCGAGGTGCTGCAGTTCGGCAGCTACTTCGACAAGTTCGGTGCCGATTCGAAGCAATATCAATCCATATACGATAACAATGATACATATTATTTAGCCGGGCACTATAACCCAAGGTTACAAGTGCTAAAACTACAAGACGATATTCCAACTCTCGAAGAGCTGCAGGATACAAATACTACTACTACAAGAACTACTACCGAGGATTAAGCGGATAGGAACGTGGATAGGCATAGGCGTTGTTAGGCATAGCGCAGACAGATCTATATATATACAATATATATACATTATACATATATTTTACTAAACGCGAGAGGATGGAGGATGCAGAGATATACCTATATGTATACACATATTATTTCTATATATTTTAAACGTATTATGTATTTCGGAAACTCAAAAAGCAGACGAGAAGAAGGACACATCGCCGGATGTAACGATCGGTATAACGAGAGAGAGAGAGAGAAAAAGGAACTAAGCAACAACCACTAAATTACTGTGTAGTTACGTGAAGCGCAAGCAATTTTAAGTCTAATTTTGTATTGTAAAAAAGGGTAAAAAACAAGTAAAAAAAAAGAAAAAAAGGAAGGAAAAACTGAAATGCGCGTTGACGACAAAGTTACTTCACTCAAAGTTCAGCAAAACTTTACAAACGAAATGTGTGCTTCTTATATCCCCTAGAACCTACAACGACCCTTCTACACCATACAAAACAAAGTAATAATAAACAAAAAAAAAAAAAACTAAACAAAAAACTACACAAGCAACCAATCAATCACAAACAACACAGTCCACACTTTTAGAGCCATATGCTATAGCTACAGATACGGATACGTGGGATACACTTGTTACTGTACGTGTATACCAACATGTTTCAGATGAAATTTAAAACGTGTTTTAAAGATTTTAAGCAGGCAACATGCAGCAACTACTACTATAAATGTAACAATTCAATGTGATAGCAAAACAAAACCAGATGTTGATGTGTACAGAGGACAGAATAAGTATAGATGATAAATAAGAGATCAAGCAAATTGTATGTGTTGAATATTTACAGCTCGTTTATTCAAGAAGAACAGCAAAGTATAAAATCAAACCTATCTTTAATTACATCAATAAACTTGCCGGATATATTGAAACAACTGCGTTTGAATTTTATGCTGACAATTTTCTAAGCAAGTGGGCTATGTTATTTCGTTCAGTTTCCCATAAGCATTAGTCCAGCTCAGACATCACACTTTGTTTTACGTTTATAAAACTCTCACATATTCTCCCAACATCTCGAAAAAATGTGGAAGCTCCAGGCCCTGGTGGCGCACTGTCTGCTGCTCGTCTCGATAATGAGCATCTACTTCCAGTCCAATATTCTGTCGGGACTGAGCCCGTTGCCAACTCTGCGTGCTCTGGGCCAGAAACCGCCGGCAGATAGGCTGGTGGTCTTTGTCTCAGATAGCGTGGACGTCGACTCCATTGTCAAGGATAATGGCCAGAAGGTGCCGGAATTGCGTGATCTGTTCGTGAAGTCGGGTGTGGTGGGCATCGCGACTGCCTCATCCCCGATGGGCAGCATGCCAGCGTACGTTGCCATCTTTGCGGGCTTCAACGAGGATCCGGGCGCAGCCCTCACCAACTGGAGTCCGAGCAGCTTTGACACGGTCTTCAACCGCAGCCGCACTGCGTTCGGTTGGATGGGCAAAGACGTCGCCGATATCTTCACCGGTCTGCCGCATGGCGGAGCAGCGCCACACTTTAATACATACAAGCCGACGAGCAAGCGTATCAATCAACACGTTTATGAGAAGGTGCACGAATTCCTGACCGACGAGGAGAAGATGCTTACCTTGCGTGAAGTCAAATCTGTGGTATTTTTCGTCCATCTGGGAAAAAACTCAAGTAATGCCATCAAGCCCACCGAGCAGCATAATAGAGAAAATCTCCATGATATCATGCGGTGCATCCGACGGACGCATGATCTCTTCGAGAGTGCATTTAACGACAGCCGTACGGCTTATCTGATGACGGCGAACAATGCGAACTATTGGGGTGGGTTATTTCCGAAACTATTGTCGCGAATGGGATTTTATTTCGATTTCGTTTCAGATGGTGAAAACGGCAAGGATATGGAGACACCCTTCATCATGTGGGGAGCTGGCGTCAAGGGAATGACCCCTCAGGATGGGAAATTGGATAAACTGCCAAAAAGGATCGGATCAGTCACACTGGACACGCTGAACCTACTCAATTCTTATGAAGAGAAATCCGAGGTGACTACTCATTCGTTACCGCGTTTGAAGCAGATTCAATTGGCGCCGTTGATGTCCGCCTTGATTGGCCTGCCGCCGCCTGTGAACAACATGGCTTTGCTGCCGCGAGGATTTCTCGATGTCAGTGCCGAGTACGAGTTCCATGCATTGTATTTGAATGTGAAGCAGCTTCTAGCCCAGGCCAGGGTTCTGATAAAGCGCCAGGAGGATGCAATTTTCCAGATGTTCCTGCCTGCTTTCGAGGGCATCGACTCGGCCAGGATCGATGGGTTCGATAATGAAGTCAAGACATACGTGGCTAACAAAAATTTCGAGACTGTCATACGGATGACCCAGCTGATGGGCACGCAAGCGGTGGAGTGCATACAGTACTACCATACCTACTACCACTCCTCCTTGCTGGTGGCCACCACGATCTCCTACCTGGTGTGGTTCTACTGCCTTCTGGTGCAGCTTACCCGAGAGTCGAGCAAACCGCGGCTGCCAAAGACGGGATACATGACATGGATGACCTTGGGAGTTGGAGGGACCGCAGCGATGATATTCCCGTTACTGATGTTGCAGAATGTTCCGTATCTTACCTCCATCTATCTGCTGATGCCCTTGGGATTCATAACAGTTGCCCTGGCGGAACGCCCCTTGGAAAATAGTTTAATTATGTGCCCAATTCTGCACTTGACCGCTGTGCTCCTGCCCGCTGGCCTGATGATCCTCATGGGCTTTAACAACACGCACATTGGAATTCTCTATGCTCTCATCGTGTGCCTGAGCAACGCCGATGCGCTCCACAGGAGGACCAGGAAACTATTTATATGGTTGGGCCTCGTGACCCTGTTAACCTTTATCCTTTTGACCAAGCAGAACTCCTGGATGGATTGGCTGATCGTCCCCATTGGCGAATATGTGCGTAACGTTCATGTGGTGTACTTCAGCATTCTGGTGTCGGCGTTGCGTCCTATGTTGATGCGCCATCAGCATGCCGGCCGCGTCTGGGTCGTCAACGGGTCAGCGCTCCTGTTTACAGCCTACGGCGTCTACCAGTGGGACTCGGAGGAGCGTATTTGCGCGTATGTGTATGCCGCCTGCTGGTCGTACCTGGTCTACGCCTTCCTCTCAATCCCGTACAGCGGTACCCAGACCCCGGTGCGACGCCTGGAACTGATCATGTTCAACATGGTCACTCTGCACGCCATGATGACCAATTCGTCGGAGTCGCTCATTCTGCAGATCATGATCACTGAGTTCCCCATGGGACTAGAGGTATACGACGAATGCAAGCGCCGCAAAGCGATCTTAGGTCAGGATGCAGAGATAGACGAGGGAGTTGAAGCCGATGAGGATGAGGAGGAAGCCAATCAGCAGAGGCGCATATTGGCGGAACAAGACACTTTGACGCCTGTCCAGCATATGCGGCAGTCCTATCGCTATGCGATTCTAATACTGCTTTATTTCTACGTGTCCTTCTTCGGCACTGGCCATTGGTTCTTCAATTTCGACGTCAAGGCCACAATTTCGCGCCTCTTCCTGACCAAATTCTCGCTCCACTTTTCCGCCGCATTGGTACTGCTGAAGATCTTTATTCCGTCGATCATCATCATGGCCTGTCTGTACACGTTTGTGTCCTTTGGCCGCAAGCACACCCGTTCGATTATGATTTGCCTGTTTCTGATGAGTGATGCCATGAGCTTGTACTTCTGCTACTTTTTCGATAACAAGGGCTCCGGGACGAAGATGCGTCAGTCCCTGGACTATCTCCTGGTCACTCATGTGTTCATCATCCTCTTGCTTCTTTGCTCCTGGATCGCCAAGGTCTTCCTGAGCAACACAGCAGACACAAAGCAGCCGATGACCGCAAACCAGGCAACTGTCACTCTCGACAATGTCTCCACCATGGGTGAAGACAGCCAGGCCTAAGATAGTTGCCCGAAAATTATATATTTTTTGTTTCTTTTAGTGATTGAAGATTGCAATGTGGTAGTCAACACAAACTTTTTATGTAACAGACTCGATTATAGTTGAGTCTGGCTAAGCAAATAAATTCTTATGATTGTCTACCAACTCTACTGTTTCTCAATTTCAATTGGAAGAACACAGGCTTTGTTTAGTAGATAGAATCGTTATCTAACTTTTGCCGTTCATGCCAGGAAAGCTACTGGAGTGTACCACTGATTTCGGCTTCCCAAGCCGGGACCTTCATTTGACAGGCTCATTTGCATAAGGGCTGGCAGGCTAACGAATGCGTGTCTGTCGATGTCTGTTCAATGGGCTCGCATGGGTGCCATGAATCGGGCCTACGCCGCCCACCGTTTGGGGTGCCTTTTTGGGGAAATCCGCTGCTCTTACCGCCTCACCGCCGTGGGATGCGTGCGTTGCCTGGCTGCGGGGGTCACGAGACCCCGCATCGATCCAACAGTCGGAAAATTTGCATTTACCAGGCATCGGAAATAGGGAAGACGCGGCAGAGACGGATGCGGATGCGTGCCTGGGAGACACTAAATAATTAAAAAGCAATTTGTCTAGGGCCAGGCGCAGGCGATTGGCTGGGCTTTTGGGGGTTGGGCCGCCCAACCCGTTCCCTCCCCGTACGCGTTCCCACTCCCCTTCGAGCCAAAATGAGCACCACCCCGAAATGGTACTGCCGCAACAAATCCCAGCCGATGCACACGTTCGCGGAAATCGGCAAACTGGGCCTGGAGCTGCGTCGCATCACCAAGCGCATAGTGATCGACGTCAATTCGGCGATCTTCAGCGAACATGTGAGTTTGATCCTTCTGAAGTGGGGGGCGAGCGTTACCTGTTCCGATTTGCTCCGTAGGACACCATTTTGGAGGAGTGCGAGCGGGTGGTGGAGCAGTACTGGAGCCTCAAGGACGAGACCAAGAATGCGGACTTTCAGTCGCTGTCCAAGAAGATCAAGCGCAGTCCCTACAACCAGCTGCTGATGAAAAAGTTCCACCTGGTCATGGAGCTCAACGACAGGCGCTTCTGCCAACTGACCTTTGTGCTAAAAAAAACCGTGAGGGTTCCCTTAAACAACTAAAAAGTTTGGTAATACAAGAACCTTCATTCCAGTTGAGTTTTTTGCTGCGAAAGTCGATGCAGTCGGAAATGTGGTTGAACTGGGCGCTGCACATCACGCAGTTGTACAACAAGTGCCGCAAGGTGGATAAGCAGCCGGTGCAGCTCGAGGTGGATCTCCAGCCGGAAGGGGAGGAGGCTCCTGATGAAGAGCCTAAGCTGAGCGGGAAGCGGAAGGAGGAGATGCACGCCAACGTCTGCAGCAACATGTATCCCGGGCTGCTGCTGACCCTCAAGCCAATTGATTTTGGCTATGTTCTGCAGGTTTCATATCCTCTTTTCATACTATAAATAAATGCCTAAATACACTTTTGTGTCTACAGCATGTGGCCCAGAATCGCGTGGAGCAGAATGCCTTGGACCTGGTGTTTGGGCTCTTTAACATGGGCGAACAGGATGCGTGGCGGGAGCAGCAGCACCTGGAGTCCACTTCCTCCAGCCTGGAGATTCTGCGCACCCTGAACATCTCGTTTGCCGCCGGCGACTATCAGCCGTACTGCGATTCTGGCCAGGATTACAAATCAGTGCAGATGCAGATGGTGGATTCCAGTCTCCAGATTCAGGATTCCGACCACCAGAACCAGAGTCTTCGCTGCAAGCATACGGAGAGCTTCCTGCAAAAGGAGCGAGTCTTTATAGCCCAATTAATAGCCAAGGCCACGGAGATAAGCCCAACGATTTTTGGTGAGTCCATAGGGGATTGCAAAAAGTATTTATCTTTAATTGTCCACCACAGACAATGGGAAGAAAGGCACTGTGGATATGAATGTGTACATTGTGAAGGGTTTGCGCCTGCTCTGGTCCTATGTGGGCATTATTCTGGATCACATTCTGCTTTGGTGGATAGACACCCCTGTGTCCTGCTACCGCCTGACCCATATCGATTCCATTCGCAGCTGGCTCTATCACCAGAGTGTAAATGGTGGGTTTATCTTAATAAGATTTATAAATAGATGTAAGTACAGCACCTATTTCTATGCTTAGATATACCCGAGCCGGTTTTCTCGACTCTTCGCGGCATCGGCGAGATCCTCACTGGTTTTGTTTGCAACAATATTTGGGATCAGCTCTTCCGTCTGACCCTTATCTCATCAAACAACACTAAGCGACTGGTGGATGCGGTGGTGGAACAGTATCGCGATTGTCCCAAAAATGTACAAAAATGTCTATACTATAACTCTCTATAATTAATAATTTGTATATTTTGGGTGTTGATAGGAGTTTGGAACGCCAACGGGTACTGTTTGGATCAGTGTTTTTGCCAACCTGGTCAATCTGAGTAACCAGTACTTTTCCAACCTGGAGGCACACAACAACTCTAGTCTGCTACCGGTGGCCGAGCAGATTCCCATTCTACATAGACTGGGTACGTTCAAAATGCAAATTGTTCTCAAGTTTATTGATTCCACAATTTGTTTCAGATCACTCGGTGCATTCGATGCGCCTTTGGGTCACCGAGCAGGCCAAGCTGCTCTGCTGCGAATGGAAAATGGACCGGTTCTTCCAGATATTGGAGCACGATGTCAAGTTGTGTCTGAACGTCTTTGTCACCTTTCAACTGCCGAAACTCACTGCCGATCTGAGCGATATCCTGATGCTCGTTTGTGTGGCCCTGCGCACCAAGCTCATCGCCGAAGTGAATGCCAACATAGACAAGCTAAAGGTGGGAACAGAAAACTTTAGCTGCCTGATCAACCTGGTATATTGTAAACCCACTTTACTGCCTTGTCACTTAGAAAACCACCGACGAGTGTGTTCAAATCCTGTCCGCGGTCTGCCGGGTCCTCAGCCTGGCCAACTTTACACTCTGCTTTCCTGCAGCCACCTTCTGGCAGCGCGAGGTCTACAACAACGAGGAAAAGAGCCTGTACGTTGGCTATGTGCTGGATGAGATCTACCTGCCCACCATACGTGCCACCAAGGACATTGTCATCCTGAAGCTGATCTTGAAGCTCATCTGCGAGGCCTGGCTGGACTTCATCTACCAGAAGCGCATCCGCTTCAGCGTCAACGGAGCCGTGCGTCTGCTCAACGACTTTGATGATGTGCGCGAGTGGATCCTGAGCTGCACCTTGCTCGATCCTGAGCAGCTGGAGAAGCTCAGCAACCACGAGGTCCTGCGCATGTGCAAGGGAGTGGGTAAGATTCTGCTACGCAAGCCAGAGGACGTGATCTCCATCACCCAATCGCCCAAGTACGACAAGAAAGCGCGTAAGTTGTCACAAGTTCGTAGACATTATTAATTTGCTATCAATTTTAATCTTGGCAGAGGATGCCTCCGGCCAGGACACTCAGCTGCCGTCGGAGATGTTCGTCTCCAACCAGAAGCACTGGCTGCAGCTTCGCGCCAGTGGAGGCAGTGGATTTCCCTTCCTGAAACTCTGCTGCGGCGATGCTGCCATGTAGTTTGGCCTTTTCAAAGGGTACAAATGTTTATTGAGTCGCTAAAATGCTTTACAAAAGTGTGGGACTAGAATATATATAAATTATATATTAGAAAAGGGGGGCAACTATGGTTACGTTTTTGTTTGGGTTTTATTAGGCCGTCTCCCTTAGGCGGGCACCTTGCGACTGATGATTTTTATCAGCTCGTCGACGCGCTCACTTTTGCCGGCAAACTGTTTTGGATGGGGTCCAATCATTTGAATGATCATGGGCACATCCGCCGAGACCTGACAAGACAAAAAAGAAACTATAGAATTTTTGACAGCTGTCGCCGAAATGGGTCAATACCTCTAGAAAGCGGACAAGGGCCTTGAGCGTGCGGAAGATCTGGTCCTCATTCGGACTGCTCTGGAAGAACTGAAGAATGGCCATGGCCAGCTCCACGGCTATGTCGTCGAAAACCTATAAAGCCATAACTCAGTAAGCTGATTCTAGATCCTAGATCAACGGACATACCACAGTCTTTACTTCCTTGATTGCAATGTTGTAGAGGATCATGCTGCCAATGTTTTTCAGCTGCGGGCAATTGGAAAGGATGCAGTGCACGGCCACTTTGGTGGTGACGCGAATATTGGAGACGGTCTGGCCATTGAAATCCCACTCGGAGATGTAGAGCAGCCACTCCGAGGGACCCACATTCTCGAACAGGTTGCACATCTAGCGCACACAGAAAAGATTTAAGTTTTATTGCTCACGGTTTTAGGGGAGATTCCAGGACTCACAAACATGGCCCAGGCCTGCTGCTCCTCCGGCGTGTGCTTGTCAATGTCCTGGGCAAAGTTCATCAGCGTGTGATCCCGGCGATCCTGGTGCAGAATGATAATCACATCATCTTTCAGGGCGGCATAGGCCAGCGTCCGGATGAGATGTATCCGTGTGTCCGGCGAGAAGGTCTGAACGTCGCGCAGGACGCGCTGAACAAACACCAGGAAGTTGTCGCCCAGAGCCCAGGAGCCATCGTCCTCGATCAAATACTGGTGCAGCTCCTCCATGGCCACCTCCTCCTCCTTGTAGATCTTGCCGTCCAGCAGTTTTACTAGGCATTCTAGTTCAGTCTTTATCTGCGGCGGCGAAATATAAATTTAGTCTCTTACAACAATCTCCAGGTATACAAATTTATAAAAGGTATACAAATGTTCTATGCAGAAAAAGAAACAAATTGAGAAGCATTTAAAGTATAAACGACTTACGTCAATGTCTTTGAGGACCAGGGCTGGTTCCCGTGGTATCTCCTTCTCCTCGGTGGACTTGGAGCGTTCCTTGCCATTCTGCGGCTGCTGTTGTTGGGCTGCGGGCTCTGACATCTCTGTTCTATTAATAGGCGGGTGAGGAAATTAATAAAATAAATTTCATACTTAAAAATAAATGCAAACTTTGGCTGCATCGAAAGGCATCAGTGGCAGCAACAGCGAAAGCGGCCAACACTCTTGTTTTTCTCAGCCTGTGCGGCCATAAAAGTGTACAGCTTTTCACTTTTTTGTACTAAATTATTTTTTACGATCTGCTCGCGTTAATGTTGTAATTTCTCAGCGCAAATTAGCGCCGAAATGTTTACCAATTCAACGAGGGAAATATGCGCGGAATTTGATGATTAATATAAACAAAGAAGCGGAAAAGCATTTACCGACGATTTCGCTTGATTAATAAAAGAGAAGGTAGGAAAAGCCGGGGCAGAGGCAGAAGCCGGCGAGGAAAAGTTGTCAAACCAAAGTGTGGCAGTAAAACTGAGGAAAACTCAAAATAGCAGGGATATTTTTAGTTTTTTACTTTTCGTAGGCAAAAACAAGGTACAGCATAAGCAACAAGAAAACGCATGCAGTGCGTTATAGAACGACGGAAAATTCAATTATTTTCCATGATTTTGCCACTTTCCGTGACTGAAATTGGTATGTTAAATGCAATTAACTTGTTGTGTTGGTCCAATTAATTTGCATAATTTATAGAATTCCATATTACTCACATGCTATTTTGGTAAAAGTGACACAGAAATTCCTACGCTTTCGACACCAATTCAAACAAAAGTAAAAACGATCTAGGGCAGAAGTATATTTTTCTTCCGATTTTGGCGTGTGCTGCTGCTCTCCGATGCGTTTTGTTTATTCAGGAATCCCGCCGATAAATAGATGGCTATTTATTTATCCAAACTGGATCTGCAGTTTGCGGGGAGTCGTGCAGCTTTTTGTGGAATACCGCAGTCGAGGAGCACGCGAACTGTTCCTGCAGAGAATCGACTCGAAATTGCCGCTGCTTGTGCCGCAAAAAATCCGTGGAGGTATGAGGTTTGGTAGGCTTTTCGGAAACTACTCTCGCTATGCGATATTGTACATGGGCCCCAACGCGGAGGCAGCTCCTCGGAGCGATCTGTGAGTGTGTTTTCGGGTATTTTGTATCGGTTCTTTATAAATAGAAAAACGCCTCAGTTCGCTCGCGAGAATTGTCTGGCCACTGCAGCTACACTCCGCGAAAATGCCGCAGCCGAACAGGTCTTTAAATTTCAATTCACTCCGCTTCGCAGGCTTTGAATATCCTCGCAAGGGCAAGGGGCAAGGACCATGGACCAGGGACCGCAGAACGTCAATGCAATGTCGATTGGCGGCGGGGGGCTCAGGGCCTCAGGCCTGGGAAAGGTCGGGAAAACACAAAAAGCTATTAAGCGGCAACCAAAATACATTCCACGCTCAGCTGGAGGTCCTGTCGCATTTTGAAAGCAACAAGTCTCACATTGCGTATCCGAGATGTTGACCAAGGCCCGGCCGTTTGCTCCTTTCATTTGGCTTTTGAGAGCTAAGCGTATCGGTTGCAGTCGCGCAAATATTCGACATCCCAGCAAAGCAGTTTCACTTTTCCACAATGACAACTCCGATTAAAGTTTCCCTCAGACTCGTTGTGCTTTTGGTGTTTGTGATCTCGTGCCAAGCAGCGCTGGAGCGGGAAAACAATGAAGTGAACAACTTGTCCAATGTGAGTGCCCGAAAGCAAGAATGGAATTCTTTGTTTCACAGCCTGGCAGCAGGTTGAACTTTTAAGATAAGCCAGCCAGCCACTTAGTTTGTTAAACCATCTTGCGAAATAGTTGCTTAACCTTTAAATATTTGTTGTTTTGGCACAGCACAAGCTGAGTGGCGTTATACAATGGAAGTACGAGAAACGACCCTTTTGCAATGCGTTCACTGGTAAATCTCGGCTAGAATCCTTCTTGAAACTTTAACCCAAGCCAATACAATTCCAGGATGCGGACGAAAGCGCACTTCCTACCCCTCCTATCCGCCCTTCTCGCTGATAAAACGCAATGATATCGAGGAAAAGCCCTACAACAGCGAATATTTGTCCGAGGGCCTCAGCGATCTGATAGACATAAACGCAGAGCCAGCCGTCGAAAATGTGCAGAAGCAAATTATGTCGCAAGCCAAGATTTTCGAGGCCATCAAGGAGGCCAGCAAGGAGATTTTCAGGCAGAAGAACAAGCAAAAACTTCTGGAAAACGGCCAACAAATGCAGATGCAGGAGGGACGAGAGAACATTTAAGGCAAAACAAATGCTGGAGGAGGCCACTAATGAATTGACTGGATAGTTACCACACCGGTTTTGTTATTGTAAATAATATGAATACTTGTATTTACTAATCTATGACACTTTGATATTGGCAAGCATTCAATAAAAAATTTGTTGACTTCCGATTATTCTCACATTTTTAAAATATCCTACAAAAAGCAGGGGGAAATAGGTATCCAGAAACGACCTTGTCGTTCAAGAGATAATATATAAAATATCCCACAAAATGTATACATTTTGCATAGTCTATAAACAGATAATATTAGCGTGCAATTAAGAGCTATAAGTTTTTGTAATCAGAAATTTATGGTCGGGTCTTGATAGGAAACCGAGTCCGAATCGAAGATAGCGATAAGAGGCATTACCTGTATCAATGCTATCACCAAACAAATGCACCAATCGCCAGCACAGTTAATGAAATTTTAGCACTTTTCTCAAAAAAAAATTGAGCATATGTGCCTCGAGTATGCAAAAGAACTAATACCTACATTTAATTTATACATAAATATATTAGTTTGATTTTATTTTAATAATAAAAGAAAGATGAATGTTACAAAAAAATCAATGATAAACATACTTAGCATTCTCTCAGTTATCTAGAAACATACAATGGGGCATCGAACCAATATAAAAGTGCGGCGCTTTTGCTTTAGTTGGTGAAATGCGATAAGTGCACTCCATTTTTGGGCGTAGGTGTTAATGGATTTCATCACATATAAAAGTTTATGCCACGTTGGGCACTCTCTTGGACAAGCGCACCTTGACTCCGTGTTTGGGCATCAAGGCTATTCCGAAATTCTCAAATTCCAGGTCTTGTCTCTTCATAACTTCCACGTTGAAGTTCTGCAGTAGCTTTACAATAGCCAGCTTGGCGTTTATACGTCCCATCCTCTGGGCAATGCATATCCTGGGACCCTCTCCGAACGGCATAAATGCGGTGGGATTGTAGTTGCGGCTTTCCTCAGTGAAACGGTCGGGATCGTAGGTTTCCGGGTTGGGGAAGTACTCGGCATCGCGGTGAATGCCGTGCAGAGATATCACCACCGGAGTGCCCTTCGGAATAACGTGATTGGTATCGGGAACGGTGTAGTCCTGGGTGCATTCCCGATTTAAAATGGGAAGACCTGGATACTTTCGCAGAGTTTCCTGAATGCACAGATCAAGGAACTCCATTTTTTGCAGGGCATCGTAGGTGATCTTTCCATCGTTCATGGCCAGGGTCTCGTCCACTTCCGTCTGCAGGCGCTTGAGCAGTTCGGGATACTGGGCCAGCT
This sequence comes from Drosophila ironensis, assembly GCA_021223825.1. Lineage (NCBI taxonomy): Eukaryota > Metazoa > Arthropoda > Insecta > Diptera > Drosophilidae > Drosophila > Drosophila ironensis. The sequence continues at coordinate 345,225 of JAJJHQ010004697.1, read as the reverse complement.
CGAAAATGGTAAACGATGCGGTGGATCCAGTGGTCTCCTGGCCGGCAATATAAAAGATGAATGCCTGTGCAGTGATAGCCTCCAGAGAAATGGCGTTAATGCGACCTGGAATCCAAATTAAATGTAGTAACACATTTATTACCCTTTAATTCTAGCTAGCACTCACCTTCAGGTGTCTTTTGAATGTTGAAGCATTTGTCGTCATTTTCCTCAATCTTTCCGGTATTTCTGAGGTTTATGAGCAACTGCATCAGATCCTTTCGCACGATTCCGTGCTTTTCCCGATTCTCGATGGTTTCCTTCACAATCTCCAGCATCGCTTTGCCGACGGGGTTTTGGAGGCCCATCCTGAACATCAGCTTTGCGATTCTATGAATACAATTTTCAAGTGACTTCCTGCAAGGGTTTCTTATAAATCTAATCGAGCCACTTACGAGGGAACCAGAAAGATCATCATGCCTAAAACGGCAGTTAAGCGGTTATTGCGTTGCGCTATTGTTACCAAATTTCGGAACTTGTTTTTGGGGTTCTCGAAGCTGTTTACGTCCAAACCAAAGATGGTAGAGGCAATTATGTCGATGGCGTAGTCTCGCATGACGCTCTTAAGGTCCACCTCCTTGGAACCCTCTTCCGGAAGCTCCTTTTGCAGATGGGCGACCATCTTGTCCCCAATGTCTTCAGAGGTACTGAACATTGCCTTCAGTTTGCCGGAGGTGAAGCAAGGCGAGAGCATGTGCCTCATGGATCGCCAACTCTGACCTCGGAGGGAGAATATACTGGCGGAAAGGGGATCTTTCTCCTCATCGACGTACACTCCGCGATCGTGGAACGAAGCGAAGTCCTGGGCAAGGATCCTGCGCGCTAGGGCAGCATCCCGGACGAGGACAGCCGGGCGGAAGAGCAGGTAAATGCCCAGCACCTGCTCCTTGCTCTTCAAATACACATCGTAAATGGCCAGGCCCATGTTCCTCTCCTGGCGCCAGACGGTGTCCAGACACCCGAATGGAATACCGGAATGTTTATCAGCGGGGAAGCCGCGACGCTCCCAAAAGTCATAATGGTGCTTCAGGTAGAACCACGCCAATGTCAAGAGCGAGGCCGCCAATAGAAGTAGCGCAAACATTTCGAACCGACGTTATGACCGGAACGTAACTCAAAGACTGTCAAAATTCAACTGGCTGCCGGAGAATTCCAGTTCCCTATATATAGGAACCGATAGCGTTTCTTCTCTTTCGAGGGCTACTCTCTTCTGATAATGAATTCTGATACTGCAAACAATCAGACTCTCTATTAAATATAATCGATGTTGTGAAATAAGCCAAAGAGAATGTATATTTATTTTGTTTAGTTAGAAACAAGTTTTTGCCGGGTGTGTCTCTCTAAATATGTTTTTATCTGTAAACTTTGTAGGCTGTAGTAATCACTTTAAAAATATCAATAATGATATAAGTTTTTAATCAGTTTTAACACGTAGTTTCTTGAATTTGAGGTAAATTAAGTAATACAAACTTAGGCAAACATATGTATATTATATAATGCAATTAAATGTGGAAACCTTCTATAATCGTATATGAAACCATTTAAATAAGAAATGAATTGTTATAATGCAATAGCTTTTATTTACATATGTGTTAAACATACCTTTGGTTGGGAAATAAAAATGGTATAAAAATGCTAAGGTATCAGAAATCACACGTCTAATCCGTAAGGGGGAACTCTCTTCGACAAACGCACCTTGACTCCGTGTTTAGGCATCAGAGTTATTCCATAGTTTTCAAATTCCAGATCCTGTTTTTCCATAACTTCCACGTTGAAGTTCTGCAGGAGCTTCACAATAGCCAGCTTGGAGTTAACGCGACCCATCCTCTGGGCAATACATATTCTGGGACCTTCTCCGAAAGGCATGAATGCGGTGGGATTGTAGTTGCGGTTTTCCTCGGTGAAACGGTCGGGATCGTAGGTTTCCGGGTTGGGGAAGTATTCGGCATCGCGATGAATGCCGTACAGAGATATAACCACCGGGGTGCCCTTCGGAATAACGTGATTGCTATCGGGTACGGTGTAGTCCTGGGTGCATTCCCGATTCAGGAAGGGCAGACCTGGATACTTGCGCAGGGTTTCCTGAACGCACAGATCAAGGAACTCCATTTTTTGCAGGGCATCGTAGGTGATCTTTCCATCGTTCTTGGCCAGGGTCTCGTCCACTTCCGCCTGCAGGCGCTTGAGCAGTTCGGGATACTGGGCCAGCTCAAAAATGGTAAAAGCTGCGGTTGCTCCAGTAGTCTCCTGGCCGGCAATGTAAAAGATGAATGCCTGTGCAGTGATAGCCTCCAGAGAAATGGCGTTAATTTTTCCTATTTTTTTTATAAAGACAAAGGTAAGTTTTTGGTGCCTTTTATTGGAGGTACCACTCACCTTCGGGTGTCTTTTGTATGTTAAAGCAATTATCGTCATTATCTTCTATCTTGCCGGTGTTCCTGAGATTTATGAGCAACTGCAGCATATCCTTTCGCACGATTCCGTGCTTCTCTCGGTGTTCGATTGTTTCCTTTACAATCTCTTGCATAGACAGGGCAACTGGATTTTTTAGACCCATTCGGAACAGCAGCTTTGGGAAACTGAAAAGTAAATGTTTAGCTTTAAGGTGAAAATTTACGAATCGTGAAACTTACGAAGGAACGAGGAACATAAACATGCCAAATAGAGCAGAAATTCTGTCATTGCGTCGAGTTAATGTTACCAATTGTCGGAATTTGTTTTCGGGTTGCTCGAAGCTATTAATCTTCCAACCCAAAGATTGTTGATCCAATGATGTCAATGGCATAATCATGCATCGTGCCTTTGATATCTACTTCCTTGTATCCCTGCTCCGGGAGGACTTTTTGCAGATGGGCCACCATCTTGTCCCCAATATCTTCGGAGGTACTGAACATTGCCTTTAGTTTGCCGGAGGTGAAGCAAGGCGAGAGCATGAGCCTCATGGATCGCCAACTCTGACCCCGTAGGCCAAATATGCTGGCGGATAGTGGATTTTTTTCTTCGTCAACGTAAATGCCGCGATCGTGGAACGAAGCAAAGTCCTGGGCAAGGATCCTGCGCGCTAGGGCAGCATCCCGGACGAGGACAGCCGGACGGTAGAGCAGATAAATGCCTAGCACTTGCTCCTTGCTCTTGAGATAGGCGTCGTAAATGGCCAGGCCCATGCTCTTCTGCTGCCGCCAGACGGTGTCCAGACACCCGAAGGGAATCCCGGAGTGCTTGTCGGCGGGGAATCCGCGACGCTCCCAGTAGTCATAATGGTTCTTGAGATAGAACCACGCCAATGTCATGAGCGAGGCCACCAATAAAAGTAGCGCAAACATTTTGAAGCGCTTTTATAACCACAACGTAACCCGACGACTATCGAATGAAACTGGCTCCGAGAGCGTACTGTTTTCATATATATAGTGGCTATCGTTTATTGACGATTCCTTTCTTTGTATCGGCGCTCTGTTTATTTCTTCGTAATCGAGCTGCATAAATTGTGAAATAAGTGGAAGAGAAAATGTACATATGTGTTTGTTAAATGAAAACGAAGCTTGAGTCTGCTAGAATGCCTCTTCTATTTCTCTTATATTAAACAATAACAAATGGCAAATATATAAAGAAGTAAGAACGATTATAGTCGAGTGTTTCGGCTATAAATACCTGGTTCTTTGCCTGTTTGCAGGGGTGCGAAGGGAAGATATTTGAAGTTTGATTGTCTTTGATCAGCAGTACGATTTGCGATCATCGATTCGAGATCATCGATGCGAAAGACAACTAAGGACCCAGCCAAAGCAAATTTAATGTGAATATTTTAGTATTCTGTAGATCCAAAGTGTGACTATTCCTATAGACATTTGCTATAGCTTAATTTCTGATAGACAAATGCGTGTTAACCTCAATTAAGTTTAACTTCAAGTGGAATTAACGTAGTTATTGTGTAATCCTTAAGAATATTTTTATATTTATGTATCGTTTATCAGCAGCTCCCAAGCGAAGCTCCTTGTTAGCCAATCAAGTAGTAGCCGTACATAATGAAGCTTTTGCAAATTGCTTCACCACCCACTTCCGCCCACCGAAAATGGTGGGCGAAATCGCGATGTACTGACTCAGTCCGTCGAGCCTGATTTTTTGGGTAAGTAAACTAATCTTCTTCTTCTCTCCCTCTAGCTCCTGACCAGTTCCCCTCGCCAGACGTCTACCTGAGCGCTTATTTCCTGGACGAGAGCGCATCTCCAGCATCGGATCTGCCCGATCTCCCGCCAACTGGAAAATGGAAGATCATCATCAGCCCCCTCTGACGTCATCTCCCGTCTTTTGGACCCGGCTGTGGCTTTCACTGCATCCCCTTCAACATCCGAGAATCTGGATCATCTCACCGGCACCTGGAGATCAGCTGGATAATCTCACCTGGACCTGGAGATCCGCTGCATCCGAAAATGACCAACCCTAAGGAGATCGAGACCGAGACTGAGATCAAGGGGACCACCCCTCAGCCTCATCTCCTTTCCTAACATACTCGACTTATAACTTGCGTTGGAAGTCATCCATCTGGCCTGAAGCAGTGCATCCAAGCGATATTCTGCACCGTGTCTGGACACCAAAGAGATTAAGATCGAGAGGACTCCCCTTTGGCCTCATCTTCCAGCTTTTTGTTATCGACAGTCACCTTCGCTGGAAGTCATCCAAGAGACTGCTGCATCATATCACCTGTAGCAGTGAATCCAAGCGATTCGCTGCTTCGAAAAGATGTTTAACCCTGTGAGTAGCCGCGTGCTTGCAATTGGAACTCGGAAGCCAAGGAGATCGACCATAAACAAAAAGAGTCTTAGGCTACTAACAGGTATATCCAGAGTCCCTAATCCTGGACCTAGTTTTGTCCGTCTTTAAAGCTTTTCCCCCTTACAATTTACTGTTATCCCGAAATGTTGTTCAGCTCAGACTCGACTGTCACCTCCGCTGCAAGTCTCGATCTGCGCACCATCGACACTGAGGCAGTGCATCGCGATTTATTGCTTAATAAGACCGAGGCCAAGGAGAATGGCGTGCCTTAGGACCAGCCTTCAGCAATGAGGAAGAAATGGGCCAGACTATGTCCAGGTAAGTCCGGAGTACTTATTATATATCGCGGTTTGTGGATGAGCCTGTGGGAGTATGGATAAAAATTGCGGATGAGAAGTGCGCGACATGTTTCTATGGAGAAGCTTGCGGGCGCAATTTATATTTGTCATTTTCGGTGGGCGGAAGTGGTTGGTGAAACGGATGATAGATATTGGCTCTTTGGCGCAGATAGATATTGGCTCTTTTCCATAACTTCTACGTTGAAGTTCCGCAGAAAATTCACAATAGACAGACCTTCTTCAAAAGGCATAAATACTTAAAAAATCGTTTATTTCATAATTTCAATTTGCAAAAAGTTCACTATGTACGGCTACTACTAGATTGGCTAACAAAGAGTTCGCTGGGAGCTGCTGATAAACGATACATAAATATACAAATATTCTTAAGGATTACACAATAACTACGTTAATTCCACTTGAAGTTAAACTTAATTGAGGCTAACACGCATTTGTCTATCAGAAATTAAGCTATAGAAAATGTCTATAGGAATAGTCACACTTTGAATCCACAGAATACTAAAATATTCACATTAAATTGGCTTTGGCTGGGTCCTTAGTTGTCTTTCGCATCGATGATCTCGAATTGCAAATCGTATTGCTGGTCAAAGCCAATCAAACAGTCGGACATCAAATAGAGGGTAAGCTGCAGGCGACCTCGTCGCGGAGTGGCTTGGAACGAGATGCGATTTGAGGAGTGCTGCCCTCTGATGCTTACCCGCTTCATGGCCAGCAGCTCGTCGTTGGCCTGGGATCCCAGGGTGAGGAACCAAGCCTCGTTTTTCGGTTTCGGATACTTTGGACAATGAACGGTGTAGTTTTGACCCCCCTTCCTCCGCTGACCGCTCACATTGAGCCGCTGCAGATCCACAACCAGGGCGTAGTTTGCGTTGGCATGCAGTGGCATCCATTCACCTTTAGTATCCGATTCCAGGGACAGTCCCCGCTTGGCAAATTCCTCGTCCATGTAGCGACCTTCTACGTATATCCGTATGCCAATGTCGGGCAAGTCTTGAATAACCTATCCATGTTTAGAGAAGATGAAGATGTTTAGAGATTATATACGTATGTTTCGCCAGCTTACCTTGTACATCTGCTCGATCTCGTGCTCTTCAAAAGCATCCCTTAACGGGTTTGCCAGCACATCGTAATCTCTCCTGCACAGCTCCTTCAGCACGGGCAGCGTCAGATAGTCGTGTTCTTCGTGACTGATGTTCAGGAAGGCATCCAAATTGTCCTCAGTCACTCCTGGCAGTGTGAGAAATTCACTGCCGTCGAACCAGCGCGCCTGGATTACGCTCTGCATCAGCTGCTGTATGACCAGACTGGTTGACAACCAGCCCCGTTCCGCTGTGTAGTCCACCATGGCCTGCATCACACGCGTGGCATTGTCCAGAGCGGACTTGGTGTCCGTCAGATAGTCAGAGTTGGGGAGTGATGCGCGGGAAAAGTGTGCCTGCAGCAGAAGGAACGTTTTCGTGTACGGAGAGTCCCAACTGGCAGAGGAAGGCCTGTAGCGACTCGTCTCGGCCATTTGCTCGTTGTATTTGTCCTCGTTGTGACGCACTGGCTGCTGGTCGAACTCGTAGGAATCGGCAATGGCTAAGAGAACCTCCTTGGTGCCCATGCCCGACTGCAGATCTTCCAGGAAGTGCTTCATTGTGCGGTATGACAGGTAGTAGTAGGAGCTGATTCGCCCCAAGAACGTTGGTACTAGGCATCCATCACGTTCCACCAGACAGGCGGCACTCGAAAGCTCGAACACCACGCGCTCCACCAAGTTGGACATGAAGGCGTTCACTTTTTCGGGCTCTATTTCTTCCAGCTGATAGTACGAGGGATTCTTAAGCAGTCGCCTGAAGAAGTACGTCCACGTCAGATAGTCCAAGGCCGCCTGTTTCGTTTGAACCGTTCCGGCCACGATTTCCGCATTGATGTGCTCCGGCAGCACTAACAGCAAACTGGACTCCACCGGGAAGGGGTCGTACAGGAACTTCTTGTAGAAGTTCTTCTTCTCATCGTGTACGAAAACCACCGCCACACCTTCGTTGTCGAACTGCGGCCGTCCGGCTCTTCCCATCATTTGCAGCACATCTGTGATTGGCATGTCCACGTACTTCTTCGCCTTGCCGTCAAAGTACTCGGTCCCCTTTATGACCACCAGATGGGCGGGTAAATTTACACCCCAGGCCAGGGTGGCGGTGGCCACCAGGACCTGTATCTTTCGATTGAGGAATAGTTCCTCCACGCACCTTCGGTCCTGCTCCTGCAGACCAGCATGATGGAGGCCGATGCCGAAGGCCAGGCAGAACTTCAGGTTCTGGTCGCGAATGTTCTGCAGTATGAGCTCCATTTCCTGCTCCTCGATGTGCAGGAACTGCTTGGGATTGGACTCGCCGGCCACGAAGGTGATAAGGTCCAGGGCCGTGAGACGCGTCTGCCGGCGCGAGGAGACAAAGACAATGGTCGGCTCGCATGGGGAGTATGTGCGAATGGCCTGGAACGTGGGTCGGTTCATGGTGGCCATACGCGGGCAGTAATGTTTGCCGGGGAAGCCGTTTATGTGCACCTGCAGCGGCACCGGACGCACCGACGGCTTGAAGTTGTACAGGCCCATATTGGTGATGCCCAGCCAGTTGGCCAGATCCTGTGCATTGGCCAGGGCGGTGGACAGACCCACGATGCGAATTTTGCGGCCCGTGTGAGAGCTGATGAAGTTTGTGCGGGAGACGATCACCTCGATGACAGGGCCTCGATCCTCGCCCAGCAGGTGGATTTCATCAATTACGATTAAGGATACATCCTGCACGTACTCGCGGGTTTGCCACGATCGACTGATGCCGTCCCACTTCTCCGGTGTCGTCACAATGAGCTGCGACGCCCTGATTGCTTGTATGTCCGGAGTAACGTCTCCAGTCAGCTCCACAACCTTGAGGCCCAGTTCGGAGCGCTGGAATCGTCGCTCCCAGTCGGAAATGCGCTCCTTTACCAGTGCCTTGAGCGGCGCTATGTAGACCACTTTGCATTTGGGGTCCTCATTGAGGGCCCTGAATATGGCTATCTCGGCCACAATGGTCTTGCCACTGCCCGTGGGGGCGCCGAGCAAAACGTTGTTGTCCGTGTGGTACAGGCAGTGGAAGATCTGCGTCTGGATGGGGTTGAAGTGCGTGAACGAGTATAGAGACTCGTACGTTTCGTCGTTCAGGCAGCTGACGGGCAGTGGGCGCAGGGGGAGTAGCTCTGTCAGGGGTGGATGGTGCTCCGGCAGCACGAGGTGCTGGAACGAGAGCGGAATGCATGTGGTGCTGCCCAGCCAGCTCTCGCTGCTCACGCGGATGTAGTACTGCGGCGGGAGGGGCTCCTTCAGCGGGATGGTCATCACAAGTTGCTGCGATTGCCCGCTGAAAACAGTCTTTCGGGTCACCTGGAACAGTTCTGAATGGTAGATGTAATTCGATTCGGGATCCTCGATCCACAGCCAAAAGCTTTGATTCGTCTTGCCATGCACACGATCGTTCCACACAAAATTGGGCCAGATCTCGACCTTTATTCGCAGCACGGTGCGTGTGATGGGTTGCAGGCTGGCCTCCACGTCCAGCAGGGGCAGCTCGTGGGCGCAGTTGATCACAAGCTCTGCGTAGCGATCGCTGCGCAGCCACTCCTTCAGCTCGCGCTGCTCCATGTCCCTCAACCTAAAGACACTCAGGCCGCGCCTCTCCAGCTTGTCGATGGTCTCCGGATTGATGGCCGGGAATTGGCGCAGATGGCTGTCGAAGTCCCACTGCCTGCGCTCGAACATTTTGCACAGCTGCAGCATTCGCCCGGCCAGGATGGCGTTATTCTGCCGCAGGACTATGGAGAACAGGGCTCTGGTAATTCTGCCAATGTTCTGCGTGATGTAGGACATATCGGACATGAGGGAGAAGGACTTCACATAGCCGTTGGACAGGTAAGTCTGAATGAGGATGTTGACCTGAAAATCGAAATGTTTTCAACATAGTTTACCGGGAGTTTCATGGTATGAAGCTACCTTTCCGCAGACATTCTCGCTGCCGCCAAAAGGCTTAATCTTGCAGTACTCGCTCCTCAGCTCGTCCAGTTCCTCCAGCTCATCGTCGCGCACCTTCAGTTGCTGGAACTCCTGGGCCTGGGAAATCATGGCCAGTATCTCGGCTTCGTTCATATACGGTTTCATCAGTTCGTTGAAAATTTCCACGGTGTCGTATTTAATGTAAAAGTGCGAGGCAGTGCGTCCCAAGTCGGTGATGTTCATGTCCATTGTGCGCTGGTTGAAACGCATCATCCGCGCCTTGTCCAGGCTCATTGATGCCCCCATGATGAGGGCTCGGCGTCGGGCCTCCAGCGTGGGGTCCTTCATAAGTTCCGAGTATTCGATGCCATACACATGCGGATTGATTCGCATTCGCACAAACAAGTAGCTATGGGACAGAGCATTTTAATTGTTGCTAGATCTTAACTGCTAGAATTTATTTCCACTCACGTGTAGCTTAGCCACTCGATGGCCTCCTCCACGTTGCAAATGGTACCCAGCCCAATCTCCGCATTTAGATTGTCAGCCAGACACTGCACAAAGTTGGACTCGATGGGGAACTGATTGGTGAGCAGGGACAGGTAGTGGTTAAGTTTGTCGTAGCTGGTGATGATAGTGCCCACGCCGCTCTTGTCGAACTGGGGTCTTCCGGCGCGTCCAAAGATCTGCAGCACATCCAGGATGCCCAAGTCCACAAAGCTGCCGTGTTTGGCATCGTAGATGTCCGTGCCGCGGATGATAACGGCATGCGCCGGCAGATTGACACCCCAGGCGAGGGTGGCCGTGCAGACCAGCACGGAGATGTGGCCCTCGACGAAGTACTTCTCCACCATCTGGCGGTCCGCGCGCAGCATTCCCGCATGATGCATGGCCAGGCCGCAGGTGAAGAGCTCCACCAGCTGCTTGTTCCGACTCTTCTGCACCGATCGCATGGCCAGACCGTGGGCATTCGAATCGTTCGGCAGGAAGAGGGCGCTGGTGTTGTTCTGCTGGGCCAGTTCTCGTATCACATTTGCCGTTCGCACTGTGGCATTGCGGGCATGGACGAAGACCATCACCTGATGGCCCTGCTGCACCATTTCCACGCACTTCTGGTAGCAGCACTGGTCCATGTCGGCGATCTGTTGCAGCGGCTTTACCGACTTGATGCCAATGAAGTTCGTGTCCAGCGGCACGGGCCTGAATCGCGAGTCAAAGTAGAACAGTCCCTTCATGGGGTTCACGCGCAGGAAGTGCGCCACATCGATGTAATTGGGCAGGGTGGCCGACAAGCCAACGATGCGAATCATTGACTGCGAGGACTCTACCAGCCTGAGGGTACGAGCCACCAAAGCCTCCACCACAGGACCTCGCTCTCCGTGCAGCAGATGCACTTCGTCGATGATTAAAAGCTTCACCAGATTAATCAACGCCACATCGCTGCTGCCTGGAATCGAATGTTATCAGCAATTAATATCCAAACAGGTAAGCACATTTTAGTCGAATGTCTCTACCCGGTTCTTGGTATCCAGCTGGTTTTTAGAGCATCGATAAATGTATATGCTTTTTCCGTGCGCGATTCTTTGGAGAACTTTCTGATCGCAACACATTTTTCACATTTCTGCGGTAAGTATTCTACCAATATCATACCGAATATAGTGTTTTTAACATGAAAATTGTATACACCCCAGAATTTCGCGGTTTCCGGGGGTACAGAATGAGGTTGCCGATTTTAAAAACAAACTTGTGCTCAACTAGTATTCGTAGAATCAGAATATGCAATTATTTTGTGTCTATCTTTTATAAATTTCAAGATCTAGGCGTTCATACGGACAGCCGGACTCGGCTGTTTATGGTTTTAAGAACCGGATATAAAAAAAGAGATCTCGAGGGCTTACCTTTCCGCGTCACCACATCCCACTTTTCGGGGGTGGTGACCAAAATCTGGGTGGCTGTCATCTCCGCCTTGGTGAGCTGCATGTCGCCGGTGAGTTCTTTGACCACGATCTGCAGGGATTTAAGGCGCTTGGAGAAGTTGTCCACCATTTCGGCGGCCAGCGCCTTCATGGGCGCTATGTACACGATCTTGAACTGATCGCGGTTTATCAGACCCTCCTGAAGGTGGCAGCGGATGGTGTGGACGATCGTCAGCATGGCCACGTTGGTCTTGCCCGCGCCCGTGGGTGCGCAGACCAGCATGTTCTCGTTGCTGTGATAGGCCACCGGAAACACCACGGACTGGATGCGGTTGAGCTCCTTGCAGTTGGCAAACGCCAGCCGCCCCACGTCGTCCAGCTCCTCGATCTTAATGCGATTGTTGCCCACTGTCAGGGGCGGAGGGTCGCTCGCGGGTATCTTCACCTCCTCCCACTGCTTGTTGTCTATCCGCTGGGCGGTGTCCGGCAGGGTTATCCGACTGCCGCCAATGAAGCCGGCGTGCTGCTTCGCAGTCAGCTGGCTATCGAAGACGTAGGGGTAGTGGATGGGCTGCGTGTGCACGCCCTGCTGGTAGTCCGCCTTGACGGCCTTGGTGCTGAGCAGCAGAGGCTCCCGCTGGGCGGCCTCCAGCAGCTTCTGCTGGTGCTGCATGCGCAGCTGCTGGGCGGAAACGGACACGGCACAACCCGCTTCGTCCTGGCCCTCATCGTCCCTGATGCTCTTCATAATGCGCTGCAGTTTCTTCTCCTCACGCCGCTGCATCTTGCCCAGCTGCCTCTCCTGGGCGGACTGCACCACCACGGCGGTGGCCACAGTGGGCCGGATCTCGGAGCCGCCGCCCTGGGTGCGCTTCTGCTTGACCTCCTTGACGCGGCGCGACTTGGTGATGAACTGTTCCAATTGACGGGCGAGCTGCTCCCGCTCCTGCAGCAGCTGCCCCACCAGCTCGAAGTGCTCGAAGCCCAGCAGCTCCATCAGCTCGTTCTGCAGGCCCTCGCTGCTGCGCCTCGACGCTAGCACCTCGCCCACCCGCCCCAGGATGCCCTCGTCCTCCAGCTTCTCGGCGATGCTCAGAAGCTTCTGCAGCTCCGGGCTCAGGTGGACCGTGCCCTCCTTCGGGACTCTGTTCACGTCCTGGCCTTTCGTCTCGTACTGCATGCGGAAGGTGCGCACGGTGCGGTTCCGGAGCAGCGCATCCGGCGAGATGTCCGTCAGCATGCTCACGTCTATCGCCGGCGCGGTGTGCACCCTCACGTGGATGTGCTCGCCCCAGAGGGGACCCTGTCTCGCCGATCTCCTCTGGGCCTGTTGCCAGCGCTTGAGCTCCGCCCGCTCGTCCTCCTCGAGGGCCTCGGCGATGGCCAGGACGCAGCCGTGGATCTGCGTCTGCTTGCGGTCGAAGGTGTGGCCGAACATGCTCTGCAACCGGCTGGTGGTGGCCACCAGGACCACCCGCTGCTCCAGCAGCAGCCAGAAGAGGTAGAGGGCCGCATGCTCCACCACCTGTGGCTGCTCCTCGTAGCCCATGCACTCCTGGACGAGGTTGCGCAGCTTCTGCAGCTGCACCTTCACCGCCGGCCGCTTGGGGGCGGGCATCTGGGCCAGCAGGCGGGCGATCGTCTGCTCCTGCCACCTGCAAGCGGAGCATATGGACGGGTTGCAGGCAATTTCATCAGAGGTGAAATGGACTTACTCTGGCGGCTTGGGGGCTGTCGGGAGAGCGGGCTGGTCACTGCGGGAAGTCCGGGCCTGGCGCTGGGCGCTGAAGCGGCGGGTGCGCGCCTCCAGCTCCGTCTTGGCGCGCAGGGATGCGGTTAATCTTGGCAGCTCCCACATTTCGGATGTTGTGGGCTCGGGGGTGAGTGCGTCAGCTTTTCTGACTCGGTCCGGTAGCGACAGTCGAGGCGGCCGGCTGTGCGAAAGGCAAATCAGCTGCGAACACTCGGTCAGCATGTCATGCCCCCCAAGGGGGGAAACCTCCCGTGGCCCACTAGCGCGCAGAACCACTGCGAGACGTGAACGGTTCCGCCACCTGGCTGCTGCGGAGTTGCCGTATCGCCGAGCCGGTGGGCGGGAGACCTTTGAAATTCTCCCAACAGCTCAATGAAAATTACTTCGCGTCTCTAATTATTTGTAAACTCTTAGAGTATTAGAGGCTCATAATTGTGGAGCTGACAAATGATTCTAATCGTTTTTCCAACACTATTTTTTAACAAAATACGTTTTTGTAAGGGAGTTGCCATATCACCGAACCGGTAGGCGGGAAAGCCTGGACATTTTCAAATACATGACGTCTCATAACGACTGGATTTATATAGTTTAGATTACTATAATCATTTTGTTTTATTCTTTGATGTCTAACAATTTTTGGCACTATAAGCCGTTACAAATCGTTTTCTCAAATGTTTCTTACACTCATTAAAATTTAAGTGGAATATTCTTGTGTTGCTTTTGATGGAATTTTTTACCGTTAAATAAATCTTAAATTAATCAGATCAATTTAGGATACATATGGGTATATTTGTTTATGTAATTTGTGTTGAACACTCTAACCATTTCTGCATGTTTTCAAGTTACTCAAAAAATTAATCTGAGTGCTCAACATTTTCCCTCCCAAGCACTTGCTGGTTGGCTTGTTCTGAATCCTTTTCTTATGCAAAACTTGTCGCTTGTTCGCTTAATAACTTTTACAACCTGTGACCAGCTGCTGTGATATCTGCCATCCCCCTCCCAGCCACAACAACCCCAAAATATCCCCGTAAACTTGTTGCGCAAGCTGCAATTGTGCTCTATTTATTATGCCGTGCATGTCCACATACTGCCCGAGTTCTTCTTGGCCATTCATCCGTCACATGCTTCACCGAGCACTTTGAATTCTCCAAGTTTGCTGGTCGGGAAAAGGGTATATAAAGACAGAACCCTTTGAATCTGTCCTTTTAGTTGTAGATTTTCTGGAACACGGGACACATAGACTATTGATGCTCCTATGAGTGTCGCCGCATCCTGAGCAGCACCCTGAGCAACGCCAAAGACAACGATGCATTGGCTGGCGCATTTCCACATCGTCTTGCTATGTAAGTCAAATGCAAAGGTGTAATTAACTTAATCCTTAATCCCATTTGGATCCCCAGGCATTTGGTTAGTGTGCTTTGCCCAATCGAATGCCATTCCATGTGACTCTTGTGGCAAGGAGTGCGCCAGTGCCTGTGGCACCAAGCACTTTCGGTAAGTTAACCCAGATATTACTTCCAAATTTACGATTAATTTACTTCGTTTCCAAAGGACCTGCTGCTTTAACTACCTGCGCAAACGCACTGATCCGGATGCTCTGCGTCAGACCTCGGACCGCCGGCTTATCGACTTTATCCTGCTGCAGGGACGGGCTCTGTTCACCCAGGAACTGCGAGAGAAGCACAACAATGGCACTTTGATAGACCTCGGCTTGCAAACGTACTACGGCTAACGATTTACGCGACCTCCAGGCACTGAAATGACACTGATTCTGACCAAAAGTTACTCCAACGGCAAGGGCGAAAGTGGTTGAAATGTTTGTAATGCTAATTTTCCAATAAAGGCACAATCTTCTTTGGGGCAATCCCTGGGGTTTCCCAAACTAAGCACTTCTGGGCATCCTTTGATTTTGTATCAATTGCCTTTGTATTTTTACAATTTACATACGAGTATACATCTTTTTTTTGCATTTTTGTTTGCCATCTTTTTTTTTGGGTTTTCCTTGAGTTGCAAAATAGTTAATAGTCTGTGGAGATCTAGAGTTGTCGATTCCTAGAGTACTGCTGCAGTCGTCGTCTCTGGTGTGGCTTAGGCCTGCGATTCGCTGATCTCCGCCGTGGCCTGGGTCCTCGAGTCCGAGGCGAAGTCGTCCTTGCCGCACGCCAGGCAGGGCATCTTCTCCCGCAGCACCTGCTTGTACTTCGGGTGGCTGCGCAGTGTTGCAAGATGGAACATTATTGAAGGACCTAAAGATGTCCCTTAAAATGCCTCTTACCTCAAACCGTAAACAATGGGATTGCATACGGCATTGGCCTTGGCGAACACGGATCCGCAAATGGTGCTGAGCGGGCTCAGGTGCATGGACTCGAAGATGCCCGCATAGTTGATGATTGTGTACGGGGTCCAGGCGAAGAACCACAGCGAAATGGTGGTCAGCGCCACCTTGGCCAGCTTGATCTCGATGGCCTTGCTCTTGTCGGCCTCGCTGTTCCGCAGCGAAGCCACATTCATCTTCTTGGCCTGCTCCCGCATCGCCTTCTCGTGGGCGGCCACAGCCTGAAAAATTAGCAAGAGGAAACCTATAGCAGTTCACACGAGAATTACTCAGGCAAACCGCACCTTCATGATGTGCCAGTAGGAGAAGATAATGGTCAGCAGCGGCGTGAGGTAGACCCACAGGGAGTAGACGATGATGTAGGAGCGATTCCACCAGTCCTTGGCGAAGTAATCAGTGCCGCAGGCTGTCATGTTGCCCTCGGGCACGTACCGGTTCCAGCCAAAGAGCGGCATCAGCGCCCAGGCCCCGCAGATGAGCCACACGATCAGGAGCCGGATGACGGCCGCCGTGGCGGTGAGAGGCTTCCTGGCCATGCCCTTCACGATAACGCAGTACCGGTCGTAGGCAATCAGGGTCATCGACCAGATGGACACGCATCCGAAGAGCGAGCCAAACATGCCGTACAGCTCGCAGAGGAAGGGGCCCATGATCCAGGTGCCGTAGAATCCGTTCAGCACCACCGGCGGGAACATGGTGAACATCATCATGAAGTCGGAAAAGGCCAGGTTCACCACGAACATGTTGGAGGGCGTGCGCAGGCCCTTCGACGAGGTGAAGATGTACATCACGATAAAGTTGCCGGTCAGCGACATGGTGCCCAGCACGGCGATCACAAAGCCAATGATGCCAAACCACATGGGCTCAAGAGGTGGCCACTGGTACCAGTAGGGGTCCACCATGTGCATGATCTCGGCGGGCACACTCTCCGCCAGGCTGAGGTTGCGGCCATCGCGCATGTGCGCATAGGTTGGGGGATTCAGGCTGATCATTGTGGACTGCTGATCACTTCGGTGGTGGCTTCGTCGTCGTCGTCTGTTCTGCTGCTCCTGCGGGCACTACTCGCTGTCCATAGCAGGGTCGGACTCGGCGCGAATGCCTGCGGCGGTGGCCCGGCCGGGTCTTTATATTGCCACTTGTGTCCGGCTCGTCTTAGACTAATTGCCCTAATCCAATTAGCCGGCACTTGGGCAATCCAAAGTTACCGGATTCGGATGCGGATTCGATTGCCGCAAATTTGCAGCGTCGGATTAGGCTCGTCGCGCGTCATTTCCGAGCCGTCTTAGCCGTCGCTGGGGCAAGGTCAAGTTTGAGGCCACCCAACACCCACCAAGCACTCACCAATTAGATTAAGACAAACGCTTTCCCGCTTCGCCAAGTGCACGTTTTATTGTCGCATTTTTCGCCTCAGGCGTGCCAGTGGTAGCCCAGCTTACGGGCTCCCCTCATCACGGCGGACATCTGCAACTCCAGGCTGCCGTAGGACTCCATCGAGAGGCCCTTGCACTTAAGATTGTCCAGCAGGACCTTGGGATCCTTCAGCTCCGGCTCGCGGCGCAGCAGCCAACTCGTCACATCGGCCATCATGCTAGGGCACTTTGGCCTCAGGATGGGCGCCTGCATCAGCTCCGGCTGCTCAGCGGGACGCCGACTACTAAAGACCGGCAGATGGACGTGGGCATAGCCCAGCAACGTTTCCCGTCCCAGAATGCCATTGCGTCCGAAAACGCTCACCAGAATTTGGGGCCCTGCAATGAGACTCCTGGTTAAGCATGGGTACCAAATTATTAGAATCTTCACTCACAGCCAAAGGGACTGGTGCTCTTGTAGGTGACCTCGATGGGCATGTTGAAGACAATCGGCTCGTTGAAGTGGCCGCTACGATTGGTGGCCAGCTGCGTGAGGCCGTGCTGGGGCCCGGAGGCCAGCTGCCAGTCTGGCCCTGCCACCAATTCGTAGCGCAGGAACACATACTCCCTGTCCGGGCCCAGTGGGAACGTGGCCGAAACGATTTGGCCCGTAATACATACGCTGAAGAAGGTGGCAGTGGTCTTTGCGTCCATTTCGCGCGGTGCAACTGATGCACGCTTTTCCTTGGATTTGTTTCGACTCTTGGGCTTTTGTTTAGGTCTTTCGCGCGGAGGGGTGGTGTCCTCGTTGCCCGGGAGACTGATACCCTCGCTGAAGCTCATGGCTAGGCCGTTCGACTCCCAATGAGGGTGGGTTTTTCCAATAGTTTCCACCTGACAGTTGCTGCTGTCCAGGGTGAGTGTTGGTTAACCTCAAATCATTCCAAATTCTTAATGCATTTTGTTAATAAACATTTTCCGGGTTGTTTTTCCCTCCGGTGATATTGTGTAATTTAACAAATCAAATATATATACTCGAATAACACTGCATAATCTGATGAGGTAGCATTTCAAGTTGGATCACATGAACCAGCGGTTTTGTAATAATGTTTATGCTTTGAAGCAATAATAATTGATATTTTCACTGATAATTTGAGGAGCATTATGCAACAATTAAAGAGGCGCATTTAAATAAAATCTTGCTGGTGTTAGCCGTACCCAATATTTAACGATTCGCTGCGGATAGCGAATATGGCCTGTCTGAGCTTAGTAATAATAGAGACAACTCCAAAGCTGAAAGTTAATTTCCATTGCTGATTGGATTAATGAATGATCAGGGAAATGCATATGCCCATAAATCACATTAATGATGTCTTTGCCTGCCAATCGATGTAAATAGCATAGACAATGTGCACCTATATTTAGCCTAACCGTCCAGTTTGCCTCCTTTGTCTTGTTAGTTAAGTTCAAGTCCGTGCTGAGAACAAAGTATTTAATTCACACACTTTGTCAAGCCTCGGGCGAGTGGTCATGTCGCCGCCAATGTAATTTAATACCATCTGACTTACATGGCCTGTTTTGCATACTGCGATCCAGCCCGGGATCTGGCACTTACATATCTGCACACGATCCATACGTGACAATTACAAGATAATTATTCATTTTTCTGGGCTAGCCACCGTCGTCTGGGCGTGTGCTGCCCAGTTAGTGGGGGCCGCAAAGGTCAACCGCGATCAGGGTGTTCTTCGTGTAATTAATTCTGTAATGGCCATTTGGTAATTTATGGCTGCCACCGCGGTATGCTGATAAATCATTGCGACAATTGCCGGCGCTACCGCAACGGGAAGTCGCGCCTCTAGATCTCTGGACCACTCCTACAACTTGCGCCCCGCACATTCTGTATTATGCAATGGCAAACTGGTCAGCGTATTACCATACAACCCTAGTGTTTGGCGTAATTAAAATGCGCCGCCGGTAATGTCATTAGTTCAAGGCGAACCCGGGCAGCCGGTGCAACTCCTGCTCCATGTCCCGTCCCACGCGCATCTTGCACCTCCGCTCGGGGCAGATGTTTCGCTTGTCATGGCAGCTGCGGCTCAGCCGGTGCAGCTCTGCAGCCCGGAGGCCAGCCAAATGGTATGCTGCAATCGCTGATCGAGCGATCGAGTGCCTACACAGGGAGAAAAGAGCGCCAACAACCTAAGGGTGTCGGTTTTCAGAGCCTTAACTTGGGCGGGAGGCTTTTGATTGAATTAAAACTACTTGGCAATCCGTTGCAAAAACTTTACATTTATTAGTCTGTTTATGAGGGTAACTCTGTGAATACCTACACAAATGTGTTGAAATTAAAACTTGTAACTCTTTTCAGAAACTATATCTATAACAGCTCCGTTTATAATATTAATTCTTTTAATTGGATAAAATAAGTTTAATAATACCAATTTTTAGTTAACTCAAAATTAAGGGACTTTGTTCAGATTAAAACTAGTTACACAATGAGATCATCTTTATTTCCATTTGAAATTTATAGTTGATCTATTTAAAATAAAAACTTTATTTTATTTTGTATAAGTGAATCTAGTCAGAGGTGGGTTAAGTCGAAATTAACAATTTTAGAGCCCTGAAATACGATAGCCAGCCCTTTTAGACTCTTAATGTCTTTAAATCAAAGTTTTCTTGGGCGTTTTTTAGGCCTGTCCGTTGCAGTGTGGCTTCAGTCACACTTCGGAAAGCTGGAAGCAACAAAAGCCTAGGTTAGTCTGGTGCCAATGCCATCAGACATCACACGATATTCCACATCAGCCTGCCAGACAAGAGCCGTAAGCCGCAAGCCGCTCAAGAGCGTTCTGCGGCACTCCGGTTACTGCGAGCCCGGATCGCTGAGTTGGCGCAGAATCGACATAATTTCGGCTCAAGTTGAGCACTTGGCATAAGCTTGTCTGCGCTTTTGGAAAATCTTCTAATACCCACAACGCCGGTGGGCAGCGAGTACTCACCTGCCCGCAATGCATGTATGAGCAGGGCCTGCATTCAATTACGTTTTCAGAATCAATGAACCGCAACAATTTTCAGAAAGAAATATACATTTCATTCTTTTATTTGGCAATGCTTTGGTTTGGGTTTCGAGTTGAACCGCCTCCTGGCTTCTGCCTTATATAAAACCGATTCATATCCATTGAGCGGCGATGGTAAATTCAGTTTCAATTGAAGTGTTGCATTACCGAAAGCGGAGAGGCGAGTGCGCGCGCAAGTGAGCGGGCCTGGCCGGAACCATCTGCAAATGTCCAAGCACAACTACCAAATCCTGGTAATAGTATCTGGGAGAGCTCCTTCACAAATACGACAGCTTTCCATAACATTAATGCCTACAATTTTCCGGATCTGGCCCGACCGGAACCATCTGCAAATGCCTAATGTCTTTCTCCAGCTCCCCCGGCAGTTCAAAGAGCTATGC
Organism: Drosophila ironensis; assembly: GCA_021223825.1. Taxonomy (NCBI): domain Eukaryota; kingdom Metazoa; phylum Arthropoda; class Insecta; order Diptera; family Drosophilidae; genus Drosophila; species Drosophila ironensis. The sequence goes on along the minus strand of JAJJHQ010004697.1, from coordinate 325,247 downwards.
TCTGCGCATATACTCGTACTTGAATTGCAGACCATCTTTCAGCGGGCACTCATCTTTTATGGCGATGGAGCGGTGCTACTTTTAAAATGTTTTTAATTTCATTTCAATTCAAGTATGTTCCACATGATACCCATAAATATTTGCAAGCCTAGTGAATACGATTTGCACGCCCGTGGCTCTGTCATTCTCCATTTCAAGGAATATCTACACAGTAAGCAAATAAATGGTTATCCAATCAATAAAATGTTCAGCAATTCGATAAGAGTTCGTTCAAATAAAAAAAAAAAGCAATCAGCTGAATTGCTGAATTTTCGTCATTTAAATTAAACTATGGATTATGTTTTTAGGCAGGAATCATAGACTAAGTCTGTCCTTGATTGATACAAATTGGTCAAGGCAAGGGCTGGGTGTTCCAAGTTGTGTGCTAATTTAATTATTTCATAAACAAATCAGCCTTAAAATATACCATGTTGCTGTTTTTTCAGATGTCTTTTTCCTTCTGTGCATCTATATATAAACCACTATTAGTTTATATTTTGCGCATTGCGTGGGCGTGGGCCGCCAGTCTCAGGGTCAACGCACGTCGGCCGGCTCCCAGTTCCCATTTCCCAGCTCCCAGCCACCCCATCTCCAAGCCCAAAAACCATCTAGATCAGCATCACCATCACCATCACCATCGGCATCGGCATCAGCATCGAGATCTGTGTGTGTGCGCTGTCATAGTGGCTCTATGGGCAATGTAGTTGAATGGATGATATATGCCATACAGTTAAGTGAAATGTATCTTCGAGATACGTCGAGTTTGGGACTACAACAAATGCTTCTTACGCATGTCTCGCAATTCCGATTCCTATGCCGCCGATTCCTATTCCTGCCGCTGATTGACAGCGCAAGTAATTGAGTTTGATTTTTGCGAATTTCCAGAATTTAGACATCACCATCATGCTCCGCCGGAGGATGGGAATGGGCATGGGCATGGGTATGGGTATGGGTATGGTCGTCGGATTGGGCTTGGGAGCTCTCGTAAAAAAGGTTTGTGTTTAGTTAGCCCAAATATTTGATTCGATTTGATTGAGCAGCTGTCAGAGGAACTTAAAAACCTGAGCTCTTAATAATTCCAGTGGCCTTTTGGTACGGCTGTCTCGCAGCTTTCGCAAGCCTTCCATCATTCAATCAGGATCAATATTTATCAATCAAGTGTGTGGGTGAGCCAAGAGAAGAAATGGAACGAAGCCGAAAAATAAAAAACTGAATGAAACTACTCAGACATGGATATATACTCACAAGCATCTCAAGTTTGTATGTACATAAATGAAAACGCGCCAAAACTAGAGAACAACGCACGCACAAAATCTACAAAAAAATGTATACAACGCAGACTCGCACGAAAAGGGGGCTGCGCGTGTTGGACAGATAAACAGACGGTGCGTCTGACATCGAAAATCCGAAAGATATTATTGATATTGATCCAAAGTTCGGTCGAGGGCCCTCCACAGCCTCTTGCCCGCGAATGCCGGAGGTCGTTGCTGTTGCTTTGCCAATCGATCGATCGATCGATCCAACTGCAGTATCCGAAAGCGATTCTTTACTCCTATCAGGGTATCCAAACAGGCGGGGGATTCCACGCTGCCACGCTGCCACACCGCCACGGCTGTGTGGCAACACAGTAACCGCAGTTCGGCTAAACAAAAGTTCGAATTTGTTGCCTGCGCGTGCTGCTTAATGATCTAAATGCGTTAATTATCAAGATGATACAATGCGATGTAGATCTGGGATGATAGATAGATACTCGCGGCCAGATAGATACAGAGATACATTGTGGTCAGCCTCAGTTGGTTCCGCGTCTCGAGTGCGTTTGATCATTAACATCTGAAAGGCAGCGGCAGCTCTTTGAGCACTACTCCCTAATTCGGACAGCATGTTCATAGATTAATAGATTAGCGCAGGACTTGCTTGACAGACCTATTAATTGGTGCCACATTGGGCAGAGGAATTCCTCCATTGCAAATCAATTGTTGAAGCCATAGTTTCTGCCATAAATCCACATCCCCATAGAGCATTGGCGGTGCGGTGTAGCAGTCTCGTATTGTATATACTTGCCTCTTGATTTTTATGGCTATTTTGTAAGACTTGATGTTTTGGCTGCTGTTTAATGTTAGCTGGTAGTTTGTTGTTGATTACAAAACAAGCGTTGCATATTGCATGCTTGCTGCTGCCGCTGCTGCTGCTGCTACTGATGCTGATGCCCCATTGCAACGCCCCGTTGATGCTCATTCTTTCCGGAATCGCCGATAGCCCCCTCTTTGGTTCTGGTTTTCATTAGCTGAAGGCGGCGCAACCCAACCCAAGCCATACCCCGAACGGCCGTATATCATCTCTAAGAATTATTTTCGAATTTCTGCTTTATTGCCGGCCGACCGCCGCAGAAGGCTGGCGAAATGGATTTTTAATTTCCAACTATATTTTAATTTGGCAAACGAGCTCTCTCGTCTGTTAATTGATTAATTCTTATTGTTGCGTTTGATTAAAGAAGATATTTAGTATACAATAGGGTCAATTGCTACATATGGTAATTTGTGTGGAAGAGTTCTCGGCACAGGCTCGAATATTGGAGCAGTTCGCTACTATTTTTGTCCACTGACGCGATCCGATCCGTAGATTGATCTTGACCCACATTGCCCGGTATCCAGCAGATGTCGCTAAAATTCACAAACTTGCTCAAATACTATTTCTAACATTTCTCTATGACTGTTCTTTTGCTTTCCTTTATTTGAGTATTTACCGAAAGCGTGTTGGTCATAGTATTACGTATATCTGATTAAGAACCATTACTTAAATGATTCACGTGACGTATGTACTTTGTGAAGTAGCACAATCTTGTTATTCATTATTTGGGCTTTGAATACGTCAAATGAGAAAATCTTAAAACCTACGAAGGTGGGTCAAAAAGTCCGTTATTTCCTAAATAGTAAATCCATTTCTCAGTAAAAGTTTTATTAAATTTTTAAGTCCCTTAAAAAAAATAGGATAAATGAGAAAATGTTCTCCCCAACTTGAGCCGCAGATTTTTTTTATTGAATATATCGTAAATTTTTAACTTGGTAATATTGTTAATTTATTCCGTATATCTTAAAGACTACTTCTAAACACTCAAAATAAAATCTTACAATGTCCTTTTCATAAAACTCATTCAATTATATTGTATTTTAAAAACATTCGATGCTTTTAACATTTAAATCTTGGAGTTATATATTAAATTAAATGCGAAGCCCAAAACAAGCCAAAATTATATAAAATATTAAAAAGAACTGTTGGTGTCTTTTCAGCATCATCGTCAAATGAATCATAAAATGGCGAAAAACAGGCGGCTTGTGGCAATTAAAGCCGCACGGCCTTGTCAAGGTGGGCAAAAATTGTTACTAGGTAACCTTTACGCACTTACTTCCCGAGATGAGATCTCTTATCCTACTCCGCATATCTTATCTATGCGGACTATTTTGAAGAGGGAAAGTGATTTGAGAAGGTTCTTTAACCTCTGATAGCCGCATAAGAGGGGGATTATGACCAAAAAGCTGATTTTAGAGAGGGCCTCGGCTGCGCTCTTGGCGAGCTTCGTTCGCCACGAGTCTCGTTTTCGCGCTTAGTTTCTCTGGCAATATCGGGCTCGTTTCGGCTCGGATCGGCTGTTGAGTCGGGTGTTGGGTCGGGTGTTCTGGCGTTTTGTCGGATCTGCAGCTTCCTGGGAGCCTTCCCTCGAAGGCATCTACCTCCTCGACCGCCAAAGGGGGGCCAGCTGCCAGAGTCCGCACTCTCGGCCAGCTGCGAGAGTCTTATGCCGCACCAGACGGCCGGCAGCTGCTGAGAGCGGTCGCGGTTATGCCGGGCGAGTGGTGCGGTACGCTGGTATATACTCATGATCGTTTATTTGTTTATACAGTCTGTAGCGGGAACTTGAGCGAGTCGAACCGCACATCGCCAGAGATACAATGGCTGATTTATAGCAGTTGGCCGTTCGCTAAGTTCGCTGCTCGTTTTGCGCGCGCGCGTGTTTTTAATTTTGTTGGCCATTGCCAAAAGTTCGCATAGAATTAATATCACGATAACGAAAGCAAATCCGAATTCGATCAGGCCTAGAGAGTACGTCCGTGAATTACGACTGCTTGCGAGTGCTTACGACGAGTGTATCTGAGCCGCGTGTATCGTGTCCGGCGTGGTGCGCGAGTGTTCTTGTTAACACGGAGGCCAACCTTCGGCGGAAAGCAAAAGGCAAAAAGCAAATAGCTGAAGGCAGAAAGCAACGCTGCAAGCAAGCTGCCCCCCAAAAAGAAAGCCAAGCTGGGCTCAACCAGAATGCCAAAGGTGACTAAGTTAATGGTGCAGCAGCAGCAGCTCGAGACTCGAAATGCAATCGGCGCGTCTAAAATTGCTTAACACTCGCAAATTCTGAGATTCTGCGAAAGAGATTCGCCAGCGACGAGGTGCGGGATGCGAGCAATTTGATAATAGCTATACTACAAGATAATCTAATCGTTATCTGCCCCATTATGCCACTGCCAATCCGAGTCTAAGTCATACGAAACGAACAAAAGTTGTGTTTAAGTTTTTTTCTCCTTTCCTACGGGTGCGGTGCCCACGGCAGCGGAACGAGACTGTCGCATTTCAATTAACAAAATAAGCAAACTGCCAAAGAGCCAAAACACATAGATACACACAAGCCCGCACGCACACGCGCTCAGTGGATTGTGGATAAATTTCGCGCGCATTTCTGCACGTGCCGCCATCGCGCCTGGATAAGCGCTGGTCCGATCAATCGCCATCGGAATTGCAATTGCAATCGCCGCTTCCGCCTCTGTATCTGTATCTGCATCTGCATCTGCATCTGATAGCCACGATGTCCATGCCGACGCACGCAGCATCCGAAGTGGAAGCCGAGGCCGATCGCCTGCTGGAGAGCCCTTCGACCACCCGGACAACCTACACAGCCTACGCCAGTGCCACCCTGCGCTCCACCACTTCCGGTCAGAGCAGCCAGACGAACAGCACCACGGTCTGCGAGTCACCCGGCAACGCTGAGGACAGCTACACCGACAACGAGGAGGAGGAGGAGGACTATGGCCACGACGAGTGCTGTCTGCGGGTCAGCGGCGACCTTGAGGATGCCGGCGGTCTGCGGTACTCATTCAAAGGCCTGCCCCCCGAGCTCTACTCGCCCAAGGAGGACTTCATCTACAAGGGACCGCTGGTGGATAGACAGGTAGGTGTTTCCGCTGCCATCTCCAGATGGATGGATGGATGGGATGGCCACCTAGCCGGCCTGGGAGCCAAAGGCCAGTGAGCCGGCCAGCCAGCGAGCCAGCGAGCCTCATGTTTCATGGCGTGATGTGTGCGCTGCAGATCTCGGATTCTCGGACTGGGCTTTTGTTTTACGATATTCCATTTATGTATATTTTTTTTGTCGTTCCGTTTCCCTTTTTTGTGTGTTTTATTTTTTATGTTTTATCGAAATCGGCTGGGCCAGCGAACACCAAATTCAAGTTAATTTATTGCATTGATTCCACATCGATGTGTCGAGTTCTTTCCTTTCTTTTATAATTTCGGTTGATTTGTCGTTATTTTGGTGTGCTTGTCTCGTTTTTGTATGCCACATTGTTTCAGTTCAGTCCATTTTATTTTGATTTTATTTTATTTCGATTTGGTTTTATTTCTATTTGCTGCCCTCTGTGCGCCGATTTTGATTAAATGCCGCAGGGACACAAAGAAAGCGAAGTCACTTTTGGACACCGCATTTGAATTCACACGCTTCACTGCACAGCCGGCAACGGAAAAAGTCAATTCGCAGCATAAACGGCAGCCACATCACAAATCGCACATCACAAATCGCAACACAATCCAACAAAACGTCAACCTGGCCAAATCGTTTTGGCTTTTTTTCGGTTCGACCGCTCCGCCTGAGAGCTCAATGGAAACTGGCTTCTGTCTTGGGTGCATCCACAAACGCAATAGATTTGTTTCTTGTTTTTTGGGTACACGACACAATAACTTACATTTGGTGGAATTTATATTTGCTTTGTTTTTTTTCGACTAAAATTTTTTTTTTGGATGAGTCATTTGGGCATCTGTGTCTATGTATATTGTGTGCGCCTTGCGATCGGGTGATAAGATCCTAATTTTTTGACTCGTGTTTCTGCCAGTCTTATCTTAATTTTAGCCTCTTCACGGAATTGGTTCTGCAACAAACCAAGATAGTAGCTGTATTTGGACAGGGGTGCTGGACAATTAAGATAAAAGAATTTCATAACCCTGATATATTGCAATGAACCTTTCATGAATTAAACAAATAAAGGAGATTATTTTTTTTTTTTTGTCTCTCTCATAACATGTATTTAAAATCTGTCCTCTTTTGGGACAATCATTAAATTTTGTGTCAATTCCTTCGTGGTTGGATCTTGCAGTTTGCATCTACCTTACAAAAACATAACAAAAACATAACAAACAAAAAAAAAACATATTAATAACAATTCAACAACAAATCATTCGGATATCATAATTAGACGATTGTCCAGAGGGTGGATGCGTTTAAGGCGACGAATTGTGGAACTGTTGTCCAGCCCTAAGTGTGTTTTAAAACTACTTGAGTAAATAAATATTTAGCTGCTTGGCTGCGAAAATATAGTGCATTGCATATAACTACCAGGAAAGTGTCACAAATTAGCGTGGCATTTGCATACTGCGGCTTTCAAGGGAAGTGACACTTTACAACTGAAACTGCTATTGGCGCGCTGCCTGGAAACTGCGGATAATTAAGGCTTACAGCCCCCAAACAAGGTGTGAAAAATCTCCGGACGGGACGTGCCGGCCACAAATAGAAAAACACGCGCGAAACATGACTTTCGGCGGGAAGGGCCATTAGAATTTCATCAGCGTCCGCCCGGGCGGAATGTAAAATGTAAAATTACGAATAACAACACGAACCGACTGCGCACGGACGGAGTTCACGAACTGGGGGAGATCATGTTGCCGCTGGGGTGCGTATTAGGAAGTCTACGAGTATGAGCTCGGCTCCAGCTCCGGCTCCGGCTGATAACAAGCCATGGCCATGTGCTGTTAGCCCCCTGGGATTGCATGGGGATGGGCTCGGGCTCGGGCACGGTCTGGGGCTGGGGCTGGGATGAGTTCGCTGACAGCTGCCAATGTTGTACGAGTATAGTATACTAGTCGGTCCGAAAAGCACAACGCTGGGAACTATTCGGACACTGGCCGGCCAGAGCGGAGCACATGAAATACAGTGACATCTTCCGTTTTTAGCTCGTTTCGGTTCGGTTTGGTTTCGAAAATAGTTTTTCTAATTTTTTATGTGGCGCCTGGGACGCGACGGCGGGTCGTGGGATACTTGCTGTAAGTATTGAATTGTACATTGTATTAGGGTGCGCTGTCCAATTTGTATTTCGGTGATGAAATTTGCACAATGTGTAGAATTTGAATATTTATTTATTTTTTTTGTTATTGTTTTGTTTTGTTTTTTTATTTAGTTTTTGTTGTTTTTTTTTTGTTGGTCTTGTGAGTCGTACGTCGTCGCTTTGCGCGTGTTTCTCTGTCCCCTTTCGCTTCTCGTTATTCACTTTGTCTTCAATTTATTTCGTCTACTTTAAATAAAAATGAAGAAAATTTTTAGCGTTCATTGACATTAAAAACGAGAAAAATAATGAAAAGAAAACGATGTGTACGCCGGTCTGAAGTCGAACATTTGTCAGTGGCCCCGAAGAACGAAAGCACTCCATATGTGGGTGGCTAGTGTTGACGTTGCCGGCCTATTCCCCGCCAGAAACTGGGCGATTTACTCTGCCAAGGTGCCGTCCCCCTGGTAATGCCCATCAAATATGCTGATCGGCTATCGGCAATTGGCAATCGGCAATCGGGGATGAGTGAGTTCCGAAACAATAACCATTCTGTATGGCCATTTGCATGCAAATGCGGAGGGCGTGGCCTTGCTTGCAGCCCTTTGGAGTGACAAATAATTTGTCAGAATAATAATGCTGTCAGAAAAGCGCGACAAAGGAACGAGAGACAATAACCGAGAAAAAGCGTCGAATAATTTCGAGTAAAAGCCAAAAATAAAACTAAATATTTTAAGTGTGATGCCGGGGCGTGACTTTAGGGTGTTGTGCTCATGCCATCAGAGTTCACAGTTGGTTATTTTGAATTTAATTTATATTTATTTTTTTGCCAAAAGATATTTACGTGATCTGCATGCAAGACACTTGGTCGGAGACCCGACTGCCCCGCCTTCCCTCCCTCCCCTTCGCCCCCAGGAAAAGCCACCCACGTTCCCAACAAGACAACAAGATCAAAGTCTCAACTACTTATTTTCTTGCTTACAAAAACTGTCAAAATGATGAAAAAATGCTTGTACTCGTACAAAAAATGGGATCGGCACAAGTCGAAGTTGCTCTACCCTACTTTTGCTATTTTTAGCAACGAAATATTGAATTTCAAATCTCTTTAAAAACAGTCGAGCTCAATTACAAGACTTCTCCTTCCGATTCATAGGTAATCGGGGTATATTCGGATGGAAATTAGGAAAAAGAGTATGGGGAAGATGTTATAGAGGCTGGCCAGACAAGTGATTGCTCATTTTAATTAATTCTTTTTTAATTTATCAGTCAAGATTAATGTGAAACATGTTCAATCTGGCTAGAAGTTGGTCTGCGAAACCGAAATCGGTATTGGCCTGGTCGGGGCTCTCGCGTTAATAATTTAAATATGGATTTAAGCGGCCTTTTTCAGCGGGGCATTAGCATAATTGGTGGCCAATGTCCATCCCCGGCTGCCAAGCCGCACCACTCAAGGCGAAAACACCTTTAATAATTATCTGTCCAATTTTTCTTCACGTTCATTCGATGTTTCAGTTTTGTGTCCCTGCTCGTCGCAGGCCGTGAATGAATTTTTCGGCAAATTATTTGAATTTTTTTGGTAAATAAAAATTTGTTTAACTGCCTTGTTGGCTTACATCAAACGCCAGAACCGCCCATCAAGCACAAGCTGGTTTCGGTGCGGCTTGATTGTGTTTCTTTTTTTTGTACCCCGTTTTTTAGGGGGGCCTATCTCAATGCTTTATTCGGTATTTAGTCGCTGGCCCAGCCAAACAAAGCCATACATCGTAGGACAGGTCGGTGCCAAAGTTACCTGACTGGGACTATCTTAATGATTTTTATTTATTTGCTGCCATTTGTTGTGAGCCGTCTTATCGCCTATGTGACCATTTCCAGTCAGAGCGTGTAACATAACTTTACATAAACCCATTATACTTTATTCCCAACGACACTCTTTTAATTATCTCTCCCTGGCGACGGCGGTGGCATCATCATCTCATCATCTTCGTCATCATCATTATCATCATCATCATCATCAATAGGAGACCTCAACTTCACGGTCAAGGCGGCCAAAGGCTGTGCGGATGGATCATCATCGCATTATCGATACTGCTGTCGCTTTGCATTTAAATTTTTTGGGAATCCGCGACGAGACGGGGACAACCGACTCTTCGGGGCGGTGCGTCTTTATTCATATGCTAAACTCTTCTGAATTCAGAAGTCAGAAGTGGTTTAGCTGGGCCGACAGGCCTGGCATTTATTTAAAAGCAATTTAAAAACCTTGGGGCACATCATCACTTTATCATCGCCCGCAAATGGGTGCAGCCTAAGCTGAACGCAGCCATCCAACCAGCCATCCAGCCAGCCAGCATTCTAAATCCAAATCCGAAAATCCAAAAAGAAAAGGTACCCTAATGGCATCGTTTTATTGTTTTATTTCGGCTTGACTTTTATTAATATTTTTGTGTGGGGGAGGAGAGGGGGATCGGGATCGGGATGAGCTTGCTTGTGGTTTGCCATTGTTTGGATTCCTTGGAATCGTTAGACGAGCTCTTTGCCGCAATCTATGCGGGGTGCTATACTTAGATTTGGGTGGCATGATTTATGGGACAAGTGATGTCGTTTTGATTGCGCATCAAGCATACGCCCAGTGGTCGCAGGCCCTGCAATCCTGAGTCGATTCGGCAGAAACCAGCGATCTTCTGGGAAGCCCTGGCCAGATACCTGACGTTTATAAATATAACATATAATCGCATTATTGCCACACGCCCTCTGTTTCTTTTTTGGGTGAAATCGAATATCGGTGATCCCGGCCGCAGGGCATTTGTTTAACGGTCTCCCCAACCCAGCGGCGACTAGAAACAAAACAGATCGCGATTTGCATACGAAATCGATTCGGGGCCATTAATAAATCGACCTGTTTTATTTATTATTTATTTACATTTCGTTCGACGCTTTGGTCAAATATATTTCCGCATCGGAGCTCGGCATCCGATTTATTATCCGCCAGGCAGTAAATGTGCTGAAGATTAAGGGCTTCCAAGACATTACAGGTTTTATTATTTTCCGATCGCCGGGAAAATCTTGTTTTCCCTACTGTGCACAGCGGTTTGCTTGAGTTGGAAGCATCATTATCTGTTTTTCTGGTAAATTTCACACGTGTTGCTGTTGCCGTCACACAATGAATCTAACATAGACCTAGGCTCGCCCTGGAAACAGAGCAACCGCTGTTCCAAAGAGCAAAGATACGGCGGATCAGCTGGCGGCTATAGATAGATGTTAATTTGCAGTGACAGAAGTGCACGTCACGCTAGATTCGATATTTACCCAAATGTTTAGCAGCAGCAAAGCACACACAGGCTGCTTACACGGCACTCGAGTTCAGGGCAACTTTGTGAACCCTTTTTATTGTTGTAGCTCTTCATAGATATCTGGTGTATAAATCTGTTATTTGGTACTAAAATAATTAAATATTATTGTTAACCATTTTTATTAACCATTCTATTGAATTCGTACGAATATATGTAACAGGGAGAAAGAAGATTTTCCGGGCCCATGAAGTATTCATTTATATTCTTTTCAGAATTGTGTGATACCAGTTCAGCAGAAGTTTGTTTTAACCCCCAAAAACCGCGAAATTATGTGGTGCCAACAATTTTAACTCTAGAGGCTCTAAATTTGGATAGTATATTGGTAGAGCCAATAAAACCGGGTACATAGATAGCTTGGCGTATAAATCTCTTATTAGGCAGTTAAATAATAATATGAATTCACTTGGATTATGCCTTTGTTGGTGAAGAAAGTGAAAGATTGGACTAGTTCCTACAGCGTTTACCTAATTCGAGTATGAACGTGCGATAAGAAGCGTAGACTTTAAGACACAGCGTTAATCTTCCCGCAATTAACCTTGTATACCTACGAGTATTCCATGGGGCTGCTGCTTTTGTGCATGCGATCCATTTGGCCTGCAAACGATCTGCGAAGCAATGCTAATTAATGCTGGCCCAGCTCCCGATGCCGGCTGCCAACTGATAGCAACAAGCTCCCAAGCTCTTATCTGTCGAGCGGTGTCTCCCTAGAAAATAAAAAAGTTAAAAACCGGCACGTTTGCGAGCTGCGAACTGTTTGCCGCTCAGCTGTTTGAGTCGCTCCACCCCGCTGGGCCCGGGCCCGGAACTGTTGTTTCCTTTCATAATATTTAGCATAAATTAATAAAAATTATGGGTTCTATTCTCGTCTGGCCCCATGCGCCGAACTTTGATAATAGTTTAGTTCAATATTAATTCAATTTCCCAAACCCATTCGGCGTGTGTGTTTTGTGTGGAATTGTGTTTTTCATTTCGGAGAAACATTTTTGATTAATTGCTTGATTGGTGGAGGATCGAGCTGCGTTTTCAACATTCGACATTTAGCATGTACTGAGTGAACTTGGCGCGGCCTATTTATTATTTACGCAAGTGCACTTACCCATATGCTGGGGGGAAAAAACCACACACACACCCAATATATTTTTAACAAGCACATTTGTCTGGCATTTCAGTTTTAATATAAAGTGCATATATAAATGAAACATGAAATTCTGTTTACGCAAGCACAAACATGTGCACCGCGATGCTTGGATTCCCGTTGCCAAATAGCCTTTGGCAATAAATTTGGAGGCGATCGCAAATCGCGAATCGAAATTCTAAATTCGAAATCAATTGAAGATTAACCTAATACCCTCAAATGGATTGAAGGTTTCCTATTCATATTACATTGCAAGTTTTCTTGTCGTTAACTTTATGCTACTAATTATAAACAGAACAAGCTGAGATAAATCTCTCTGAGGTTAGTTTTCACACTTGTCTTATCAAACTAAGAATACCTCTTAAAAATATTTAAAACTTGAGAGTCACGCAAACTGCAATAAAGAGGCGGAATATACAGATATACTCGTATTGTGATTGTAAATCTAACAAGATATATTTTTAAGAAAGCAAAGGTTCCAATCCACCTATTTTCATAGTTATTTTACCATGTACCTCAAGGTACAAATGGTATATTAACTTTGTGCAAATGTACATAAGTAACATGCAGACTTGATGTCCTTAGGGTTGGCATTTCTCTAATGCAGCGGATCTGCAGCTTCAGTTGAGAAGATGCATCAGATTCTTGTATGACGAAGGTGATGCAGTGAAAGCAACAGCCGGGTCCAAAAGGCGGGAGATGACGTCAGAGGGGCAATGATCCTTCATTCTCCAGTAGGTCGTTGGCGGGGAGGTCGGGCAGATCCGATGCTGCAGATGCTCTCCTGTCCAGAAAATAGGTGCTCAAGTCGACGGCCAGCGAAGGTGAAATTTGATTCCCTAAAGCGGGGAGGGATCCACTCCATCTCGTTTGCCTTGGTCTCCAGACACGGTGCGGGATATCGCTTGGATGCACTTCTTCAGGCCAGATGGACAATGATTTTCTTAGATGACTGCAAGTGCAAGTTTCAAGACGAGTCCGTTTGGCGCGGAGATGAGGCCTGCGGGTCCAAAAGGCGGGATATGACGTCGATGGGGGGCAATAATCCTCCATTTTCCAGTAGATTGTTGGCGGGGGTGTCGGGGAGATGGGGTGGATCCGACGCTGGAGATGCGCCCACGTCCAAGAAATATGCGCTCAGGTCGACGGCTGGCGAGGGGAACTGGTGGGGAATTAGAGGGAGAGAAAAAGAAGATTAGTTAACTTACCCAAAATATCGAGCTCGATGAAGCTTAAGTAATGTTTTGCTTGCCAGAACTAGTTGGGAATTCTAATTCGGATGCGTCAGAAATACTAAACCAAACAAAATAATTTTTTGAAAAACCAGTATACCAAATTTGGTTTTTAGTATTTCCGACATTTCCGACACCGCGTAATTAGAGCACCTATTTTCTGGACAGAAGCGCATCTGCAGCATCGGATCTGCCCGATCTCCCCGCCAACGATCTACTGGAGAATGGAGGATCATTGCCCCTCTGACGTTATCTCCCGTCTTTTGGACCGGCTGTTGCTTTCACTGCATCACCTTCGTCACACAAGAGTCTGCTGCATCTTCTCAACTGAAGCTGGAGATCCGCTACACCAGCGATATACAAACCCTAAGGCTGCATCAGACGAACAGACGGAGATGGCTCGGCTGTTAATGCTGAAAATAATATATATAATTTATGGGGTTTGAAAAGCTCGTGTCTCCCTGTTACGTACATTTGTAAAAATTCAATATACCCTTGTTTTTTTTTAAGAACCGCGTGTAAAAATAATTGATAATGACAATAGGTACATGGTATCTCGTTGTCGAGAAATCTCGACTACAGCGTTTCTACTTGTTTTCATAATAAACCAGAGGCTCCAATATTTTGAAATTGTATTCTTTTACTTTCACGGGCCTTTCATAAGTTTTGGCCTATACAATTCAGAACTGTTTATCCGGCTTAAAATTACTTGTACGCAAAGAAAAGACGTAACTTTGGAGACACGCCTTACCAAACTTCAATAAAGGGGCGGGAAAATATCACCCTACCAAGTATTACACAAAAGATACTTTTAAGGCAAAAGATACCCTCCACCTTATGTCATGGATTTATTTTCATAATAAACCTGAAGTGGCTTTATCAGCATTCACGGAAGTTTTTGAAAAATAAGATCTAGGCTTAAAATTCAGAAGCCCAAAGTGGTTTTAGGAGTATTGATTTTAATATTTGTTTTATCTGTTTATCTATTATTAAATTAAGGACTATTATTAAGGACTATTAGTTTATATATTTCTTTATCTGCTTATCCGGTCTTAAATAAAATGTGTACGCCTTGCATTGGTCCCACTCCACATCAGTCACCTTGGCTCCAGCTGATGATGCAAATTGCTTTGGCGGCCAGCAGACTCGAAATGTTATAAATTTCACAATGTTTATGGAGAACAGATGCGTTGGCAAGTGGGCTGTGGACGGCGGACTGCAGGCAGATAGCCAAATGGGCAGACAGGCAGCCTACTGCCATCGGCCATCGCCGATCGGACATCGGGCCTGGCCAATAACATAATCATAATCATAATAAACACATCCGATCGGGCAGGCCAGGCCAGGCCAGGCGAGGCGAGCACGTGTGTGCGTTTGGGCTGATTTCTTGCTTTGGTAATGACCCAAATTTCATTGCTGTGCGTGGAGCTGTGCTGCTGCGCTAAATGCCGCCTAATGGTCGTTTAATTATTGTACGACAGGCAGCGACAGCCGTTGCCGGCCAGCAGCAACATAAATACAACTAATTGTACAATAACAAGGCGAGGAGCGGTTAAATGCCTGCGCGTACTCTTGTACCGCCGACTTCAAGCCGTCGAATACAATCCTAATTATATTTTAAATGTCTATTTCCCACCTCCTCCGGCCTGGCGCCATCTAGCTGCTGGCGCTGCAAGCTACCAGAATTTGTGGCCATCATCGTCGCAGTCTTCGCAACTTCACGCCTGCTGCCGGCATTAAAGCGCTTCAAGTTGTGTCTCCGAAGCCGGCGCGGCGGTGGGCAGAGTAATTTGTTTATATTGTCCGGCAATTGACACGCCTGCTTTGCCAAAATTTGTGGCAATTGTCTGCGGAGCACAGTGGGCCAAAAGCCGGCAGAGTTGGTTTCAACACGACTTTGGCCAAAGTGACGTGTGTGGATGGCCGGGAAGGCAACTTAGGGGAACTTTTCTCTATCGATTGTGAAGGCGCTAATGTTGGGGCTTAAATTCTAGGTCAAGAATTAAATGCTGTATCTCTATGTTAATAATATCATAAGAGATTTACAAACTGTTTTAAATTCGTATTGTTAAGTTCGTATTGTTAAGTAGATTACATTCTTAGGAACTTTAGTGTGGGAAACTGGAAAAATAAAACAGCTTTTGTTTAAATTAAGTATGAAACTAAGTACTTTGGTTTGCACCCGACTTACAGCCTCCGTTGGTATGCAATGACTTTGGCTAAGAACTCTCGCAAAAGGTTAAACTTAGGTTTTTCTGTGACGATAGATTTCACAGCTTGTAGCCAGCTGTGGCTATAAATAAAGTGGAAATGATTCTTGGCTCTGGCGGCGAATATTGAGACGTGCGTGAACAATTGGCGGCGTGGGAACCGTGGGGCCGGAGCTCTCTATTCACAATTTGCGATCCGCAGTTCTCAATGAACCTGGCCGCGAGCTGATGCTGCTCTTTGGCAGCTTTTGGGCCAACTCTTCGGCCAGGCCGCAGCATAGCCGCAGGGAACCCGGTCGGGCCCACTGACAAACTGACAACTAAACTCAATTACGGCCTAATGAAATCGGCAATTGGCAAAAAAGAGACTGCCGGGCGGCGAATAATGAGAACTGCCAACGCCCCGCTGGATGGCGGAGAAACAGAATTAATTATGCTTAACCGTAACAGTTTTTGTTTGTAAACCTGCCAGGCATGTGTCAAGGAAATTGGGTCAGATCGCTGGCCGCAAGAAACCCGTTTTGGGACTCGGATTCGGGGTTAGTGAAAAGACTATGCGACATAGCCACCGACCACCGACCACCGAGCACCGAGCACCTCACACGCCTCGACCCGCACACACGAGTGGGTCCACCCACCAATGAACTCTGCTACAATTTGCCACGCCGACCGTGACAATTGAATCGATCGGGCAACCGATCGATCTATCCATCCATCCATCCGTCCGTCCGTCCGTCCGTCCGTCCGCCTGGCCATGCTAACTAGAGATTGATGTTTCTGTGCGGCGAATTAGAATACCAATAAGAACGTGGTAGCTGCGATTGTGGAATTGGGGGTCATAAATACGAGCGGTTAATGAACGCCGTAAACGATCGCCAGACAATGCAAAGCGATAAACAAATGTCAGGCAGTAAAATCACTATCCATTTGTATGGATAGTGCGAACCATGGGTTTCGCAACCCCGATCGATCCATCGAGCGATCGATCGCCGGATCGATCCAAGCCGATACGATCGGGTCGGGCTTGCAGATGTGCGTTGTCAAGAGCTTTGCACATACATACGAAAGGCACACCTTCTGATTAAGGCGCAGGTGGAGGAGCCAACTAGTCGCTTGCGAAATTGGCGAGGCGCTACCCACTAGGAAAACAGCGACTATGTGGGTCTTGTTTGCCCAACAAGATACATACATTCACCGCATTCTCAAGTACATCAACCTCGTCGAGTGGCTCTCGTTGAACGCCAAATAGAATGCGAGCGCACCGAGACTGAATAATTATTAATATTTCATAAATTTAAAATCGCGTCGTCTATAAAATGCCTTATTTGCTGCCCTCAAACAAAGCCTTCGGTTGCACTGGTTAGCCCACTTGCTGCGAGTCAAGCTACCAAATTGGTACCGGAGACGAATCGATAGACAGATAAAAAAAAATGCCATAGCCAAAGCGATGTCGATGTCGATATCGAAGTGGAAGTGGTTCCATTTGGCCAAATTTGCATGAAGAGCACGAGTGGTCGCTCCTTTTTTGAGCTAAACGCAGCGTAATTAAAATTAAAGCAATAATTGCCATTGCCTTTGTCGCCGACTATCAAATTTAAGTTTGTCTCTCACCCATTAATAATACATTTTCGTAGAGTTTTTATTTTCAAGTTTTTCTCTTTTTTTTCGAAATCATTTCCGCATTAGCCCGCTCGAGGTCGGGGCTGTAAAAGCGAGCATCTTGTCTCCCGGAAGCTGTTAAGAACTTTTGCCCTTATTGAGGCGATGTACAAATCGGTTTTCGGGCCCCGGGATGTGTGATTGTTTTTTACGCCTCCCCCAGGGTCCCAGTGTCCCAGGGTCCCGGATGAGGCGAAACATCTGCGCTGCGCCTCCGAAAATCGTACTTATCTATAGAGTCTAGACTGGGCCACCAATTCTTGTAAACATGTCATTGTGAAAAATAAACTAATTGCCTGAGAAGATCCGACAGCTGCGGGAATCTGTATCCAAATCCATGGATGTGGGGGATATGGGGTGTATGGAGGTGATGCCAAATAGCCGCTATATGGCAAGGCTAAGCCCCAAAAATGTTCACAATTCACAATTTGAATGTCAAGTGCGATGGGCTGGGCGCTGACTATTCAAACAGATGCTGTTGCTAAATTCAGAGCGGATTACAGAGGGCAGGCATTAATTTTTTGATGGCGTCTAATTGTCAGAAATAAAAACGGCATTTTAATGGAGTCCACAGATCTCGGCTATTGAATACCGAGAATTCTGCCTTGTCATACCCGGGCCAGTGTGGAGCTGTTAGATGATTCTTGTAAAAATTCCTCGCTCACCCCGAGCAGGCATCGAAACAAATATATAATAATAGCAATTTCAACACATTTTTGATGAGAACTGTCAAAAAAATTAAGAAATTCCAGCAATACAGTGGCCGTCAGCTCTCGGATCTGGGCTCTCGGCCCCGGCCGCTTGCTTGCCTAGTTAATGAAAATAATCTCTTTTGATGGATTGAACAGTCGGTCGCCCGGTCGTTCCAGTGTTTCAAGCCAGCCCGAAAGCAACCCAACCCAGCCTGGCTTGGGTCTAGCTGGCCCA
Organism: Drosophila ironensis; assembly: GCA_021223825.1. Taxonomy (NCBI): domain Eukaryota; kingdom Metazoa; phylum Arthropoda; class Insecta; order Diptera; family Drosophilidae; genus Drosophila; species Drosophila ironensis. The sequence continues at coordinate 307,343 of JAJJHQ010004697.1, read as the reverse complement.
AAAAGCGAAAAAGCCCCAAGCGCGGCTTTCAATGGCCAACTGACTGGCGACTGACAACTGCCATCGCCTTGAACTTGGTTGCTTTTGAGTTTTTCCCTTTTTTGTTTGGTTTTCGGTTCAATTCATTGTCTTTTCTGGGCTCTTTGTTTCGGGCGCGTAATAAAATAATGCGAAAAAAAAAATTATTAATTTTTATGGTTTATATTTTGTTGATTTCTTTTGGGCAGCGCAATCAGATGCGTACGCGAAGTGTCGCAGCTTTTGCAGATAAACAAGCGCCCTCCTCGCTCGCAGATACTCTTCCGACGGCGGCCCCAATGTATCTGTATCTATCAGTGGGAAGGGATAATTCGATTTAAGTGTCCAACGCATTTTGGATTGGACTGATTGGCCCGCTGATCGCCCCCAGATATCAACAATTAGCATTTAGGGCGGCTTAAATGATTCGGCAATGAGTGATGTGGTGTTATCTGATCCTTTCTCTAACCAAACCGCATAACCACCAAATCGCCCCTTCTACAGTTCCGGTTCGAAGTTCTGGCCGAGCACTTGCCGCTCTCAATTAACTTAGATCGTATCTCTGGGCCGCGTTCTTTCTCAAGGAGTTCGGGAAACCAGTTTTGGCACACACAGTAATCCCGGCCCCGGCCGCTTAACCTTCTCTTGAGCTTCAAAGTTCCCCAAAAAAAGCCAAAAAGCCCAGCAAAAAGAATATATCTGTGCGGCGGAGCTGTCGGTTCAAATTTGCTTTTGTGGGCGCAAACGGAAATTTAATGAAGCGTTAATAAGTACCCCCTGCACAGGCCCTTCAGGCAAAAAAGGGTCTTAAATACCCCTTACACGTGTCTCTGTATCTGTATCTTTCAAAGGCAAGAATGTCATGTATGTTGTTAACTCTCTGGAGCCGAACCTTTGTGTGTTGCCTTTGTGTTGTTGCATACTCAAAAGATACTCGAGTTGAAGGAAGGGCCGACAAGACGCGGTCCGGCCGGCATGTGCTCGACCTGCCTGTAGTACTAAGTGGGGTATGCAAATACTGTGGCAGCAGACTCCACGGCACACATGCGGTGGAAAAAGTAGCTCAACAAATACGAGTCTGTACTGTCCCTTCAATTTAGGAGCTATAAATCAAATCTTCAATTCAAATTTGCACTCTTTAAGTGGTAATGACAGCCTGAAATAATGGAAAATAATTGCAGGTTTTCACCCTCTTTAAGTTCTTTGGAGGTTGAGATGTGTTTTGGTTCCCATTTGACCTAGTAGTGTGACCGGAATAGTGCTTATGCTGAACATGCTGAGCTAGCGAATTGTTAAATCCATTGAATGTTCTCATTAGTGTTTGTTCAGTTGTTGTAATTAAGAGCGGCCGTTGTTTTCTGCCAGAAAGTTCTCCAATCAGACGATGAACACCATGGACCCCGTAATAATTCAGGCCATTTTTCATTAAACTGTAATCATATTTCATTAGGGTATTATACAAGCGCTCCTCAATTGCCCCAAAATGTTGCAGATGGGAACAACACATTTGCTGCAAAGCACAGCAGAGCACAGAAACGGCAATAAGAAAAGCCCAACGATTGACAGCAACATCGGGCTACCCTTCCTTGTCTTGTACACTGTCTAGTTCAGCTGTTGCCGCTGCTGCTGCTGCTGATGTTGCTGCTGCTGCTGCTGCGCGCTGAAGCAGCTGCGGCAAAGGCGAAACCAGCACCAAGCATCTGCGCCATCCGCACAAGCGTCAAGTGATCTTTCAGTCGCTCGCGTGACGCAGAACCGATCATATTTGTCTGCTCCTCCTACGCGGACAAAATCGAAACTCCAATTCGTTCGAATGCAAAGAGCAAGGACTTGTTGATTGTTTTTTTACGGAGGCTTGGCCGCTTAAACGTCTTGCAAATTGCGCAGGCGCAGCCTGCATTGGTTCGGTTTAGTGAACCCGGGACCGCGAGTTCATTAGCTCCTTTTTAGGGAGCGTTGAATGTGCAACAAATTAAAGTGGCAGCTGTGCGTGTTTTAGTGTTGCAGTTGAACAATGCAAGCCGAGTGAAAAATCCCAAATAAACAGTGAAAATGCATCGGAAGGCTTTGATTAACAGTGGGCAGGACGATGGATTCCTCCAGCAAGAGGGAAAAAACCGCAAGCCACCTCCACCCACGGCATTTTTGGAGGTCATTGAGGTATATTTAGTATCTCACTGTCTTAATTGATATTGTAAATCCGCCAGCAGCAGCTGACTTGTATATCTCGTATCTATTTTATATTTTTATATTGGACCAATGCTGTCATAAATTGGTTTCTCTGTTTGGCCGGCTCTCAATTATTTTTTATGGTGGCCAAGTCAAGTTGCGACCCCAATCGGTGTGCCATAAACTAGCCTGTCCCAATGTCTTAATATTGTGTATGCTGTTAAACTTGCTATAAAGCGTATGCTCTAAAAGTGCGCAGCATAGAGTTATTGCCTTGTTTTCCAAATTCTGCAACTTGTTGCAATCATAAAAACACTTTAAGTGCCTAATTATGATTTGATATGCTGCTAATTAGGAAACCATAACAAAACAAAGGAATATTTGAGAGCTATTTTATTGGGGCCTCTGCCAACTTGTGGGCTAGGATCTTCACGCTCAGATCATCGACCAAAAAATACCCCCTCAAAGCAAATTTAAAACCGCACAATAAAAACAATCATCGATTTGGGGCTGCAATAATACAGAAAAATATCAAATTGGCAAAAACTTTGCCGGTCGAGCGAGTTTAATCTTTAATTAACACAAAAATCTATATTTTGACTGTTTTATTTATTCATCGAACAAATGTGGCCGAATCAGGAAACAGTGTCATAAATTAGAGTCAATCAAAGTGCAAATTTCATGTGACTAATAAATACCAAAGAAGCCGTTTGCATAATAACCTAAAAAAAACTTCCTGGAGATCAACAAATAGGGATCGCAGCTTAAACAAATTCTATTTTATATATTTATGTACAAAAACAAACTATATTACTCAAGTGTCAAGGATNACCAAAGAAGCCGTTTGCATAATAACCTAAAAAAAACTTCCTGGAGATCAACAAATAGGGATCGCAGCTTAAACAAATTCTATTTTATATATTTATGTACAAAAATAAACTACTTTACCCAAGTGTCAAGGATAAATAGCCAAAGATTCGGGGAAAAGCATCCATATTCATTTGTGTCACTCTTCTTTCGGGAATCGATATCATAAATTAGAGTTAACGAAGGCGTGAACTGCGAATGACCAAGAAAAGCTAGAAAAACCATTTGCATAATAAATTGCATACTTCCTAGAAGACAAAGACACTGTGGTCCGAAAATAACCCCAGAGATCAACGCTCCCACATGGCAAACGGATTTCAGAATTATAGCCTTATGTCACAGGGACCGCGGGCGAGGCACGAGTGTATGTCATACATTTTGGCAATTAGAGCCAAAAACATAAAACAAACAGCGACGCAGCCGAACAGCTACACTGCCAACAAATACTGTCAAATGCTCTCAGATAAAAAGGATTTTCCGATCGTTTCCGAAAGCTTAAATTCCTGACGTTTTATTGCATGCGCGAACAACAAAAGCGCCGTGAATGAATGTTGCAGATGATTTGGGATTGCCGCTTTATTTCGCTTTCCATGGCACGCTCTGTGGGTGTTGACAATTGCCAGAAGTATCCCTAGAATTTGTCTGGGGCGTTTCGCTTTTATTTGGTCATAAATTCACATGAATGGGCGTTGGTGCTGGTGCTGCAACTAACGAACCACAACACTATCGAGGAGGCACTCCCCTTGGAGCAGCCTCGAGTGCCAGATCTTGGATTATGTCACGGCACGTACTGTTAACGAGCAGGCATACATACACCTTCCCCGGAGAGGCCGGGACACCCGCTGACCGACCGACCCGCCGACCCGCAGAGGTGCTATGTTCAATCGATTCGGGGCATTAATAAACTTTTCCGGCGGCGCCAAGGTCAAGTGCGGAGTGATGCCCGCAGGGCGCCAAAATAGCGGGGCTGCTTGCTCTTCCCATTTGCATCGCATTTATCAGATTGTCACAATGCGTTGCAGATGGCTGCAATCGAGCAGCGCCGTATTATTAGTTTCTTGGCACGGGCGTGGGAAAAATGTGAAAATAGAAAGCATATTGGTGGGGGTCTGTGTGCCTGTGACTGTGACTGTGGCTGTGCTAATATACCAAGTATAAAAGAATTTTGCTTAAATTATCGGCCGAGAGAAAGAACTTTCGTCTAGCGATGGTTGCGTGAACTGCTTTCGGGTTTGCTAGAGAGGAAAAGCTCTTGCAGCATGATTGAACGCGATCCTCGGGAAAACTTGCACCATGGTTCGGGGGATCCACTGGGCCCACATACCACTCGGCTGCCTACCTGCTCTCTCCCAATCCCATGGATACGCACAGTTTTACTTTCAGATTGTTTATAAACGGAAAATCTAATGTTGTCGGAAAATGTTCCGTCAGTCTTGCTTCGAATTCGCAAAGATCTGCACAAACGCCGGACGGTAGCGGGTTATTCTGTAAGGCGAAAACTCAGCGAAAATACAAAAAAAAAATATATCATGAAATCGAAATAAGAAGTGTTCGCCTGAGATTGTGCAGCGGAAATGCCGAAATAAATATTAAATTTACGTACACACTCGAATAAAATTGCATAAGATTGATGTGGAAAATGTCATTTATTACTCGACACTACCCGACGAATTAAAAATACTTAAAATAGTCTGTGCCTATAGAAACATCAAAGCGAGAACATTTTCATTTCCGAGACATTGACTCAGAGGTGAATATATTTTTGGCCTGCGATCTTCGGATCGTTATTACAATTCAAGAAATCAATATTTTATGAAGAAAACTGCCGCAGCATAGCAAAAACTAAGATTAATTCGGATCTCCTGGGAGTTTATGAATCCAGCATGGGTTGTACATATTTTAGGCGCAGCAAATGAAATGAGAACTGAAATTAAAACCGTAATATACGAGTGGAAACTATTAAACTTTCGGATTCCATAAATTTGGGCCAATTTGCTACATGCTTAGGGAGCAGAACGCTTTTAATTGCTTACACGCAGAGTCTGCCGAAATTAGTTTGCAAATTTGCGAGCGTAAAAGAAATTGATAAATATTTCGTATTTGTTTTTGGCCGACAGGCTTTGGATATCTATTTTCCATAAATATTTTACACGAGTGAATTGAATCGAATCGAATTGAATTGAAATTGAAATTGCGGCAATGTTTATGCCAAACTTTCACACATTTCAGCGCCAGTGCTAAAATAAAATGAAAATCGAAATACTATAAAAATCGAAAATTAAGTAAACATGCCCTTTACTAAAAATAGTAGAAGCAACCGAATTTGTTAAATTTTTTGCAGGCTCTGCAAAAGCGTCCGCGTAAGCAAACAAAACAGAAGAGAAATGTGCGTTAGGAAAATGTTGAGAAAATAAACAAAAAAAGGGGCAAAATTGTTCCAAAAAAAATTTAGACAAATGATGAGTGAGCGAAGCTTTGAGGTTAGATTTATGGGAAAATAAAATTTCCAATAGAAACAGGTTGCCAAGAGTTTAAAAAAAAATCCTAAAAAATTGCATGACATGGAAACGAAAGCAATCGAGGACGCCACTGCCGGTTCCAAAAATAGAATCCTTTTTTTGTTTAAATTAGCAATTTAGTTTGCGCTTTTATTTACTTGAACTTTTTTCAGTACTTTCTCCTTGTTTTTTTTCTATTTTGTGTGTATNTTTGCGCTTTTATTTACTTGAACTTTTTTCAGTACTTTCTTCTTGTTTTTTTTTTCTATTTTGTGTGTATTTTTGGTAAAAAGACAAAAGCGTGTCAGCATTATGATATATGAATCGGTTTGCATTGAACTGAACTCTTGTGTGCAGCGAGTTGAACGGTTGTCGGGCGGGGAATAGCCATAAAAACTATGATATAATATGATCGCAGAACAACAACGAGGAAACAATAAAAATTCTTAATTAATCTACCAAAATGCGAAAGAAGCCAAGCGCAGAAGCAGCCGCTAAAAGTATAGGAAAAATATCAATAAAAAAGAATGTGATATATGCAAGGCATAAACAAAAATTATAAAAATATACCAGCAATTTGACAATAAATATAGCAGAGGCAGCAGCAACAGCAACAATAGCCCAATAAAATATGTATTAAATATGTAAAATACAAATAAATACAGACAAACACGAAAATAATAACTGTGGCACATGTGGGGGCTGTCCGAGTGAGTGCCTCCGTCTGTCTGTCCGTCTGTCCGTCCGTCTGTCCGTTCGTCTGCCCGTCTGCGAGTGGGGGAATATTTTCGGTATCTTTTGGATTTATTGGCTGCGACTAGACACATCTTACACATTAAGTGGGCTACACATGCAGTGGGTCGGCTTCGTGTGACATTTTCCGCAGATTCCGCCGCTGTTTTTGTTGGCTTTTGGAATTAGAGGAACAGCCGGCGCGAAATAAATAAATCTATTGGATAGCATAAAAAAATAGGAAGAACAGCCCCGAATCGAGGGTGCTAATTTTTTGCAAGCATATTTGAGCCGCAAATAAATAACAGAAAATGTGCTGCGCCAAGCTAAGTGGCGGGCGTTAAAATGATATAAATATGCATTAGCATAATGCATTAGTGTGGGCGATTAGGAAGCCAGCATCACAATAGACTTCCCTGCATTGTCTCCGGAGTCCGCTAATAGATACATCTAATTTGGCCGTGTTTTGTGCCGCTCCGCCGAGTGTCAACAGCACAGCGCATATGCAAAACAAAAGCTCGCCACAAAGGCCCAGAAAGCAACGTGTCGGAAGCGGGAAAACAAAAAACAATAACACGTTAATATGGCCATAACTCGCGTTAAACATGAGTATAACATCAGTACGATTACCGGCTTTACTTGACCCGTTACCGTTTCTGCTGCGATTGCGCTTTGCGCTTCCTTGCCGCTTCCGTTTATTGCAAGATCATTAATACGGCCAACTGGAGACGGGATCCCTTCTCACCCCCACGCCCGGCCAAGGCAATCAATTTTAATTATCGAACAAATTAATCAGTCGCAACATTCGTATCATTAAGATTAATGATGCCGGTCAAGTTGGGTGGCAACACCAACACCAACACCACCATCACCATCACCACCAATGAGCCAAAATTGTAGCACCAGCTTAGCACACAAGCCTATCGCGATCGCCGGGGCTATGCAAATAGCTGAACCCGAACTTGGGGGTATCGCCGAGAAGCAAAAAGTATAGTATATATAGTACGAAAGAAAACAAAAGTCAAAGCCACAGGCGAACCAAATGAGCTGAATGAGCTGTGACCAATGTGATTAGAGGGCCTATTAATTGCCGGGGCTTTCCCATTTCCCCGCTGCCCCATTTCCAATCTCGATTGGGAACAATAAATAATTGTCGCGTTTCGCAAAGTGCACTGACCCGTCCAAAAAATATCACTGATATGCTCCGACATGCAGACATGTATGTGGCAATACTCGCTTATTGCCATTGCCCTGCAAAAGTGCTTCAGCGGGCAATATTCCCGCCCGACGACGGCTGATTCACGGGTCCCGCTGCCCAAATCAAATTCATAAATGCAGTTGGGGGTCAGTGACGCGGAGCAGTCACACAGGAACGTCAAGCGGCAACGAGCCCTGCCTGACGTTTGTATCTGGCAGATACAAAATGTGCGCGGCTGCCAAAATAATTTCAATTCGGACGCTGCTCCTCGGATTTGTAATGAATAATTTATGAAATGCAGACACTGCCGAGGAGGATCTGTCTCGAACTTGGGCTGGGCTTGCACTTGAAGAAAAGTATTCACTTCAATTGAGTGTGGAGACTCTTTCATGTTGCCATGTAGACTGAAATACGAGCACGAGCCCCGGCTGTAGTTCATGCAAATTTTCAGCGATTAAAAAGCCATAACTTACAGTATCAACGCAAAGCGTTGAGGTTAATTGACAGACAGCCAGACAAACTGGCCCAGACACAGTGCTCTGAAATTAACGCTGCACATACTCGTAAAGTACTGCAAAAAAATGGCAATAATTAGAATAAATGAAATCGCCCGAAGGTTTCGCTAAAAGTTTTTCCGCATAGCTGAAAACACCGAGAGCTCAGGCAGCCGGCTGTAGGAATGCAAGTGGAGCGAGTTTGTCAGTTCCCAGCTCATGTTCATCGGATTTCACCGGAACCGAATTTAATACAGACTTCAAGCACTGTCCGGCTGTTTCCCTGGAAGCAATGGGACTTGAATTCTTTGGCCCTTTGCCGATTCCCACACAGCCAAAATGTGCTTGGTCAGGGAGAATGCTGCGGCAGGAGTTGCTCCCAGGCCATCGATATTGCCGCTAACTATTCACGATGCCTCAAATTCCTTGCAACTTCTTAATGCGTTGATTGATGTGGCGCCATTCCACATCGGCGCTGTGCTCTTCTTTATTATTTAATGCCAAGTGAGTGCGACTGCGACACTGACAGTGACAGTGACACTGACGAGGGCGCCCCACAATTCCGCCCAATCAGGAACCCAGTTGACTGACAAATCGCAGCATGTTGCCATAATTGGGGATGATCCCTTTGAGGTGGTCAGGGCTATCGGCTCTCGGCTCTCGATCACTATCTGCTGATTCCGAAGAATTCCAATTCCAATCAAACGCCAAACAAAATTCCAGAGCCAATTCGATTGCGATTTGTTTGGTTTCGCAGCATAAGCGAGCAATGTTAATACGCCGAATGGGCATTCCAATCCTGCCATTTCCATTGCGGCTGGCTCCCAGTTGGCTCTCGAGATTGTACTTTGGACGCCGCCCCAGCGGGCCGCCCATTAGCATCCAGCAAAGAAAATTAATGAATCTCACCTGTGTGCGTGTGTTTGCTTTGCCCACCGAAAGTCTTAATGGCCATTGCGAACATTTCCCAACTCATAATTCGATTCTATTTTCAATGGGTGGCCTGTTGGTCAATGAGTCAGGCCTTGGCCATTTACCTGAGAGTATTCCGCAGGCATTCGTGACCAAGCTGCGGTGGTGTGTGGTCTGCTCAGGGAAAATCACATAAATGTCTGACTATTTCTGTTTAATTGCCGCCAAATATTTCACTCATCATAACCGCTGGACGTTGCCGTAAATAGATTTATATGGCTAATGACTCAAGACCCGGGACCGTGGGCCGGCTCGATTAATGGATGGATTATTGCACCTCAATGCACGTCACGTGCTCCTCGTCGTGGTCAAAGGCGTCAAATGGGGGAGGTTACATGGTGGGGGGCTCTCGAAATACGAGCGCCGCCCGTTGTCCGCTGTCATAGTTCTTTTATAGAAATGCAATTCATCAAATCGCTCGCCTGGCATTTCTGATTAACTCGCCTGCCATTCACCCAATGCAAGGCAATGCAAGGCAAGGCAAGGCAACGCAACGCAAGGCTGGGAAGACCCATTGTCCAATTGATCCATTCATCCAATCAATCTAACGACCGCGTCAACAGCCATGTTTACAACTTGGCAGCGACAAGGATCGGTTTGACAACAGTCACGGCTCAATTGAACTGTCAGGCCGCATCAGCCTGCAGCTCAGATGCATAATCAGAGGCAATTAACAAACTGCAGTGCACCCCCAATGCCGCTCAAGAACAATACAAAAAAAGCAAACAATCAGGAATTTCAAGTTTATTTAAACAGGCCCCTCCTCCTCCGCACGTTCTTAAATTTTATTTACTCAACTGTTTGTTTCGTGTGCTGTTTGTTTGTTTGCCGGCCAGGGCATGATGATGGTATGAAAGCCGGCCGGCGATAGCCCCTATCAGGGCATTCCCCAAGACGAGTGCATCAGGTATTCCTCGCAAGCATCCGCATCCCCGCTGATGATCCGCTTGGGTTTGTTTGTTATTTATGAGATACACAGCAGTGTCAGCGACACGACGTTGATGCAACAAGACAAGGAAGCTGACAGCCTCATCAGATCCCAAGTTCAGTGGCAGTTGCCCGCTGGACAAGATCAGTAGCGTTTGCGAAACAAGATCAGGGCTCTTACAAAGTTGTATAGTACATTCGTACGCTTGGCACTTTTTTCGGCATTTCTCGCATACCTGATGCCAATCGGTCCAGCTTTGTTTAGACTCGTCGGCCCGGCGATTATTTAACTTAATAGAGCTGTTTCGGCTGCTTTTTAATTTGCAACCTGAGCGAACCACATAAAAAATAAACAACGCGAGTGAAATGGTTGGTTTTCCGCTGCCCCGCCTGCAATCCAAAGCTCCGCGCATTCCACACTACGGTTGCTAGGCTATTTAGGCGCGAGATCATCCCACTATATACAATATATACATAAGTTGGTACTGATGCGAGTATAGTTGGGATATCCACACCTTAGTGGGCCATCTGTTCTGTGCCACCCACCGGTTTTGGCTTGGTTTTCGGGGAAGAGCTGCCCGCCCGCCTGTCCGCCTTTGAAGTGGAGCCACCAGGTCGAGTAAATTTGCCTAATTTAAAGCGTTTTCAAAACCATTGGCCCCCGAATTTTTTTAAACGCTTGTTCTCAAATCGAAACGGCTTTTAATTGAGGCTCGAATTTCGAATTTCGGAAGGTGTGCCAGGTGTAAAGCCTGTTCCCGATGCCAGTTCCCCCGATTCCCCGATCCCCTGTTCCCCACGCCTGCGAAGCCAACTTGAGCTGTCCAAATAAACACGCACACACTTTGTAAGCGTCGGTAAGCAAATAAATATTTGTAATTTATATGTTTCTGACTGGCGTGGGCAACACACCGCAGATACAATAAATAAACCGGGTGTGAGAATGTGGCTAAGGCTGCAAAGGCACCTCGAATGCGCCTCGGAGCTCGAAAGCCTCAAGGTTTAAATCAGGAAATGAGCAAAAAACTCGAGCCCCTTCTAAGAGGTTTTCAAATTTATGCATAAATCTCAAATATTAAAAGCCATACCCACCCAGTGTATCAACTAATTATACAGCCCGGTGTTGCAGCGGCTTGCCAAAAAAACAAATGATCAAAATATTGCACATTGCTCATACGCAACGTGTGCCCGTTGAGAAATACGAACATGTATATTGGCCTGTCTACGCTATTATATGGCTGCAAAAGTGTGCCAAATAAATCAAAAGCAAACCCATTAAATTGTGTATTAAATTAAACCCGTATAAACAAACAAAACGCGCTTTAAGCGAATGACAAAACCTCAGGCTGCAGTTTTATGGTACTTCGGACTTTTACGATCCGGTTGCGGCAAGTGCAGCCTGCAAGGCGTCCATCTGGGATTCCCACGTTCCAAATAAGCTGAATAAAAAGTTTCCTAATTTTGCATATATAGTACCTTAAAATCGAGTTGCTCAGGGCACACGGTTTTTTCTCTCTCTGTGTTGAACTTTTTCCTTTTCGTTTGATGAAACGAAAGCTAAACAAAGTTGATTATTTTATAGTTTTGAAACGATCGAAATAAACGAACATGTATATCATCCGAATTCAAGGTTAAACACGCAATAATTATATTGGCGAATACTTTTTTACGGCTCAAGGGGCCGGGCAGCGTTTGCTGCTTGGGCATCGGCATCGGCAACAGCAGCGCCATGTGCCCGCTGGCCCGTGCCATTAAACAGTTTCCCATCCCCCCTGCCCCGGACGGGCCACATGTCTCTCGTCCGGTGGGGATCATCCGTCCGGAGGGGAGGCTGAGCTCCAGAGGATCGCAACACATGGCAGACGTTTGGCGATGTCCAGCCAGCCAGTCAGGCGACCCTGCGACCAGACGGCCGGCCAAGCACAAGTACGCGTGTGCATGTCGAGACGATCGTTAAGCCAAATGGAAGCCCGGCCGGCGCTGTCTAATGCATTTCATAGACCATTTTCAATTAAAAAATGTTTTACGTACTTCTCGTTTTGGCCAAGGTTTATTTCGATTCGATATTTCGCCCCGACGATGATGGCTTTCAATTGTGATTTTTGAAGTTATGCATGCACTTCAGCCGAACGCTGATTTCAATTTAGATACCACGGCAAACGCAATTGCAACTGCAATGGCACGCACTTATAACGCATTTCGATTTGTATTTCCATTTCGGATTCGATTTTACTGTTTCCATGAACTATATAGCACGCGTCTGGGCTGTCATAGACATTATTTTTAACGATGGCGCGTGGGGGATTCACCGGACTCACCGGATGACTATTTGACTCGCGGTCTGAGACTCAGAGATTTTCCAGGGAAGACGCCGCTTTATGGGCTTGTTGTGCCTTCTGTCTGTTTATCGGCGTTTTTGTTTTCGTTTTGCCATTGTCTGTTTTGCTAAATTTCAAGGGCCCTGCTGCAACGGGGCATCCCGCTGGCCGTTGCGTGGCAGGAAAATGGGAAAACATTTCCAGCGAACTGCTTGGCTGCAGATTGAAAATATTTACAAATATCAACGCAATGCCAGATTGTTTGCCAACAATCTGTTTGGGATGAATGCATGCGCCTCTGGAGAATGCTGGAAATCGTGGAAATTCGAATAATAACTAGCCCGTTTCCATTGAAAATTCATTTGGTCATCAGATCAGAATGGGAACTTGGCTAACAGTTTAATGGCTTTGATTATTCCCATTCGAACTTGTTCCCCCCAAAATGTTTATGGTCTTTTCGTTTGCCGGCTTCACTACAGCATATCCCTGTTTTGCTATGTGTTCCTGGGCAGTAGTTATCCGTTTGAGTGCCAAAATACTTATCGTTTCTGATTTTGTTTGTGGCAGTCACGCATTGGGCTTGCATAGCGGCCGCACAAGCGCTCACGCCTATAAAGTTGCAAGTTTATTTATCATTCGCCGACGGGCGCGCTGTAAACACACGCGCCGCAAATTTTACAAAGTGGAAAACTTTTCGGGCAAATTGTTTCGGTACATATTGGGAATTGGAACAAGTCGATTATTGTGCGCTGCATATAAGGATAGAAATCGGTCTGGATATGCAAATATAAAGATTACAAGAGCATGCCAAAAGTTCAGATGAATTTGGGAATATCGATCGCATGACGCCATCAAACTATCACATTCTTTTCGCGTTTGCATGCCCTAATTCGTGCCTGTTGATTTGCTAATTTGCAGTTGCACTAATTCTCTATTATTTACCATTTAATCCCTTGCCATTTGCGGTTTCCATAGCGCATGGAGCAGGCGCAAACACCCAGCAAATCGAACCGAGTTGTGTATACGCCGCGTTGGCCACAAGGCGCCGTCTTAGTCGAGACACTGCAATTAAGTCATTAAATACAAATTAACAGCAGCGGGCAATTGCTGCTCTGCTGCGTTGGAGCTGGGTAATTAGGCGAGCGTTGCGCATACGCCGCGTTGTCTGCCCGGCCAGACACCTCGGATCGCGGGGGTTTCTTTGTATAACATTCCCAGAGGGTAAGCATGGGCAGCAGATCTGCGCAGCCGTGAAGCCGTGAAGCTGTGAAGCCGCAAGGCGGCCTTCGCAAAGCTCACGGCTCGCGGGGACAGACTGAATGGCGACTCCGCGGCTATGCAGACAGTGTGTCGGCCAGCGAGCGTGTAGACATTGGCATAAATTATGGCACTCGGCACAATATAAAGCAATCGACTGACACACAAATCGCTTGTTTGTTGCCATTCCCAGTCAAGTGTAAAACGGGTTTTGATGCCCAATATGCCAAGATGCTTCTCAGTTCTCTTGGGGCTTTGGCTTCGACTGCGGCTGCGGCAGCGGCAGCGGCTTCTTTTGCGGCCGCCTCATCGAATTGGTCAATTAGTCAGAGCGTGGCAGCAACCACTTCGCCGCAACAATAAATTAGGCAATGTGGAAATGAGCCATCCGCAAAAAATACCCGAATTCGTATACAACAAAACCCTAAAATAACAAAGAACGCACAGGCTACTTAGCTTCGTTGATAAAACAAACGAAAAGAAGGCACGCAGTGTGCATTTGCATATTTATGAGGCAGCCCGGGCAAGACTCAAAAATCAAAACCGAAATCTCGAAACAAGTTAATAAGCAGCTCCCCAAACGCATGCATAACTAACAAGTGAGATAAAGCCGAGATTGCCCGAATGGGGCTTTAATTAAATACATAAAGACCCAGAGAGGGGGCGACCATACGCCATTTGCCTTGCAAATTGTGCCCAGGCATTTGAGTTTTGGGGTTGAGAAATTACGATAAGGATCACACCAGCAGAAACAGATGGGGGAAGGGGATCAGAGTCTGTCCCACAACATCATGACCGATAAAATTGATCCGGAGTAGCTCGAGCCATTCCGTGATAACCCGGGCAATAAATCAGTTTGTTGATTGTGGCCGAGAGATTCGCTGTTTGAATGATTTCGCAAAAAGTCAAGAAAATACACAGTTCGTTGACCCTCGGCGAAGTGGAAAATATATTTTATCGCCTTCCCTTGATCTCCACTAATCAGTCATTTGGCCAACTACAAATTGGAGAACAAAGATATTGTTTTCAAAAGGCTTCACAACACAGCGCCCTTAAAAGTAGGCAACCCGTAGGCAAGGCCGCGAGAGGCATCCATTTTATCGAGATTGTCTCGTCGTAAACTTTTGTGCTTACTGTTCGAACTAAACGTTCTCAAGTGGCTTTGCCATTAAAAAGGCGACGATAGTAAACCTAATGAGAATTTTACGGCCCATCGTTCTGAGCAATTTTCGAAAACAATTAAATTGTAACTTTCGGTGGCACTGCTATGATAAAGGTCAAAAGCAATTGGGAATTTCAAGGACAAGTCTGAGTGTTGGTTTGCCCAAATTGAGTGATCATTGATAGCCTCCTCCATTTGCGGTTTTCAAATCCCATCGGCGCTGGAAACCGCAGCTTGGGCTCCGGAAATGTGATCGCCGTACAAGCGGAATCACACGGCACGCCAGATCGGCTGAGTTTCTCAGGCATTCAGACACATTCGCGGCGACATTATGGCCAATGAGCATAACGAATGTGTCGGCGGTTGCAGAGTTCACAGAGCTGCCATAAAATTATGTAAAATAGCCCATCATTTAGCGGAATTAATTTGCTAATTTCGGCGGCCGGCGGGGGAATTTTAATTTATTTGCGCTGATGTATGAATTGTCTGCAACAATTCGGCGGAGGTGCAAACCGAAGAGCTCTCACATAAATTTACAAATTAGAGGCATTTAAATTCTCTTTTTTCCCATTTGTTTTGGTAGTAAGTGCTCGGGCTTTTTATTTCGCATTTTTTCGGTTTTCGGTTTTAGCTTTTCGTATTTTGCTTTTGTTTTATGGCTCAAAAGCAAATTGCCGCTGGCACACTTTACACCTCAGCGCCTGAGCATTTATTTTAAACACAAAAAATGTGCAAAAATTCGCGGTGCGAGGAAGTGTTTTCAACAGCTCCTCTGCTGCACAGCCAAAGGCCAGCGCCGCTCGGATCGGATGCGAGTATGGTATCGCACAGGTGGTCAAGGTATCTGCCCGCCGGCGGCAGTTCATCAATAATTCTTTCAAAAGTCTATCACTCAAATCGACTCCCACTGCGATACCGAGTTTATGGGGCTTTTGGCGGAACGTGCCCAAGCACTTATCTGGCTCACTTTCCAACCAGCCCATTAATCGAAATCCGCACTCAAGGTGTGAGAGAATGTTGGAAAGCGGGGGAGTCCGGTCTGGCCAATCTCCATCTCCACTAATCCGAAGAAAAGCAAACTATATGCTCGTATCTAACCGCCATCTTTTCTCCCCTTGCAGCACGTGCTGAAGAAGACGTGTGTATGGTGGTTCTACAACAAGTGCAGCCAAAAGATGTCCACCCACTGGCGGCAGCATGCCTGCTTCTCCGCCTGCATCTTTGTCTTCTTCCTGGCCATGCTGGTGCTCTTCCTGCACGGCATTCCCAGTGCCCACAAGCCAGCTAGACTGGAGCTGCCCCAGAGCACAGTTCGGCCCACAAACGCCTCGGCACAGCCTTTAACACCATCACCTCCGGCCACGGATCATCCCAGACACCGAGACAACGATACCAGCACAGCGGATATTGGCGAACCGGATGGATTCGAGGATCTCAGCGATGAGGACGCGGTGGCCTTTGTCACTCCAATCAAGGTCTACAACTACAGTCTCAGCGTGGACGATCTGATTTACGAATCGAAGCGAAACAGCGACCTGAACAGTTTTCTGAAGGGTGAGCACAACTTAATTCTCTCTATAACTTGTAAATAAATCATTGGTTATCAAATTTTCGTTTTCCAACTAATTATATACAATGGCCTATAAGAATTCGGTAGATCTTATCTAAGAAGATGCTTTTTTCAGCTTTTTAATTTGATCTGCCACATTGGGATTGATGTATAACTTGCCAAGCGATTTAAAGAGATATTTGTGACTTCTCCGCCATTATTTTCAAATTTTGTTGATTTCTGTGCACCTTTATGCGTACTTTTTGTTTAATTTACCGCTTAAATAAGCTTATTTTGAGAAACACGTTTCTAAAAATCCAGATGATACTTCTCAGATGGGCTTAATTGTTCGTTTAATGGGCACAATTTCGGGGTATTAAGGTAACCTGTCCGGGATAACTTTTATTTCATGTCGCTCTTACTTTTAGACCCTTCGACTGCCTTCAGCATGACAGGCACGTACCGCACCGGGCCCAACCAGATCTGGGATCCGCATCCGGAGTACAACCTGAATGTATTCAACCGGCAGCTGCACCTGGTGCTGCGGCAGGAGGCGCCGTTCGTTGACAATAACACGATACCAGAGATCCGAATACTCGAGAGCGACACCTTCGGCGACGAATCGGACGACATCGAGCAGCTGGAGCAGGAGCAGGAACAGGAGCAGCAGCAGAAGCTGCACTACGTGGACTGCCACTACGTGGGCCACGTCGAGGGCGATCCCCACTCGAAGGTGGCCGTCTCTCTTTGCAACGGCATGGTAAGGCCATCCAGTGGCTCGCACTGACCTTCGCACAAGCCATTTGCATCGCATTTACATTTCGCAAATTATGCTTATCAATATGCCGCCGAATATGACTACTAATAAGCGATTCCCTCCCCTCTCCTCCCCGGCCGCGGTCCGATCCACAGACTGGTTATATCAAAACGAGTTTCGGGGCCCTGCTCATTCAGCCGGTGAACTGGACCAGCAGCGACCAGGTTTTGCACCGGGTCTGGCGGCGGTCCAAGCGCCACGCCAGACAGGCTGTCTCCAAGCTGGAGCTGGGCCTGGACGCTCTCGAGGAACAGGTGCTCGAGCGCCAGCACGCCCAGCAGCTCCTCCAGCCCCGCCGGCTGAAGCGGAGGAAGAGGCACTACGACACCGACATGGACGACCAGCTCTACACCCTCGAGGTGCTGATAGCCGTCGACTCTAGCATGCAGCGCTTCCACAAGAGCGATCTCACCGCCTACATCATGATCCTGTTGTCGATTGTGTCGAGCATCTTCGAGGACGCCAGCATTGGCAACTCCATCCGCATCTCCCTTGTGAACCTCATCATGCTGCCGGACAGCAGCGACCGGTACAACTCCAGCAACGAGATGTTGAAGCACTTTTGCACCTTCATCAACCGGAAGGGCTACCACAGGGACACTGCCATGCTGATAACGCGGTAGGTTGCTCTAAAAAAATATATACCTCTTGCCAATCACCTAATGCTCAATCCTGCAGTGAACCCATTTGTGGCGGCATTCCGGGCAAAGCCTGTCATATGTTGGGCCTGGCGGAGCTGGGAACCGTTTGCCATCCTAGATCCTGCTCCATTGTTCAGGATACAGGACTACCAGCTGCCTTTACCATGGCCCACGAACTGGGACACATGTAAGAGAGCTCTTCTTTCAGGTTTGAATATGGTAATTAAGTTTATTCTTGGGATTTACTCAGATTGAGCATGCCCCACGATGATGACGCTCAGTGCCACCCGTACACCACCCGGCACTCCAACAACAAGCGACTCCACATCATGTCCAGCGTCATGGGCATTAATATGCATCCCTGGTCGTGGTCCAAGTGCTCCCAGCACTTTGTCTCCGAGTTTCTCGAGTGAGTTTTCAAACGCAAGAGATTAGATTAGAGATTGCAAGTCCAAATTTTAAAGGAAATCCGACAAGTCCTGCCTGGACAACACGCCATCCACATACATACCGAACCAGACGCGCCATCTTCCTGGGGAGATTTACTCGCTGGACAACCAGTGCCAGTTGATCTTTGGAAACTCCAGCCGCCACTGCCCCACGGACGATGAGTGCCAGCGGCTGTGGTGCAACCGGGTGGGCCTGCACCACGCGGACCAGTGCCGGTCGAGCAACCTTCCGTGGGCGGACGGCACTCCGTGTGGCTACAGCGAGCACTGGTGCCTGAAGGGTCGGTGTGTCCCCCGCCAGGCGGGCCACCAGCCGAAGGTGAACGGCGGTTGGGGTCCCTGGACCGCTTTCACGCCCTGCAGCCTCTCCTGCGGCGGCGGAGTGCAAGAGTCGCGCCGCGAGTGCGACAATCCCAAGCCTGACGGTGGCAAGTTCTGCGTCGGCAGCCGCAAGAAGTACCGATCGTGCAACACCCACGCCTGCCCGGCTGGTACCCTCGATCCGCGCGAGCAGCAGTGCACGGACATGAACGGGCGCAACCTGAACATTCCTGGCGTAAATCCCAGCATTCGGTGGATACCCAAATACGAGAGTGAGTAGATGCATGAATGAATGTCTCCTTGGTCCCGGGTTAATCGAATCCCTATCCGCAGAGGAGAGTTCCAATCAGTGCAAGCTCTTCTGCCGCATGGAGATGACGAACACGTACTTCAAGCTGAAGAACAAGGTCACCGATGGCACCTCCTGTACCGTGGACAGCCTTGACAAGTGCGTCAACGGCATCTGCCGTCCCGCGGGCTGCGACAACGAACTCAACTCCATGGCCAAGATGGGTAGGCACAAACATATAAATATCTTTCGCTGAGCCAATATTTGACTCGACTTCCGCTCGTTTGCAGACAGGTGCGGTGTTTGCGAGGGTCGGAACGACACATGCGAGGAGGTAACCGGAAATATGTACGTCTCCGATCTGCGCACCATCGATACCAAAGAGACACTCAACTATGTGACAACAATACCAAAAGGTGTGTGCCCCCAACAACCACTACTTGTGTTCGCTTGCATCCCCGAACATCGAGCGCTAACAAAAAACTACTTAGCTAAAAACATTTCGATAATTAAATTTGCTGGCTAATAATTTCATCAACGCATGCTAATCGTATCTGTTTATGCCTTACGGGCTGAATGTTCAAACTGTTTGGACTACGTGAGCGGTGTTGTATGGGCTCGACACGACCGCGACCACGACCATGTTTGTCGCCTCAGCGCGTGGCCCCGGCGGCGCTTGATAATGTTTGCCGAATGATCTCCGGAACAGGCAACGCTCCAGGTGAATGCACCACCTCACGTACGCCCTGATTGCGCCCATTCCAGATTCTAGATTCCGGGGGTAATCAGGCGACAAGTGGCCCGGGTCATCGCAATTCCAAATCGCTCATTAATTGAACGTTATCTATTGGAATCGCAGGCGAGCGTAATCATTATCTGGCGCCAGTGGCGAAACTCCGACATTCTAGGCTGTAATTGTGCATTCTCAGCGGCATTTAATAGATTTAAATATAGCCGGAAATTTCACGAGGGCATCGTTTTGTTTTCTCCGAATCACCACACCATTTCCCTTTTGATTGATAACTTTATACAATTACCCGCTGATGTAACTAAAATCATACAAAGTACGCTTGAAACAACTACAAAAAGATTTTTGATGCAATCATTAATTATCATTAAACAAATTTAACAACATTGAGTCGTCTCACGTCACTACAATCTGGGAATGTGCAGCTTCATGAAAACATATAAGATTACACATTTTTCACAATTAATTTATACGAACCAGTCGATTTGTTTTTCCCATAACATTTCAAATGGGTTTCATTAAACATATATTATTTGCTTGATAATTACAATGCCCATACTTTTCCGCTAACACAGGACGAGTAAAAAAATCTGTTGCATCAAAGACGACAGTGTACTTCTCAAACACAATGGCTATATATACACATAACACATATATTTTTCATATGCATCATATAAACTTCCGCCTGTAAAGAGTCTTTTAATCATTCAATTTATAATGACTTGAGTTTTCCAATGAAACCTAGGCTTTGGAAACCTTGGCTGAAGCTCAATAAATACTAAACAAATTGTGGATTCCAGGTGCCTCAAACATTGTCATCACCCAGACTGGCTATCCGGAACAAAACTTCATTGCCCTGAGCGAAGACAAGGGCAAGAATCTGCTGAACATGCCAAAACTCAAGTCATACGTCCTGAAAGTGGTCTATGCCGGCGTCACCTTCGACTACAATGGATCCCACGAGGCCGTCGAGCGGGTCAACTCAACCTACTCATGGAAACTGACTCGAGATCTAAACGTTCAGGTACGGAAGGCAACTTACCTCCCCATAAGTTTAGAGTGAAACCGTATTTTTGTGCACTGCAGATCGTATCGTTTGGCATGAGCAAGGTTAAGGATCCCACCGCCTTGCTGATCACTTACTCCTACACCATCGACAAGCCGACCGTGGCCGAGGCCGAGGTGGAGATCTACCGCTGGGAGATGCAGACGTGGAGCAACTGCGATGCCCTCTGCGATGGCAGAAAGTATCGTCAGCCGGCCTGCGTCAGCACTGTCCAGGGATTGAAGGTGGCTCCCCAGTTCTGTGAGATGTTTGCCAAGCCCAAGGTGGAGCAGCGGGCCTGCAACACAGAGTGTCGACTAGAGTAGGTTTCCAACATTTTTCTGTAAAACTTGACTAGCTATTTAACCAATTGTATCTTCAGACTCAATGTGACGAGCACCTCTGAATGCTCCGCCGCCTGTGGAGAACAGGGAGTGCGCGAGAAGAGCTTCAACTGCATCCAAACATACCCCGATACTCGGCGCAGCAATATTGTGGATATGTCCTATTGCCAACTCAAGTTCGACATAGTGCGGCACGAGCAGTGCCGGGAGGGTTGCTGGCAACTATCCGATTGGACGCCGGTATGTGAAATGTCAATTTGTTTTTTAAACTCAAATTAACCTTTATTTGTCGCTGACAGTGCACCAAGTCCTGTGGCGCAGGCTCCAAGCAACGCGAGGTTCGCTGCGTTCTGCAGGAGTCCCGGGTCAGTGACGATATGTGCAATCCGCGAACGAAACCCCATCTGAGCGCCCTCTTAAACTACTGCAACATTGAGCCATGTCCCACCTACACGGAAATACAGGTATGGTCCAGGAACCAAAATCCTTTTGCAGGATCTTAATGAGAGGGTGTTTTTGCTTGTCCCCAGAATGCGGAGGTGGCCAACAATTGGGTCGCTGGTGAGTGGGGCGAGTGCAGCGAGTGGTGCGAGAAGACGCGCTCTGTCAGCTGTGCGAATCCCTATGGAGTGGGCTGCGGGAGCAGGAAGAAACCGAAGGAGGTGCGCAAGTGCTGCCACATCAAGTACACCAGCGAATGGAGCGATGTGAGTGCCCCAACAAATCCATCTGAATAATATAAGCTAACCCATGTGATTTACAGTGCTCTGTGCAATGCGGCGAGGGCAAAAAGCGGAAGCTGCAGCGCTGCACCCGAGTCTACAAGCCGGATGTTCCTGGTACACCCAAGCGGAGGGTCTACATTAACGACTCCTACTGCGTGAGGCGCAAGGTGCGTCGCCCCAATCTGCGCACTACCACCAAGTCCTGCTACATCAGCTGCAAGTGGATTGCCTCGGACTGGACCCGCTGCCCGGCGGACTGCTCCGAGGAGTACCAGAGCCGCTACGTTCACTGCGAATCCTCGCAGGGCAAGAGCCTGGAAGAGGGTCACTGCGATGCCAAGAAGCGGCCGTCCAAGCGCCGCATCTGCAACAACTGCGTGCGGCGGCAGTCCAAGGCGATTTCGCGGGTGAGCCTTGCATGCTGTATTTTTGTGGCTATATGTCTTGACCATTTTCTTTGATCTGCAGTGCAACTGCGATGGCTACGAGAAGCGAAGGGACTTCTGCTACGACTCGAGGATGAGTCGCATTACCTGCCCCACGCGCACGCGGGTGGAGCGGCGCAGATGCTCGCCCCCGCCCAGTTGCCGCAAGCGGAGTGCCAGCCGGACCAGCCTCGCCAGCCTCAGCAGCGCGAGCAGCTTGACCAGCAGCCCGGCCAGCTTGAGGAGCCATCGGCGGCCCACGAGCTGTGCGGAGCTGAGGGATCTGCACGGCGTGCAGAAGGACGGCGAGTACGAGCTGGAGGTGCGATCGCGGCTGGTGCGGATCTACTGCCACCAAATGACCAGCCGGACGCCCAGGGAGTACGTGACCGTGGACCAGCAGGAGAACTACTCGATCTACTACGAGTACCGGTCGAAGTTGACCAACAGCTGTCCCCCGGAGTCGCGGGCCCACGAGTACTACAACGACCAGAACTCGGGAAGGACGCACTTCGCCAAGCTGCGGCTGAACATCACTGATCTGCGGGTGATGGACAACGACTTCGAGTTCTCTGAGTCGCGGGGACAGGCCCAGAAGCTAGGATCGGCAGGTGACTGCTACAATCGGAATGGGCAGTGTCCGCAGGGCGATTTCGCCATCAATCTGGAGGGGACGGGATTCACGATGCGGCCGGGAACGGTGTGGACAACGCACGGTCAGTCGGCGGTCATGAAGAAAATCAGTGGGGTAGGTTGAGAGTCCCAGAGCACTGACAATTGTTTACCTGATTGTTTAACGTTTAACCTCGTTTGCAGTTTGATGACACTACCGTGTCAAGGAGAGCCTTTTGCGGTGGATATTGTGGCGGCTGTTATATTGCTACCAACTCTGGTTTGTACCTAGACGTATTGCCACCAACGGTTAACCTTCCCATTGGTAATCGGGTCTACGTCCCGGGAAGGACAAGGGGGTTAAAGTACCCTAACCAAGCATTACCAACCGAAGAGGCCGTCCTTGGGAAGCACTAGCAGCGGGACAACCACCAGAAAACGGAACCAATGACGATAGTCAAAAGTATTCTCGAATATTAGTTAGGATATGCATAGTACAGAAACCTGAACAAAAGCGATAATTGCAATATATAGGACGAAAATTTTGAGGAATCAGTGTGGCACTCGTGTACATATATACTTGTAGTAATACTGCGTCACCCGAAATTAGCAATTAGACCGTAATCGTACATACACTACCCCCTATTGCCATGTACTGTATTAAGCATTGTAAATACCAGAGGCAGGTTTCAGCCATAAACGTAGTGTGTAAGCTTGACTCTACCAAAATGCAATCCATAAGTCGATAGTAATCTCAGATTAATCCGTATTTAGGCCTACGACTCGCAGTGATGGGAAGAGTTCCCTTTGGTATTACCTTCTAATTCATTTCTTTACACCAAAATTATGCTTACATTTACATAGATTTTAGCCCTAAGTATGAATTTGTAGTTATATATGATACTCTCATCCCTGGCGATTGAGCAGAAAACGTTCGAACCCGGGCTGGACCGAAGATATCAGATCCCTGCAGTTATGCATACTTGTTAGCCAATATTTGTACATATCATTTGCGAGGGGATCAACTCGGAAAAGCACTCACATAGCACTCATCAAGCAGATATCCAAATGAATTCCATTGTCATTAGCAAAGAACAAAGGTGTGGCCCGATCATTCCTAAGTATGGCATCTTTAGTGTATAGGCGTCCGATTTACTCGACTCGATCTGCCAACTCATAAATAACGAATTTTCGTGGAGTAACCTAAGCAAATAAAGTGCATAAAACTGTTGATTCAATTGAGAAAACTAGTGCAATGCCGGTCTGTACAATAGATTTATGAGTTAAGGATTCACAATAAATTTAAGTTAAACAAATCAATCAAGAGAGATATTCTATGTGTATGCGCTTACGTATGGTAACTAAAAATAAATACTCATATTATTTAGGACACATCCCGCACGCCCAAGCCAAACCAAATTATTTATCGAATTAACACTGCTGAACGAACATTTTCAATATGCCACGGTCACTGCCAGACTTTAAATGTTCAAACTCTACCACATCCTCGCTGTATTTTCATGTTACCAGCTAAGCAAAGTACCTTTTAACAAAACAAAAAATTAACAAGTAACTTCGATTAAAGGAATTTAAAAGCTGTTTACCAAAAACCAATTTGGTCTTGCATCTCTGTGGGTTGTCGCTGTCGTTTTTTGCATGTTTTCAGTACACGAGATGGGTAATAGAAAAATGTATTTATTTAAAGTATTTCATAGTTTTAATGGAAGATATATTTGGCTTTCAATTCACTGGCTAGGGTTAAAAGCTCTTCATCTAGTATACATTTTACATTGTTAACCGACAAACAGCGTCGCAGTTGCTCTCCCATCAGGATGGTCGTCAAAGGATAAGAACGCATCTGCGGAACGCCAGCCGATTAAATGACCATGAAGGATGTGCTCCGGAGGCAACAGGACATTGCTCCTTTGAGGCTTTGTGTGACTGTGATTTGGATGATCATCGTGCGATGGGGCCACTGCTTTCTTTGTCTATCACTCGACGAGCCGGCTTTGGTGTGGTTGGGCTCGCTTCCTGGTTTCAGATGTTGCTGTTTCGGGGTTCCGGGGATGGTTGCCTTTGAAGAACTTTCGCCGGCGGCGAAGGACTTAAAAGCACTTGCGGTGAACAATGCCGGGGCCGGACTCATCGTACTCCTGCTTCGAGATCCACATCTGCTGGAAGGTGGACAGAGAGGCCAGGATGGAGCCACCGATCCAGACGGAGTACTTGCGCTCAGGCGGGGCAATGATCTTGATCTTAATTGTCGATGGGGCCAGGGCGGTGATCTCCTTCTGCATACGATCGGCAATACCTGTGAAGCAGATGAAAAGGCGATCAGCGGAGGAGGATCAATGATGGCAATCTTCCTCTTACCAGGGTACATGGTGGTACCGCCGGACAGCACAGAGTTGGCATAGAGATCCTTGCGGATGTCCACGTCGCACTTCATGATCGAGTTGTAGACGGTCTCGTGGATGCCGCACGACTCCATGCCCAGGAACGAGGGCTGGAAGAGGGCCTCCGGGCAGCGGAAGCGCTCGTTGCCAATGGTGATCACCTGGCCGTCGGGCAGCTCGTAGGACTTCTCCAGGGAGGTGGAGGCGGCGGCAGTGGCCATCTCCTGCTCAAAGTCCAGGGCGACGTAGCACAGCTTCTCCTTGATGTCGCGCACGATCTCACGCTCGGCGGTGGTGGTGAACGAGTAGCCGCGCTCGGTGAGGATCTTCATCAGGTAGTCGGTCAGATCGCGACCAGCCAGATCCAGACGGAGGATGGCATGGGGCAGGGCGAAGCCCTCATAGATGGGCACGGTGTGGGAGACGCCGTCGCCGGAGTCAAGCACAATGCCGGTGGTACGGCCGGAGGCGTACAGGGAGAGCACGGCCTGGATGGCCACATACATGGCCGGCGAGTTGAAGGTCTCGAACATGATCTGGGTCATCTTCTCGCGGTTGGCCTTGGGGTTGAGGGGGGCCTCTGTCAATAATACTGGATGCTCCTCGGGGGCCACGCGCAGCTCATTGTAGAAGGTGTGATGCCAGATCTTCTCCATGTCGTCCCAGTTGGTGATGATGCCGTGCTCGATGGGGTACTTGAGCGTGAGGATACCACGCTTGCTCTGCGCCTCATCGCCGACGTACGAATCCTTCTGACCCATGCCCACCATCACGCCCTGGTGGCGGGGGCGGCCCACGATCGAGGGGAAGACAGCACGGGGGGCGTCATCGCCGGCGAAGCCAGCTTTGCACATGCCCGATCCGTTGTCGATAACTAATGCGCCCGCATCATCGTCACACATCTTGGCAGTTGTTTATCTGAGGGATACCAAAGACAGTGCAGGTATATTAAAAACAAACTTTGGTGTTTAATGTTGCCAGTTTTTGTAAGCAACGCGTTATAGGCCTTTAATTTTTGGTCTTAGAAATCTGAAGGATACCAAACAAACATTGGTTTTGATGTTCAATTTTGGAGCTTCCTATGGGCTTTTTTCCACGAAATCGGATTCAGATTAATACACGACCTATATTTTTGCAAACAAAGAATTTTAAGCCTTGTATTTTTGGTCTTTCAAAACTTCTTGAATCACAAATTTACGTTTGTTGCAATCATATTTATGCTTGATAAAGTGTTTAACAATAACTTCTAAAACCAAGGATTTAAATTTGATTATTACAAAGATCAAATTTGAAATATATGTTTGCAATTATACAAAAATAGTTAAGAGACTTTGATATGTTCTAAAAATCAGCCATTAGTTTCAATAATCACTGCGCCTAGAAACCACTCTAAATATAATATAAGCGAATAGTTCATAGAACCCGAATAGAGAGTCATTGGAATCCCTGAGATTTTTAAACTGATTTCTTGATTGCTTTTAGATCCAATTACGCCTTGTTTTATAAATAGGCTCTGCCCTTTGAAACAAGCACACTTAAGAAGTCAAGCACTGTTTGTCAGGAGTGCGCCAAGCTTTTCGGCTATCCTTAGGGCTCAAGTCTGGGTTGAGGGTTAATCCTTGACTCCTGGCACACTCGGGACGCACTCACACACCTTTTAGGTCAACGAAAGGATGAAATTGAACAAATTCGCACGTTCGATTCTTGTTGACGGCTCAGCAACAAATGGCACACCGAGTTGTCCGTGCTGCCTTTATATCGGGCCCTCTCCCAAGAAGCGATTGAGCGATGAGCGAAAGCAGTGCGGGCCAATTAACTCGAATCGATCCATATAAGCCGTTTTCATTGTTCTCGAGCAGAGAATGCGAAAAGTTTTTCGGTCTGCGGGGCATATGCGACAGCGCAAGGAGCTCCAATACCAAAAACAGAATTTGCAGGTGAATAATCATTGTGTTCCCTAGAATAAAAGGGTCTATAAATCTTCTAATAACACCTCTTTTCATATTCCATATTTATTTTGTCGTATATTTTAACGACAGCGTAAGGAGCTCCATGGCAAAAAAACAGAATTTACAGACAGAAAACAGAATTGTTCTTCAAAATCAAATGGGACACACTTTAAATCAGCCTAGACATCTTCTAAAAACACCTCTATATTCAATATTTATATGGTGTACCTTAAATAAATGGTGTACATATATGGTGTACATAAAATATCTCAAATGCTATACCAATTAGAGTTTTCTAAGTGTCTTTTTCTCGTAATTTAATCGTAAGCAAGTCTTTCAGCGTTTTCCATATTGAATTCAGGTTTAGAAAGAAAAGGATTTTACAATTGTTATTAATTTGAAACCTTAGTGCATTATTTCTTTATATAATATATATAAAACTTCATATATATGTTTCCATTTATCGGCAGCTAAGATATTTTAAAGGACATCGATATTCTTTAATAAAACAGACACTAAAATAAAATGAAAGAGTGCACCATTTAAAAGTAGTGACGTTTTTCAATATTGGAATTACAGTCTTTTAGGCCATACATTTAACAAAATTCTTTAATGAAAAGAAATTTTCTAACTTATTTTTAATAAAAACGTGGTTCTTATGAGTATCCCTTTTTAGATTAATATTTTATTGTAGATATAAACATACATCAAAGTAATTTATAACCATAATATAACTTGATGAGATCATCAAGCCGGGAAGCCACACTAATAGGGGAAAATCATCTGTTTTTTCCAGAGTATGACAATACACCTGTTTTTGGATCATTTAGTGTGTGTCAGTTTCCAGTTGTCAATCGAATTAACTTAAACAAGACACAGCTGTGTCTCCGAAGAATCACAGTCTTTAAAAACTCAAATGTCTCATTGCAGGGGGCACCTGAGGAGATAGACCGATAAGAGCACCAAACGAATGATAAACAGATGTGCGTGAAAGGCTGAGCATGAGCATTTGCATCTGAATCTGCAGCAGAACCTGCCACTGCACCGGCAATCAAGTCTCCCGAGTGGCCAATTAGCGCCTCCTCCTCGGACTCGCTCGCCTCGCAGAGAGTTCAGAAAATAGAAACGGACCTTAGAAGGACCGACGCAAGACAATTGGCATCCCCGGCAGGCACATGGCGATTGGAGGGGCCGGGGGATGGGTCCCGGGGCGATGGGGACACCGCAACAGGCACGCAGCGAGGCGACACCGAAATAGATGCGCCAAGCAGAGCGGCACCTATAAATCAACATCAAGGTTGATCGAGATCTCCGCGCGAGCGCCGCTCGAGGAAGCATCCACGGCATCCACATCATCACCACCATCACCATCACCATCACCATCACCATCACCACCACCATCAGCATACCCATCCCCTTGCCCGGTATCCTCATCCACCATCCACACATCCCCGAAGTTGCGAAATCACCATTTATCAGAGCAATTAACAATAGTCAGCCGGGCCGACACTGCGTCCCTTTTGGCCCACCCCTCGCGCCGCCTTGTTGCAGTTTATTTTTGCTTTTCTCAATTGGTTTGTATTTATCCTTTTAAGTAGATTTCATGTGTTTGGTTTTTTTTTGTCCTGTCTGATCTTCTATTTACAATTTTAATGCTTGACTAAATGTATAATCGCATGTGGTCGAGACGAAAATAATCGCTGATAGTTCGGAAGTGAATAAGTGGCATTCCCCAGCGATTTTCTTAGTTTTTTTCATTGCGCCAATTGCTTTGTTTTCTTTTTTTGGTTTGGTAATTAGTGTTTTTAGGTTCTGCATTCGTTGAAAATGTCACAAATTGGGTTTTTAATCTAATTAAGGATTCTATAGGTAAAGACGGATGCGTGAGTAGGTAGTATATGAATGTGTCAACATTTTGTAATCCCCAGATTTTTATGTAATATTCAATAATTTTTCTTGCTATAACATGCTGATCTTTAAACAGTTTTCGTTGTAATTATATATTTTTTAAAAATATTTGTAGTTTACTTTTCACAACTTACCCGCATTTTAATATTCATATTTTTCAAAGTTATTTGACAATTTTAAAATGTGTTTGTAATACATAAGCAACTTGGTAAAAAAGCAAGATACTAAGATAAATGTTGTTTCAAATCATAATTGATTATTCCAAATTTCTTAATGGCCAAGTATTCAAGTCAAGTATTTTGCAAGTTATTGGAAATTTGGAATTAAATGTGTTCATGGTAGATAAAAAATTAATTTGTAACCTTATAGTCTATTTATATAAAATTTATGTAATTACTGTAGCTAGATACTGCTGCCTTAGTAATTTTTAAGAAGTTAATAACCTTTCTGAATGATAAATCCAACATTTAAAGGTATATTACATGTATTATTTTACATCCTACAGCTACATTTTGGATAAATCTATTGACAGCGCCATCTATCTTTTACGAACATAAACTTAAACTGAAATAGTCGGGATTGAAACCAATGACTAGGTATGACCCGAAATAAAAGCATGCTTTTAGGCACAATTGATAAAAATACAATATATGTGAGGAAAAGTATCTGAGAGATAAAATGTATCTATTTCTGCGTTCACTTCTGAAGCTTCATTCACTTAACTTAACTTAAATGTACTTAAATTTACTTCATAAAAGATTGATAACTTTCGGAATCTTGTTATATAAAGATATAATATACTAAAATTGATATATCCATACCAATTTTGTAATAAGAACATAATTTATTTTATTGATGAGAATTTTTCTGTAATAAATTAGATAAATTTACCTGGATTTTTTAATACAAAGTATTATTGGCACCAATAAAATTGTGTTTATTTTGCTTAAATTTAAAATTAAAATTTGGCAGCAGTTTGTTTTTAAAAATGTTTCCACAATCAGCATTCGATTTAGGTTAATTTTAAAGAATAAAAAGATTTAAGAAGAAAAGAATATCAATAGAAATATATACAAGCTTCGAGTTAATCTGAAAGCAGGCCAGTATTTTTTAACAAATCCGCACAATGGAGAATGTCTTTGTTTTTATTTAAATTGTATTTTCCTAAAAGCCAATATGTATCAATAAAATTTGTAATAACAGTATTTGGCTTAAGCAAAGTTCAAATCAATGTCAAATCGATAAATAAACAAAAGACAATTTGCAATTGTTTTTAAAACGTGTTTTCCTCGTTTAATAGGTGACGGCAAGCCATAGAAATGAAATTAAAACCGCAATTGAATGTCAGAGGAGCTAGTATAAAATTGACGTTTTTTTAAAATGTTATTTTAAATTAAAACTAAGCAAGTACCAATAAGAGGAGTATTTTGAGGAAACTATTTCAGGAGCTGTGGTGCGAGCCCCCGAAAAAGCTCGCGCGGAACCCGTTTCCGCTGACAGGCGGGTGCCCGGTGAAAGAGCGCTCGCCCAGCGAAAGCCAAAGAAACGAAAGACTCAAGACCCGAACGCGGGCCCCAAACCCGCTCCAAAGCGCTCCAATCCAATCCAATCCATTCCGGAGGCAGAAGTAGAAGCCACAGCCAAGGCAGAAGCAAAAGCAGAATGGGAAAAGCAAAAGCAAGCCCCAGCTCGAAAAAGAAAGTGCAAGTGGACGAGCGGATGCTTAAGTATTCCGTCAGCGCAGTCGTATTTATGTTGTTGCTTTTGTTTTTGTTTTTTTTACCTCTTCTGTTCTGCGTGGCTGTGTTGGTTTCACGGGCAAACAAACGAGCTCCAAGACCAAGACCCAGACCCAGACCAAGACCCACGAGCACAGGCCCAATCAAAGGCAAAACCTGAGCAGCGGCTTCGGCTTCGGCTTCCACTTCTGCGGCTACAGCGACGGCGACAGCGACTGCGACTGCGCAGCTTGACCCACTTTGGGGCCCATACAATCAGAATGTTTCATGTTTCGATTTTATTATTTTATTTTCTGTTTCTCTTTTCGTGTATCTTTTCGATTTGCTGGTCAGCCAGCCAGCCAGCCAGCCAGCCAGCAACCGACGGTGTGAAGTTACTTTTTCTTTTCTTGCGGCTTTGCTGCTTTGCTGCTCTCATTGTTCATGTAGGCCTATGAAAGATACAAGCCCGTACGTGAAGAACAATTTATTTCGTGGCATGACTTTCGAAAACCAAAAACATAAAACAGAAATTGTTGTATATTTCACTCGCCGATCGCTCAACTAACTTGCTGGCGGTTACTTTCAGATTCTCAACTCATTAGCTTGAAAATTTATCGGATACAGAAAAACCAAAAGCATCTGCGGGATTTTGGAATTCATCTTCTGGCTGTTACTGTTTCTTCTTTTATTTTTTGCTGCCTTGGGGCTCTTGCTGCTGCTGCTGCTGTTGCTGCTGCTGCTGCTGNGAACAATTTATTTCGTGGCATGACTTTCGAAAACCAAAAACATAAAACAGAAATTGTTGTATATTTCACTCGCCGATCGCTCAACTAACTTGCTGGCGGTTACTTTCAGATTCTCAACTCATTAGCTTGAAAATTTATCGGATACAGAAAAACCAAAAGCATCTGCGGGATTTTGGAATTCATCTTCTGGCTGTTACTGTTTCTTCTTTATTTTTTGCTGCCTTGGGGCTCTTGCTGCTGCTGCTGTTGCTGCTGCTGCTGCTGCTGCGTTGCTGCCGGCAGCATGACATAAACTTTCGATTGTCTGCCCGTCACATAACTGTTGCTCGGGCTGGTGGTGCCTCCATCCATTCCATTCCATTCCGCTCCACTCCATTTCCATTTCCATCTGGCCATCTTCACGTTCTTTTGGTAATTTCTTCGCCGCTCGCACCGCATCAATTTGGACTTTGGGCCTAAATGGGTAATTGGGTCAGGCCCCGGTGGCCGCTTTCGGGAAAACTTTTCAAACTCATTTCACTTAAGATTCTCGCTGGCTTATGCGATGGCTTATGCCCGTGGTTTGGGCTTGAGTCATGCCTGGTTCTTTACAAGACTTTATGAAATTCGGAAATCTCTCCTCCCTGCCGGGCCGGGTGCTCTTAATGCGTTTGGCATCGTTTCTGGGTTCTGCCTCGCCTTTGCCTCTGCCTTCATCTTTAACTTCGTTTTCGTCTTCGTCTTTGTGCGCCTTGTTAATAATTTTATGTTAATTATTAAAAAGTGAAAATAAGATTTTGGCTCTTGGGGTCTCGGCTCTTGGCTGCATTAATCATTCGGCCGCGATACATCTTTTCACCAGCGATCTCGACTCTAAACGGTTCTGGCCTGCCTGAGATTTATATAACGAACCGGCTGGCCAATTAAACCCATTAGCCCTTCCAGGGGCAATAAAACTGCGTTTTCATTTTCAGGTGAAACAAAAATATTCCGTTTCTCATTAGCATGTAAATACAACGATCAAAAACTGGGCCTATCTGATGCCTCGAAAGTCTGTCTCCGGTGCTTGGGAGACAGACACATGATTAAGCACGGTTTCGGGGCTTAATAGGTTCTCTGCCTGGCATTGCAGGGCTTACATCTTCAAATGTAACACTCGCTGCATTTATCGCACAACTTTCACCCTGGCCAGAGAATTACCATCAATCGATGGCAGGCCTGTGACTTGTAAACAGTAGAACGTGAAAATTCTACGACACTTCTCTGGGGCCTGAGAAAAGATCCGAAAGAAAGGAAAAAGCTGACAAATGAAGAGTAAATAGAGGCCTATCCGCGAGGGGCAGCCCTTCTTGTACGAGCATTTCAATTGAAGTACAATGGGAAACACGGGAGGGAAATGTGCGCGCCGAGTGCTGCAGACATCTTCTACATTAGAAAGTTTTCTCCGGCAAGCAAAGCATCCGCGGCCGCAGCAACGAGAGTAAGACAAAAGAAACGACTGTGAGTGCCCGGCCAGCCCCCCCTGAAAAGCACCCGAAACATCGGACAAGACACTTAAAATGGAGCCTGCTGAAAGGCAGAGCTTGCAACGCTCAGTGAGCATAGGTAGCCAGTACCAGAGCCAGTACCAGTATCAGGCCGAGGCAGTGAAAGACTTCCAAATGCAAGCGACTACTCACTGCAGGCGAGATGCTTAATTTCTTATTTGCGCACTGGGAGCTGCTGCGGGGGCCATTAAAGTATAATTAAGAATCCAATGGGGTTTCACTCTCCTTGTGCGTAATTAGCCATGCGGTTTATGCAAAGAAAAGTAAAAACTGCGGCAACAATAGAAAAGCAAGCGAAATAAAACTGCCTGCGCCTCCGCCCCGCTGCCACCGTCGGAGCACTTGGAGTTACAGCGAAACAAAGGCCGAAAAATGTGCGACAAGAAGCTGAAAAAAGCGTTTAAATTATATAATTATAAAAAAAAATCTTGACAAAAATAGACGAAAGTTGTAATTTGCAGCAGCTACAGAAGCGAACCCGATCCCGAGCCAGAGCCAGAGCCAAAACCCGAGCCAGAGCCAGTGACAGAGTCAGAGCCAGAGCCGAGGCGGGCCAAGAAGAAAACTTCGACGGCGATGAAAGTTAAAGTTATAAAAGTCGCCCGGGGAACGTACCGGAATCGAAACGACGGCGGACGGGGCTGTAAGCTGTAAATAATTGAGCGGAGTGTGTGCGAGTGGCGGCTCCCAAGGCGATACTCTTACCCAAAGCGACGCAGACGCAAGCGCATGCGCAAACGCAAACGCCAGCGCACATGGCAAACAAACTGCGGACCAAAACAAAAGACTTCAACGAAGAACCAAACTTGAAACGAGCTGCGCCGAAGCGAAAGAAATGGTAAAAGCACTCGACAGAACCAGCAGCCACAGAGCTCGGCAGTATCTGTGAGATACATACATCTATACAGGTAGAGGTATGGTAAGCCAAAGCCGAGGGTAAGTGTGTGTGGTGTGGTAAGCGAAAGCGTCGCTGCCGACGCTGAGAAACGAAATGGAATGGCATGAAATTTCTTAGCGATCTTTGAGGATAAGCGCTGGTTTCACTGCGCGCTGCCGCACAGACGTCTACCGCGTTTCGAGGCAGACGTTACGTTCCACCGTTCGGCGCGCAAGAATCGCCTTCGCCTTCGCCTTCGACAACATCTCGCCACCATCATCAGCATCGCATCTGCAACATCTGCGCCTCGCATAGAAAGTCGCGCCTGCGCAGGGAACAACTCTCCCTGAAACACCAAACAATAACTATATAGAAAAAACCCAGACTAAATAATTTAAGTGCAAGCAGTGCATCTGTGGATACCAAGTGAAAATAGTGCAACCAAAATACAATCAAAATGTTGACTTCCTTTGACTCTGCGGATACCATCTGAATCTCTTTCTCTTTTTCCCTGCAAGACCTCTGACATATCCGATTTTCATTAACTGCCTGAATGTGTTCTCTGCATATCAAAAGGCAAAAGTGAAAGTGAGTTTTCGGCGTTTTAACGGGGCTCCGTGTGCGTGAGTGCCTCTTGAATGACAAATATTGATTTGGTACAATGAAAACCAGGCAGTGCGCAGAATAAGTGCTAAGAGAAACTATCAATCGAACCACAAGCCAGTCCATTTGTGGGCCCCTTGGATTACCAGAACAGCAGCATAACAGCAGTCGACTAGCCCTTAAGGATATCAATCGCAATTGGAATACGATCGCCTGTAGACTACTGGACTTGGATATGGCTGCCAACGAGATTATGACACCCACAGTCAATGCGAATTGCCAATACTCCACCAGATATTGTTGTAAGTCTTGCACATCCTTTTCCCATGCTTGACATTCGACCCACGGGTCGTATACTTGATCTAACCAGCTAACCCCCCGGGATCTGAGACAGTTTCCCACTAACCAAAGCGAAAACTTGTTCTCGTAGTTGGAGTTTGAGGAAAACTAATCGGCAGTCGCCTACACAATGGCCAGAGCCAAAGTCAGAGCCAGAGCCAAAGCTTGCTGCGCAGAATGCCCAGCGAAAGCAACAAACAAACAAGCCGGAGTGCATTGCGGCGGGGCAACCTGCGCAGCAAGAAAGAAATCTTCAAAACAAAAAGCAATAACAACTCTTTTTGTAGAAAGTTTCCCGCGGCTGGAAGGGGGCTCCGAGTCGGAGTTGCAGCCAGTTTGGTGTAGAGTCGCCCCAGCACTAGGCGATGTGTGGCTTTTGTTGAGCACCGGCAGCAAGCGACTAGCGCAGCCGTTTCTTCTGTTTCTACTGCCACTGCCACTGCCGCTGCCAATGTAGCTGTATCTGTAGCTGTATCTGTAGCTGTATCTGTATCTGTTGCTGTGCCCGAAGTATCTGTGAGTGTGTCTGTCTTTGTCTCTTGGCAGCTCGCTTCTGCCGCTTGTACGACACGAATATTAATAGGTGAAAGTTGTTGCTTCGTTTTTCTTTCTCGCCGCCGCTGCCTCGGTCGGCGCCTCTGCCGCTGAAGCAACAACAGCAGCAGCAGCAACAACTGAAGCAGCAGCTACAACAAAGATCCCTTTTCGGGAGCAGAATTTATGCTTCCTTCGAGCCGTTCATTAATTTCTCTTTATTGCTCCACCAAGTGAACTCGGTCTGTTGGCCAAATCTCCGGGCTTGGGTGAATGTTGTTGGTTGGCTTTGCCCGAGTCCTGTCATAAGTTGACCCAGTTTTGGTGCGCATTTTACATACATTGTAGTTTTTGCCAACTTTTCATTGCCAAGCAAATGCAGAGCCGCAGTATCGCATTCTCGCCTGGCTTAGCCTTCGTGGGGGCTTACCGAGCGATTCGGACAGCCAGCCAAATCACTGTCGCTCTTTCTCGCTTATTTCTGTCGTTTTGGCATTTCCATTTTCATTTCCATTATAATTAAGCCGTTGCATAACCGAGGTTTGTTTACAAACTCGGCTCTGGGCAGGCAGGTTCCCCCCATTTCGAGTTCAATGTCCCGGCAGCGCCGAGATTGCAACAGTTCCTGCGCGACGCGTGTGGATCTCTCTCGAACCCTCGAACCCGAGAAATTGCGCATACGCCGCGTTGGCCTCACAGCAGAAGCTCTAGGGCTTGCTAGGCTTCGTCTCGTCTCGTTTCGTTTCGGTTTCGTTTTCGTTTCGAGTTCGGCTTTATTTATCAAATAGTTAGTTTCATAAATATTTATTATTGCAAACACTCGGTCTGGCACGCGCAATTATCTAGAATGACTCATCGGGTTTTCTGTTGGCCAAAATCGATGCCAAGTATCGGACGGACATAACAAGAAAATAGTTTAACTTTTGGCGTTGGCGAGCCGCACATGTGGTGGTGGTGTTGGTGTTGGTGGTGCTGTTGGAGTAGAGTTGAATTGGGTGGAATGGAGTGGAGGTTGCCCAACAATACCGTTGGATGATAAACCGCTACAAATTATTTTGATTTTACCCAGCGCCATACATCCATCCATCCATTTCTTTGGCGTTGTTTCTGTTTCTGTTTTCTGTTTTCTATTTTCGTTTTGTTATACCCAAATTATGCAACGTCGCATAAGGTTGTCTTGACTGTTGGCTCGTATCTTGTCATTCGCCTCGAACTGTTAGGAAAGTTACCAACCCACCAACCAACCAACCAACCAACCAAGCAAGCAAGCAACCAAACAAGACAGCAAGTGGTGGCATCTTAAGCATCAGATCAGCATCCCAATGTCATTAGCCACTTCTGCATGGATGTGGAAAGTGAAAACCTGTAGCAGCCTCGCTGCCACACCGATTATATCAGGCCTAATTTTCAAAATAAATGCCTCATTAGACTGGATTGCCCTGCTCATGCTTTCTACCTCCGCTAAACCGCTATGAACTTGCGTGAATTTTTCACATACATATGTATCTCTCTCGTGCTGTTGTGCTTCCTAGTCCGACACGTAGCTTTCATTATGCAATTGCTTATTAATTCTTTTATAATGCCTGCTCTGTGGGCCAGTGCTGGCTTTTTTCGGTGGATGGATAGCTTTCCTCTGAGCCGGGGCGTTTAATTGGCCATCAGACGTGCGATTTGCGGCCTGGAAGCTCGTAAGCGCTTCAAATCCACGACCATTTCAATGAGAGTAGCTGGAGGCAGATGTGGCCACGCAAATACTCGGACCTTTTACGCAATCGCCGCGAGAAGTGGCCGAGCCGCTGGCCCCGGAGGCTTTCGATCGATCGGGGCACATTTCACCGCGCTGGAGGTGCAATTAATTTGAAATTACCAGTGGAAACTGCCAAAGATAGACCTGAGTGGCAAAGAATCACGCCCGCCGCAGACATCATTGTGCGGCGCAAGAAAAGAAACATAAATGAACCATTTGTAGTTCGCACGAACAGTAAGGTAACACAAAAGAAATGCTTAGTTTTATTTTTACATCCTCCATTGAATGGGTTTTCGTTGGACTACCGCAACAGTGACGCCTCTTTCTCCGTTTCTTGGCTTAAATTAATGTTTTATTTGGGTTTTTTGCGCTGTGTGTGCTGCTTGGTTGCATATTTTGATTGTCGCTCCCAGCCCGGGCGCTGCTTTATTAGAACTTTCACTTTAGGTCCGCTTCAATTGGCAACCTGGCACCTCTGCGGCCGCGTATCTCTCGCCGGTGTCTTCGTAGTGGTCTTTTTCTGTTTCTGCCCGAATTGAATAATAGGTGGAAGAAGTGACCCAGAAAGTGAAGAGTGAAGAGATGCTGGGCTATCCAATCAGCGGCGATGAGTAACGGCCGATAGAAAGTTACCAAACTAAATTCGCAGCGCTACTAATGCGGATTGCGGGCCTCTTCAGCTTTAAGCACAAGTCATCACATTTCGAGTGGATAATTGCAGGCGAGCGAGGGCGCAAAGCGATCAAGAAACAAGCAAAATAACAAACAAATAACCCATAAACAACATACATTTTCGGCTTTCGTGTGGGGAAGGTTAAGTTTTTATGTAAGATGCCACAATTTAATTTGATTTGATTTTATTTTCTTGTCTTGTCTTGAAGTTCGCCAACATTCAACAATGGTTTTAATAAATGATTTGTAGTTTGAATATATTTCGGGGTTTTTTTCTCCCCTCCCCCCCTCTGCTTGCTGCTTCTCTCTGTGAGGCTTTGTTCCAGTATCTGCTCTGACGTATCTGCCGCACGTAATGCCGTGTGTGTGCGGGGATACAGATACATACGCTTATGTATCCACTGGATATAACGTATGCTTGCCTCTTGGCTCTTGCATTAACATTAGAGCTTTAGGTTTATGGTTGCTGTTGTTGCTCGCGTCGCTGCCGCCGCCGAAGCCGTCGCTGCCGCTTCTGACAGCGCAAAGTGAAAGTTTTAAGAGCCAACATGCCAAGAGTGCGACGAGTCGTGCGAACGCACCAAAAATCAGGTAGATATATCTGTTTTTACACAGTTAGCCAGCGATGGGCCAGCCTTGATAAGAATATTAATGCCGCCGTTCGACGTCCGCCGCAAGCGAAAGAAATCAAAAGTGATTTCCTTTGTGACACATTTGTCCAGTCCGCTTCTCGCTTTCAAATATCGCCGCCCCCGCCCCCACTCCCCGCTGATTAGCAAGACGTTAAATCATACTGCCAATTACTTAGCGGACTTTTTTGCAGCTTAGACGCGGCCAGAAATCGCTCAGCCGCCCTGTTGCACTTTCGAAAAAAAAAAACGTTAAAGAAAATATGCAGCGGCCGAAGAGAGAGGCGGAGAAGAAAATCTTTTGTAAAGGTTCATAAACCTTCTCGCAGACAATGAAAACTTTGCAGCAGCCACGAATTTCAGCTTCTACGGGCAAAGAAAAGGCAACTGCACACATGGAAAACTTAAATACAAATTTTCCCAAAGCAACAGCAGCGGCAGAGAAATGCACAAAAGCGAGCGCATAAAAAATTATTTTCCTAAATTACTTCTGACGATGTTGAGATGATAATGATAATTGCAATGATGATCGCCAAGGCGATGATGATGTTGTTGGTCATGATTATATTTAGTGCGGAATTTCCACAGTCGGTTAGCGTACATTCAACTGCAGCAGCGGCAGCAGCAGCAGCAGCAGCGGCAAATGCAACAAAATGGAAAAGCAGAAAGCACAAAGAGAAAAGCCCGCTGGCGAAAGAAAATTCCCCGCAACAAGTTGCTGCTAGTTGCTGGTCTGCTGCGGCTCCATCAGTTTCGGTTTATATCATCCGAGGCTCTGCAGCTTTCCAGCTTTTCCAGCTTATTAGCAACTTTGACTTTTGTCTGCCTCCTGCTCTTTGTTTGGCTTTGACTTTCTTCTAGGTTTTCGCTGGAAAAATCATAACAAACACGAGTGTTGCTTACTTGCTCCCCCCCTGCATGCCTTTTGCTGTCTCTCCCGGCTCATTTGTGCATCATTTGGGAGAAAGTAAAAGCCAAGAATTAAATGGCAGTCGCCGCTGGCTCTGGCTCTGGCGCTGGCTCTGGCCTGGTCGATGACTTACACGGGGCGTATGCGCATTATCGCTTGGTGTCCGAAGGAAAAGCAGCCAAAGTTGAAGAGATGGAAAGCCGCTCCACAATCGGCTAGAGTTTCATCGGATTCGAAATCGGGGTTTGGTTACAGGGGCTCGCATTTCCTCGGAATTCTGGCAGCTCTCGGGAACTGTAATTGTACGATATTTAAGCTTAAGCTCATCTGAGGTGAGTCTGGTAATGGGGAAAGCCAATTGCTTCAGTTGATTGAGCATTCCCTTCTTTGAAATTCCAAGTGGATCAGCATCTGAACCCGAATCTAGAACTGAATTCGATCAATCAATGTCGCACGACAGACTTTTATCTGCTCAGCCCAATCTGGCGAAGAATAATGGAAATTAAGCCGGGGCCAGCTCCGTTCTTCGTTCTCCGTTCTCCGGCCTATCGGTCTATCGGGAGTAGGGCACGTCAAATGCTTCATTAATTCCAACTTGCAACAAGCGGCATGCAGATGGAGAAAGAGAATGAGAGTCCTGACCCAATTAGAAGTTCTCACGCAAAGCGGAGACAGAGAAGCCCGCGAAGAAAACGTCACGGTTAACAATTCCACGTTTAATCAAACAAACAAAGAATTAAGCCAGAAGAAAACTTGCCGTCGCCTTCACATTTCTGCCCCGGTGAAAGAAAAAGAAAAGTGCAGGAAGCCAAATAAGCGTGGCAAAAAGAAAGCAAGCGAAACCAAACGAAACGCTACGCGAGCCCAGTGCCGCCGCACAATGGAAGCGCAAGCGGCCCAAAAGAAGCTTACTTACTCGTACCACCAACCGCCAGCCATTCTAAGTGGCAATAAAACATCGGATCGGACTCCAGTTCGATGTATGGCCAATTATAAAAGACCTCGTGATGGCCCCCGCCTGGAAAACGAATAAAAGAATCGAAGCGATCCCGCTGCATGGCTTTGTCTGCATTTCCGAGACATAGAACCTGTTTGCGGCCCACGAAAGTGCTCCAAACGGAAGTGGGCTCTGGCTCTGGCCATGGCGATGGCGATGGCGAGCGGCCGATAAAGAACCGAGAAGACTCTGGTCTTCGGCTCGGTCTTCGTCTTCGGCTCGAATATAGGCCAAAAGAGAAACTAACGGTAAATGTTGTTGTTACTGCCGCAGCTTTGGCTTTTGCTGCTGCTGCTGCTGCTTCTGGCGAGCCAGTGGTGGTAAGCGATTCGGATTTTCTGCCCAAGAAGCCGCAGCAACAGCAGCAGCATCCGCAGCCACAGCCGTTGCCGGGGATTTGGGTTACATAAAAGGGCGCAAACGGAAAGTAGAAACCGAAAGAAGCCGAGAAGCCAGCCCCAGAGGCCAGGCCTTAACACTGAGACTCTGGGTGTGTGCACTGGGCGAAATAATGGGATCTGGTTTAAAGAGATTTGCTTTTAAAGCTGTTTCATTGGTTTCTAGCCCCAAAGACTCGATTTTTTTGTCAATACGGGTATATTATTGTGGCAGGGTAAACATTCTTTATTTTATTACTATATCCTATCCGTTTATTACAAATTACACTATAATTTGTTTACGGCTGCCTTACGTTTACTACATATGGTTTAAGTAAATATTGATACACAATTTTAATAGTTTTTCGCACTCTAGAGACACTTTTCCTTACGTTTAATAGGTTGATATGATATAAATTAATATTCTTGATTAATAACTCTGGAAATTACCATAAAAATAAGTTCCATTTTTTATTTATTACCATGAATATTGGGCAATTTTAATAGATCTTCACGCTCTTGAGATTATTTTCCAGTTGCAATAGTTGTTAACTATGGGAATTTCCCATAGATTCTTAACTCATGCTTCAAATTTGATTGACAGAGTAAATTTCTGTCTATGCCTTGCCCATTAATCGTATTAACTTGGCAAATTACCATGCAAAATAGAGTACTTTTACCCACTTGGAATATTGTATAGTTTTAGTGTTCTTGGCATTTTTTCCAGTGTGGCATTAAGTGGCCAACCATCTACTCTCGCACGCACACACAAAGCCACGATCGACGCACAAAACTTGTTGCAAAGAAAGTGAAACTTTTGTGATCGCTGCGTTGCCAGCCGTTCCCCCGGGCACCCCCAACCGCTTGCCTCTTACCTCTTGACGCTTGCCCCGACCCCCAGTCCAAGTCCCAGTCCCGGCCGCAGTCCCTTCACCTTCCCGGTCCCCTTCCCTGCCACGGGCACTGCCATTGTGCGCGCCGCGAAAGGGGAACGTGGAACCTGAGAGCGTGTCACGATCAAGCGCGTAGAGCCACGCAGAAGGTTGAGGTTGTTTTGCAAGCTGCGGCGAACATTTCGGCTTGTTATGTTTATTTATTTGCCAGGTTAGCAATTTTTTTCTGCGTACACTTTGTTTTCTTGGCTCGGATTCCGAGTGTTGGGCTCTGTGATTCGGAGATTTTTAACGAGCACTCTTTTGGGTTGGGCTAGGTTATAGAGCTGCCGCCGCTGCTGCTGCTGCTGCTGCTGCTGCGTCTGAATTGGCTGCTAAACCATTAAACGAATCGAATGGGGGCTTGGGAATTGCTCAACCATCAGCAGAGCGATGTCGATCTAAGGCCCTTGCCTTGACATAGACCAGACCGAAATGCCAGTGACTAATGGAGTTTCGCAAATGCACACCCCAGGTGACCCAAGCACAGCGCAGGCACAATGCTCACAAAATTAGAAAGTAAGCCCCTGCATCGTCCAGACATTCTTGTCTTTTGACTTTTCGAAAATCCATCTTTACACATGAAACAATTGCTTTGAATATGCAGGAAATGTATTATCTTTCTAAACATTTTAGAGCTTATGTTATAAAAATTGGTTGTAATATAGTTTTCCCAAATATAGGCTTTTGATATTGTATTATTTGAGCTTTAATTTGTAGTTAAAAAATATTAAAATAAAGGTATTATAGAGAACTGACTGAGATCTTAAGATTCCTCAATCAATGATCTACTGAAAAGCATCTCCTTTAAGTAAAAACCTGATATTTATTAGAGATCTACAATATATATGATATCTGTACTGTTCTGGTATTTCTCTTGAGAATCTCGTCTCAAATTTTATCCATCATTACACTTGAAGACAGCGAAATAAATATTAGGAACATTTATGATCTTTCTATACATTATTAGAGCTTATATTTTCAAAATCGGCTATGGTATAGTTTCCTTAACTATATCCCTTTTAACTTGTATTATTTAAGCTTTGATTTTTACTTAAAAAGTATTAAAGTAAAAGTATTATGGAGAACTGAATGAGATCTTAAGATTCCTCTATCAAAGAGCTGCTTAAAATTATTTTCTTTATTTAGACAATATGTGCATCTATTCTTGTATTTTTCTTGAGCATCTCGTCTCCAATGTAATGAGTTTCGAAATCCTAAACTTGCCTAAAAGTATCTTAAGTTATCTGCGATTGCTATAGAAAACAACTGAATCTATTGATCTACTTGGGCTTATCCTTTCCTCTAAGATAGCCCCCTGAGGCATGACTATTTTCCCGTGGCGTGCCGTGCCTGCAGAATGACCAAATTGTGGTCGTGGCTCCCAGCCAAATCAAAGCACTGGCCGCCAAGTGAGTTTCAGTTTGAAGTTTTTTATATATTTTGGCTAGATCCGGCTTGGCTGCAGCATCGCAAACAGCATTTCTCTGGAAGGGGGGACGGGCGGGGGAGAAAAACGAGTCGCTAGCCCAGCAAGGCGGCGGGCGCTTGTGCGACTTCTGCGACTTCTTCTTGGAGTTGTGGTGCAGGCCAGAGCGGCGGCAACCACCGAAACAAGAAATCAACCGCAGTCAAAGCCAAGAAACGTGAACGAGAAAAATACCAAAAGATCCGAAAGCCAAGAGTTAAGAGCTTGAGAGCCGAATGTCGAAAGCCCGAAGGGGAGATGGTTGAAAAAATGGTTGAACAACAACAAGAAAATAAAGTGAACGAGTAGAAATTACGGTAAATAAATAAATAAATAAATAAAGAAAGAAAGAAGGAAAGACAAGGCAAGGCAAAGAGAAATAAGCGAACGCAAGCGCGAACGGCGTCGTCATGAGCGAAAGTGAAATCTGCTAATGAATTCTTCAACGTTGAATAGTTTTCAGTCATTATGGACAACGTACGAGTATACCTGGCGTATACTTGATGAGTGCACAGCGAGTGCAGGCGTGTGTGTTGTTGGCCATGTAACCAGACAGGGGCAGCCGTTCCCGCCATCTCTTGCGCATCTGCAACTGGAAATGGCAATGGCGATGGCTACGGCGATGGCGATGGCGATGGCTATGGCGTCGGAATATGGGATCGCATCGATTGGGATGTTGGTTTTCGTTTTGCTTTTGGCTTTGGCTTTGGCTCCAGCCCGATTTTTGGTCTCAGCGGGTAAAAGTTGCTAGATTCGTTATAGCAATTAGCCACAAGGCCCGGGCACACACAGCCGCTGCCTGCCGAGCAGGCATCGATCCGCTGCCAGATGATTGCAGTGATTAACAAGCGACTATTCCGAGTCGGCGAGCCGCGGGTTCATTGAAACCTCGGTGCAGTTTTCTATAATTTGTGCACCGCTGCCGTTATGGCCAGAGGTCTTTTTGCCGGAGTGCGGAGCGTGGCTTAAACTTGAAATGCATTTGGCATTAGGCAGGTGGAAAGCTGCACTCGCCCGGATCAATGCCCCCGAAATAAGTCCCCCAAATAGTATTCAACTTCTAATTTCGTTTTCAATTTGCTATACTTTCAGGGGAGGCGGAAAAAGTCAAATCTTTGATCAGATTGCGGGCGGAACTCTCGCCCCTGTTCACGGGCAAAAGAAATGCCTCCAAATATGCTTGGGCGTAAGTAGATTACCACGATTGCCTCACGCAAACCATTTGGCTATTGCATAACCAACCCTCGTTTTGCTTTCTGTCTCGTTTTTTCTACAGCGTTGTGGAACGGGAGCTCAACGTCCCGCTGCCGCTCTCCAAGATCATCAAGAAATGGAACAATCTGCTGCAGGAATACAAGGCAATCAAGATGTCCGAGGAGCCGAAGCGGCGCGAGTGGCCCTTCTTCACCCTGATGGATGTCTACTTCAGCGACCAGGTGAACGATCCCTCGCTGCGGCTCTTCTCCTCGACGAAAACGCTGAAGGAGACCCTGGACGACAGCGTCTTCGAGGATGATCCGATTATCGCTTCAGCGATTGCGGCTGCCACCAGTGGCGCCTACATGGACATCGACGAGCTGATCCGGCGGCAGAAGGAGCGTGCCGCCCTAGCCGCCGAGCGGAAGCTGGCCGCCGCTGCCAGCGGAGCCAGCGGGGATTACAAATACGAGATGAAGCCGATGCTGCCCAACAGCAAGTTCAACAGCAACA
This sequence comes from Drosophila ironensis, assembly GCA_021223825.1. Classification (NCBI taxonomy): domain Eukaryota; kingdom Metazoa; phylum Arthropoda; class Insecta; order Diptera; family Drosophilidae; genus Drosophila; species Drosophila ironensis. The sequence continues at coordinate 262,725 of JAJJHQ010004697.1, read as the reverse complement.
GCGACATGGCCAAGCTGTCCAAGAGCGTCGACGATCTGTCCATGCAACAGTACAAGATCAAGGCGGAGCTGATGCGCCAGCGCGAGCAGGAGCAGCAAGAGAACATGGTCAAGATCAAGCAGCATGCACGCCAGCAGCAGCAGCAACAACAGCAGCAGCAGCAACACCACCAGGCGCAGCAGCAACAGCAGCGATTCCTAGGCCACCAGCCGGCCCTGTCGCCGCATCCACACCGGCTGTCGTCGTCGTCCACGCCGCCGGGACTGCAGCACGCCCTGCAACAGCAGCAGCAGCATCTGCTGCAACAGCAACATCTACAACAGCAGCTGCAGCAGCAGCAACACCACCACCACCAGCTTGCTCATCCCCACCAGCCGCCCACGCCGCGTCCAAGCTCACCGCCCACCACGGCGCAACAGATTCACATTACGGCCACCCAGCACCAGGCCGCCCAGCAACAGCTGCACCAGCAGCAGCAGCATCAGCACCACCAGCAGCAGCAACAGCAGCAGGCCCACAAGCAGCAGCAGCAGCAGACGTACACGGATCCCAACACCATCGATCAGTATCTGCTGTCGTGGAACAACTTCCACGGGAACATGTGCCGCGGATTCCACTCCCTGCAGAAGGACGAGAAGATGGTGGACGTGACGATTGCAGCCGGCGGCAAGATATTCAAGGCCCACAAATTGGTAACTTAGTGGCTAACCGTCAAGAACTCCCGCACTCATGCACCCCCAATGCACAACTCGCTGTGTGCTCTCTGCTTTTTCTTTCTTCTGTTTCCCTGTTGCAGGTCCTGTCCGTTTGCAGTCCCTACTTCCAGCAGATCTTCCTGGAGAACCCATCGAGTCATCCCATCCTGCTGATGGCCGACGTGGAGGCCAGCCACATGGCCGGCCTTCTGGACTTCATGTACAGCGGCCAGGTGAACGTCAAGTACGAGGATCTGCCCGTCTTCCTCAAGGTCGCCGAGGCCATGAAGATCAAGGGGCTGCACACAGAGGTGGGTTTTATTTGCAATTAAACTTGGTTAGAATATTCATTCACGATAAGCGATGGTTTGGAATTTCTATTGATATTAATTGGGAATTTATATGGTTTGAAAATTATTGGCCATAAATTGTATACTCGTACATTTTACTAGTACCAGTTTTGAAACCCTTTCTCAGTAAACCTCTGAATTTTAAATGAGTACAATTTCTTGATGATTTTTCAAAATTCTTTTTGTTAAATATAGAATATAAAGCGAGTATTTGCCTTTTAATTTTCTGAATCTAACCTCCCACTTCGGGAGACCTTTTATACTTAACTTGCAGAATATAAGAAATCTAAATAATTATAGGCCATTGAAAATATTGTTTTGCCACGCTTTGTCAGTAAGCCTCTGTATTTGAAAATAGAACAACTTCTTGAATATTTCTCGTTATTGTCCCCGATTATGCATTTGATTAAGTACTACTTTTTGACTTTCGATATTATGAATTCAACCTCCAACATCTGGGAGACCTTTTTTGCCTAACTTTCGAATTACATCGTTTCCAATCCCCCTTTTTCCGAGTGTAATCGAGCCACTTTCACTTGCAGAAGAACCTGGACAGCGACGCCAGCGACATTAGCTCGCCGCACGAGAGCGACGGCACCGAGTGTCGTTACGAGCGCGGCACGCACAGCGTGAACATAACCAGCGGCCATGCCGCCGGGTATGGCGGTGCTCCGCCACCCTCGCCGTCGCCATCGCTCAACGGACCCAACCGATGCCCCACGCCGTTGTCGAGCGGCGGCAACCCCGGATATGCCGGATTCCGGGAGCACATTAAATCGAAGGCCACGCTGGCCGAAACCTTTATGAAGAATCTCAACCGGAACAACAATAACAACAGCAGCAGCAACAACTACAACCATCTGGGCGGCGGCAGCAGCACCAGCAACGGCATCAACTTGTCCGAGGCGGAGAGCAACTCGTTCGCCATCCTGCAGGCGAACAGCAAGAAGATGCTCGACTCGGCGCGCAAGCAGCACAAGTATCTGGCCAAGCGCAAGATATTGATGCACTACAACACCGAGCTGGGCGGCGAGAAGCGGATGAAGGAGATGGAGCGGGAGCGGTATCCCAGTGCCGAGCAGCATGACGATGCGCTGAACAACAACCATAGCCACGCCCACGGTCAGGAGAGCAACAACATCATGGAGCCGATTATCACGACGATTGTGCCACAGACGCCGCCGCCGGCCAGCCACAACAACAACTTCAAGATCCGACTGGTGGAGAGCCATCACCTGACCAACAGCAGCAACAACAACAACAACAGCAGTGGAGGCAGCAGCAACACCAGCAGCAGCAGTCCGCATTCCGGGAGCAACAACGGCAGCCACAACGATGACGAGGAGGCCCTGAATCTGGTGCAGACGCCGAATGCGAATGGCCGAGGTGGTCGCGCCCAGTCCCCGATGCCCGTCGATGCCATGCAGGTGATCAAGCGGGAGCATGTGGAGCAGGATATGTCGCCGGCGGGCGAGAGCAGCACCAACAATGGACACGACGAGGACTACGAGCGCAAGTACGATGACAACAATAACAATCGCGGCGGCATGGACATGGAAACGGACTCGAATAACAACAACAGCAAGCCGGTGGCCGGCGGCAGTGATGGCATCGCTCTGGCCCTGGGCAAGCACAAGCTGTTGAGTGCAATCAATCGGGGCATGGAAATGGAGCAGGCACAGCAGCAGCAGGAGGAGCCGGGCCAGGAGCAGGGCGGCGCCAACCACTGCAAGAATAACAACAGCCACGACAAGGACAATGACAACGATGACAATGGAAACGACAACGACAGCAATAACAATCACAGCCAGCACTTGGACCTGAGCACCATCAAGAACATTGCCACGGCGGAGATACTATGTGGGCTAAAGAGCAAGGTCCTCAAGCTGGAGGAGGAGCAGCGCGAGAGGGAACGGGAGCGGGAACGGGAAAGGGAAGCCTGCCGCAGTCTCAGCGAGATTAAAAATGCCGAGTGATTGGCAGCAGCGGCGACAGCAGGAGCGCCTAATTATTGTCCCCGATTATGCATTTGATTAAACATAACATAGACAGGCGGCAGAGAATCTATGTATGCTAATTATAGTTATTTATTATACCACTTAATATCGTTAATGTAATTGTAATGACCTGAGGAGCCCCACACGAAGATGGGTTAGATTGGTAGGCCTAGCTAGCACTCTCCCAGCAGCACACCACACCAGTTCTAATGACAAACAAACCCCCCCTAGCAGCTAAGGATCACGAATCATTATCGTATCGTATCGTATCATATCGAATCGTATCGCATCGCAGCTCCCAAGCGCTGATCGAATTACAAATTTAATATTAGCACTTTGGAAATTGGCCCTGTTGCAATACGTGTTAAGACCATGTTAAACATTTCTTTATATATATTAATCCCTATATATATAAACAACAGATATCGGTTAATTATGTATGTGTAGAGCAGTATGTTGTAGTATATATATATATATATAATTGATATGCCGCCGTCGCAGCACTTCAATTTTAAATTTTCAGCAAACACTAACCGATCGGACATTATTTAAACATAACATACTCGTACATAAATGCATATATCGAACCACGAATGTATCTCAACGCATACATGCATCATGCATCACATACACACACACCTTGCACCATAATAAGGACAACAACATCCTCCAGGAAGGATCATAACAAAAGGAACAATATATGTATCTCGTTTTTAGTTGTAACTTGCCAGACCCTTTTCGAATGAGCACTCAGATATAACTCGGTTACGTGCGTATCTACTTACTTAGCTCTGCGCGTAACTTTCACCTTAAAGCGGTTCCGGATCTTGTTAATTGTTTGCATGCCCATGTGGCTGGAACCTACCCCAAAACAAAAAAAAAAATAAATAAAAAATGAAGGAGAAGAAAAACCATAAGCACAAAAAACAGAAAAAAAGAAAATCATGCACGACCCACATCCACTGTGAAAGGAAAGCACATGAATCAGAGCCCCGCAATCGCTATAGCTGCAGATCAATCAGAATTAACAATGCACAGTGTAACTCGTACAATATTTATTCAATTTGTTTACATTTAAAAAAGTTTGTGTAATGTTTTTTAGCTGTTGAACATTTTTTTACTGTAAAAGAACTAATGAATGAATAAAGAAACCAACACATTCAACGTACTCTAGTTCTACTCTGGGTTCTTTGGCTTGCTATGAATTATAGATCAAATTAATCAAAAATATCCTTGGAATTATAGATAGTTATTCTTTCACAGATCATTATATTAGATTTTATTGCATACTTAAAGGCGGTCAATAACTTATGGGCAGTGCCGAAGTCTAATAAGTAATCTAGTATATGGACTTACCTGGTCATAGTCTGGGCCTTTTCTTCCTCATTGCTGATGGCTGTTTCTGGGGCACGGCAATCTTCCTATTCTCCATGGCCTCGGTCCTTGCAAGCCTCGATGCACTGCCTCAGTTCCAATGGTGCAGCTGATCGTTACAAGACTTGCAGCGAAGGGGACTTTCAAGCAGGACTCTGGATATAGTAGTGTGGCACTCTTTTGATCGCTTGGATGCACTGCAGCAGTTTCTTGAAGGACTTCCAGCGATTCCTTAAAGCGGGGAGATTAGGTCGATCCCCCTTGGGCTCACAATTTCGATCTCCTTGGTCTCCAGACACGGTGCAGGATATCGCTTGGAGGCACTGCTTCAGGCCAGTTGGACGATGATTTCCTTGGATCACTTTCAGTGCAAGTTACAAACGGGGAGATGAGGCCACAGGGGGGTGCTTCTCTCGATCTCCTTAGGGCTTGCATTCCTCTGATGCAGCGGATCTCCAGGTTCAGGTGAGATGATGCTGCAGCCGGGTTCATGAGGCAGGACATGACGTTCATTTTCCAGTAGATCATTGGAGGGATGATCGTTGGCGGGATGATCGTTGGCGGGAAGATCGATACTAGAGCGGGGGTAACTAGAGAGAGGGAAACTAAGGGGATAACTAGAGAGGGAAACTAAGGGGGTAACTAGAGGGGGGAACTAGAGGGGGGGAACTAGAGGGGAACACGTGCACGCAAAATTACGTTCAGATCAGACAATAAATATAGAAGATATGACCAATTAAAGTTTTACCAACCCCTTCGCACGGCAACGGCAAGAGAGTTTTATGCAAATTACGAAGGCGGAAAGGGGCGTGGCAAAAATTTGAAATAAACTTGATCTGGACGGACGGACGGACGGACGGACAGACGGACGTGGCTATATCGACTCGGCTGTTGACGCTGATCAAGAATATATATACACTTTATGGGGTCGGAGATGTCTCCTTCTCCCTGTTACATACATTTGCACAAAGTTAATATACCATTTGTACCTTAAGGTACATGGTATAAAAATAAAAAATATAAATAGTTGATAAAGAAAAGAGGTACATGGTATCTCAAGCCAGCAGACGGCAAAGACCATCTTCTCGGTTTCTGTTACGGTGGCAGGTAATCTGGAGACAGTTTATGTCTCCAGTAAATTGAATGATTAAAACGTAGGCTCATCAGTCGCCATTATTCGGCTTCTAAAAAGTTTCATAGTCAGCGTAAAATGTACGTGGCTTTTGCATAACGGAAATAAATTACTGTTCTGTTTAATAGAATCTGAATTTCCGCCTGTTGACTTTTTCAAAGTGTATTTGCATAAGAGAACTGGTACATTGTCCATAGCACTTTGGAAAAACTGTATAAATACGATTGCAAAACAAATGAATGTTCTATTGCACTTGGTTCTTCGTTAAGATAGTTCTGCAATTTGTGCAAAGCAACGGAGCTGAAATGGATTACGATATTGGTGGATTTTACAAGGACAAGGTGGTCTTCCTGACGGGTGCCACCGGCTTCATGGGAAAAGGTTAATTAAAATGGATATCTTAGAGTCTGTTAATTGTGTCTCCTGGCAAAGGATTAATTTTGACTCGATTGCTCGACATGCTGTTTATTTTAGTGATGATTGAGAAACTTTTGCGCAGCACCGATGTCAAAAGAATATACGCCATGGTCCGCAGCAAGCGGGGCCACAATCTGCAGGAGAGGCTTCAGTTGTGGCAAAAAGAAGAGGTAAGTGCAAACGCAGTCAAGGCTTTTCATAATTCTGCATCCCAGGTGTTCAAAGTTCTGCTGAGTTCGAAGCCCGAGGCCCTCCAGCGGGTTCAATTCATAGCCGGGGACTGCTGTGAGCCGGACTTGGGCATCAGGGAGGAAGATCGCCGGCTCCTGTGCGCCGAAGTCCACATTGTGATCCACGGAGCTGCCACCGTGCGGTTCGACGAGGCCCTGCACAAGGCTCTGGCTATCAATACTCGGGCCACGCGACTGATGCTGCAATTGGCCAAGGAGATGAAGCACTTGGAGTCCTATCTGCACATCTCGACGGCCTTCTCCAACTGTGTCATATTGGACATCGAGGAGAAGTTCTACCCCGAGCACCTGCCCTGCAGTGCCGATAACGTTCTGGCTCTCAGCGAGATGGTCAACAATAAGGTCTTGGACAATATGTCAGCGGGGCTAATGGGATCCTTTCCCAATACCTACATCTTTACCAAGGCCTTGGCAGAGGATATTGTGCTTAAGGAGTCTGGAAGCCTGCCAGTCAGCATTTGTCGACCCAATATTAGTAAGTTTTGAAAGCAGTTATCAATTTTTTAATGTTTCTGTATATATGTTTCTATAGTAATGTCCGCCGATAAAGAGCCTATGGTGGGTTGGATTGACAACTTGTACGGTCCCATCGGCTTTGCCTATGGAGCTGGTATGGGTGTTCTTCGTGTCATTTGCGTGAACCTAGACGCTCACTCTAATTTAGTTCCTGTGGACTACGCTTCCAATTTGGCGATAGCTATTATTTGGGAAACTTCTAGAAAGAAATCCCAGTGCCAACAACCAGCAATCTACGCAATTGGAAATGCCTCAAATCCGATAGATTACAGTAAGATCAAAAATGCTATCCCAAAATATCGCAAGGAATTTCCAATGACTAATATGTTGTGGTATCCATACTTATTGAATGTAACCTCCATGTGGACCTATTATTTTCTTGCCTTTTTCCTCCACACTCTGCCCGGTTATGCCCTTGATCTCGCTCTGAGAGTTGTGGGAAGGAAGCCACAATTCGGGAAAATTTATAAAAAAATCAATGACACCATGAAGTTGCTGCACTATTTCAATCATAACACCTTTCGTTTTGACATGAAGAATACGTACAGGCTGTGGGAACTTATGTCCCCGAAAGATCGCATAACATACAACTTTGACATTAATAGTCTGGACTGGGATAAGTATATAATTAAGTCCCTAAGAGCCATTCCATTTTACGTAGGCAAGGAAGTTGACACACCCGAGTCAATTGCCAAGGGCAAGAAATTGATGCTGAGGTTGGTACTCTTTCTTGTGTGTTGTTTATAATTACCTGATTTAACTTCTCGCAACTCCCGCAGATTGACGATACTTCACTACAGCCTGGTAGCCGTTGCCGTCTACATTGTCGCATATATCTTGCTTGTCCTAGTCAAATGGTTTAGCAACTTGTTCTGATGTTCAGCCGCCTCAGAGACTGCAACAATGGACGTTCACAGGATGGGCCCTTCCTCAAACCATTTTAAACAAGTAGAAACGCTGTAGTCGAGGGCGGAAAGGGGCGTGGCAAAAATCCAAGAATGACATTATCTGCGCAATAGTTAAACGGATATATTGCAAAAAGAAATAGGTCTCTTTTTTTTTTTTTTT
>JAJJHQ010004697.1:157256-254911 GCA_021223825.1 Drosophila ironensis | reverse complement strand
AATTTATTATTGTCGCCGGAATTGTTCAAGGCCATTTGAACTTAACCGGACGTTTGGAAGGAGGGTGAATATGGTACATATGGGAAATGGGCCTAGACTACATACAATTATTTACAAATATTTACATATATAACAATTGTTTACGACTAGTTACATAAATATAGTATGATTCGGGAAGACAGATCACTGGGGTGGAGTCGCTTTAGTCTTCTGACAGATTGCGGGTCGGCCAGCCTGCTAGCCAGTGGGTTTGGATGGATCATCAATCTGTCCGAATATCGTTCGCTGATATTGTTGAGGAGGTCGCCCACAGGAACAAGGCGTAGGTCGCTTAGGACGGCCTGGTTTGTTACGTACCAGGGAAGCCCGGATGCCCGTCGAGCAGCACGTGCCTGCACTACCCTCAGTCTGTTTAGCTGGTGCTTGGATGCGGTGCCCCATATTTGGATCGCATACGTCCAGGTTGGCGTAAGAATTGCTTTGAGCAGTAACACCTTCGTCGAAAGCTGGAGACTTTTGGAGCTCAGGAGCCAATCGAGCTTCTGAAGCTTGCGAGTGCACTTAGCTCTGATTGCCGTGATGTGGGTGTTCCATATGAGACGGCGATCCATGTGTACACCCAGGTAGCAGTGAGAGGTGGCGTTTATGATGTTGTCACCATTAAAAGTATGGACCATGTCGATCACAGGTCTTAACGAAAAAGTGACACTTGCCGACTTGTTGCAATTGATGGCTATGTTCCATTTCTTGGTCCAGAGCTCCATCGCACGCAGCCAGTCCTGAACTGCAGCCGAGGCTGTCAGCTGAGACGTGTGGGACGCAAGCAAGGCCGTGTCGTCAGCGTAGGTAGCCAGAAGCATACGAGCGCTTGTGGTAAAATAGGTCTCTAGCTCTTATTTTGTCCAAGTTATCGAAGAAAATTCAAATACAATTTTATGCAAATTACGAAGGCGGAAAGGGGCGTGGCAAAAATTTGAAATAAACTTGATCAGCCTGCAACAATAACACACCAAAAGCAAAAAGAATTAGACCTCTATCTCTTACCATCTCCGAGAACGAGGTGTTAATACATACAGACAGACGGACGGACGGACGGACGGACGGACGGACAGACGGACATGGCTATATCGACTCGGCTGTTGACGCTGATCAAAAATATATATACTTTATAGGGTCGGAAACGCTTCCTTCTCCCTGTTACATACATTGCACAAACTTAATATACCATTCATACCTTAAGGTATTACATGGTATAAAAACAGTAAACATTTTAAAAAATGGTTTGAAATCTGCCAAGAACAAATGTGAGGCGTAAATATAGTTTATAAAGTTTGTCCAAAATCGAAACAGATTATTTCAGAATAAATGTACACCCATTTATTGGGTTTTGGTTGGGCTTCCTGGTTTCCTGATTCGATTGAAGATAGTTATTAATAAATGTTGCTCCTGAAAACGCGACTTTCGTGACTCACGCAAAGCCCATATGCGCTGGCAAAAACTCACGCCCTTGCCCTAAGCCCGACTTGGAGTTACGAAACTGTGGTGGCAGTTTTGCGGCTCTGCACGAGCTCAGATACTTTGTATCTCCCAACGGACATCCCTAGCGCCGAGTGTGTGAGTCGCGCCAACCGAGAGCGGGAGCGTGGCTGTGGAACGCTCTCAGTGCGTCGCCGCAGAGTGGAGGAAAGTGAAATGCGAGATGCAGGAAGGGCTCACACACATTTTCTGTATTCTCGCCGCCAACGGCCTTTTGCTATAATTGAAACGAACGAAGGCGGCCCGAAGTCCTGCCCAAATCTCGCACGCTCTCGCGCATACGCTCAGATACAGATACACAACCACAGATGCGGGATACAGCTACGCATACAGCACTCGCAGCCCACATAGATACGCACGCAGACAGGCAGCGAGCCTGCGAGAGAGAGGATAACACGAATGCGAGGCGGCCGCTGCCACTGCCACTGCCACCGAAGAAGACGGCAAACGGCGCGGCTGTTGGCCATTCCGTTCGGTTCTCCGTTCTCTGTTCTCTGTTTCCTGCTCTGTGTGTGGTTGTAAAAAGGCGAAATCGCCACAAGAAGAACCGGTTAATAAATTATTGCTAATTCGAATGGTAAAATCCACAATAAATAAATAAATGCAAATGCAAAAAATCGAACAAACCGCCCGGCACCCAAAACTGTGCCCACAATTGCCGTTCGATGCGGCCAAAGCGGTGAAAAACTCGAGTGAAAGTCAAACGGTGAAAATTTCTACGGCACAATATTCGTTCGCTGGCTTCTATTTTTTTTTCACGTTTTTCGTTTTCGNCAATAAATAAATAAATGCAAATGCAAAAAATCGAACAAACCGCCCGGCACCCAAAACTGTGCCCACAATTGCCGTTCGATGCGGCCAAAGCGGTGAAAAACTCGAGTGAAAGTCAAACGGTGAAAATTTCTACGGCACAATATTCGTTCGCTGGCTTCTATTTTTTTTTTCACGTTTTTCGTTTTCGTCCCCCACCCCGCCCCTCGAACAATGGTTTCTTCATTGTTTTGCGGCCATTTAGAAACTGCGCAAAAGGCCCAGGATACATGGAGCGGATGTGAAAAGTGGCCACCAGTGTTCGGCCATGGCATGGAATAAGCGTATCCCCGGGATACACAGATACAGTCGCCGTCCCCGGGAGCACCCCAGCACCACACCACCCCACCACCCCATGGCGTTCCAAGGATTCTTGTAATTAAAAGCGCATTATCGTATCGAATCGCCGGTGGGCGGTACGCCCCAAAACGCCAGAGTCCCCACATCGACGAAGGTGAAGACAACGAACGAGGACCCGGCCGTCGCCCCGAAAAACAGGAACAAAACAGCGGGCCCGGGAGCAGCGGGCGGCGGCTGGAGCGGCCGAACAACAACAATCAGCCCTGGCCACAAATATATTTTACGTACATATTTCGGTATACACACACAACAAAAGCCGACTAAGGATAAAAAAAAAGAACAAGACGGCAACGGACAGGACAGTAACGGACAAGACGGGAACGGACGGGACGGTAACGGACAGGTTTCGGACAGTACGGACAGTACAGGACGGGACAGAACAGGACGAGATAGTAGAGGCCAGGACGGGACAGTACAGGCCGGGGCAGGACCTCCGAACAACGTTGTCGCCGTCTACTTCGATGATGATGATGATGACGATGACGATGATGAGGAGAAAGAGGAGGAGGAAGTGGAAATGGAAATGGAAAAGGAATGGGAAGAGGGAGAGGCACGGAAAAACGGAAAAGGAAAAAGGGTGGGTGGCAAGCCCAAGTCTGCGTCTGCGATTGTAGTAATACACACACACTGATGGCGTGTAGAGAAAGAGTGCCAACAGGAAGAGGAAAAAAGAGAAGGACCCGCTCCCGCTCCGTGCGGGAGAGAGTGGCATAAGGGATGGTCGCCGCTTACTTTTCCTACACACTCGTATTTATTGTGTATTGTACTCCAATCGACTGCAAAAACTGCAGCAGACGCAGCGCCAGGAGCCAAAGGAGCGGCAACAACAAACAGAGCCAGGCCACAAATCAATCAGCCGACCGGGAAACACCCTACACAGGGAAAAATTCAGCACATTCAACCCTTTATCTATATGAAGCGTTTCAAAATTATGGCAATTGACCACTTATCATCTTCAACTTCAATCACCAACTTAGCTTAGTGTTTGAAAAAATACTATTTAACAAATGGCGGCTGAATCTCTCAATAATTGTAAGCAGCTATAAAATCTCAAAGCATTTTTCCCTGTGCCGGCTTTCAACTCCGAATTGATTAGCTCAAAAGTCTGCTTCCGGCTCATGCCCCTCGAAATGTATCAAAAAAACCAATATGCCCATGCCCCCTCGTGGACGGACCGCCGCTACTCAAATTCAATTTCGAAAAATTCATTTTCGGTGGAATGGTGGGGGTTGTTTTTACCGCTGTTACTGCCAGATCCTGGGAAGGGCATGTTAAGGGTGAACTCACAGATACGGACGCACACAGGGACACCAGACGGCGGGCAGCAGAGTTAGACTGGATGGCAGACGGACCTCTCGGCCGCAGCAGAGGGCGGTGGTCGTCGTCGTCGTCGACGTCGCTGTCGCTGTCGCAGTCACAGTCGCCGTTTCCGTCTCCGTTGGCGTCGCTGCCACCCCACATGTGTGTGGTATATACAATGTAAAGGTTGTGTATGTGTGTGTGCGTGGAGTCGCCGATGCATATGCAACATGCAACGTATTTCGGCTACTTAACCTACAGAAACAAAGAAGGATACAGAAAAAATGAAACGTAAGGATAACAAACTGGGAAGTATAACCCTGCGCAAGGCTCGCGCACATACACACACAGATACACCACACACACACACACACATACAAGTACTTTGCACTCATACATACGCGACGAGACTAATTTAATCCGTTGGCTCAGTTGAATTCAGTTCCAGTTCCCTCGGCAACCGCCCCACTCAGACGAATTAGAGGAAAGGCCGGAAATGGGAAAACTACAGGATACAACCAACTCACACAGATACACACGCTAGAACGCTCGCACACACGCACACACAGAGACAGACTTGCGAAAGCCGCTTATGTGTTACGTTATTTACTTTACGTTGTGCGCTAAGCGGCATGTAAACTCAGCTATTACGCCCAAAATGGTTACGTAGTTGCCGGTCGCCGTCAGTTACGTGAATTTGTGTCCCGTCGGCGAACGTGTGCCTGTGTGTGCTTGCGTGTGTGTGTGTGCTTGCGTGTGTGTGTGTGCTGTTCCGTGACGTATCTACGTATCTTACTTTCAATGTCATCAAAAAGGGCTGTAGAAAGATATTTCTGCATTTGAAGCGTATCACAGCCAGCTTTGATGGGCATTGCAATGAATCCTCTAGATCGCGTAATATTTACAGCATCCAAATGACATATATGTGATAATCCGAGACCGAGTGCAACGATAAACCGAAATGTCAACAAGTGTGCGAATGCCATCCATCTAATTCTTACGTAACTCCTCAAAGGGCTGTGAAATGTTGCATTTTCCAACTCATATCACAGCCATTTTGATGAGTTTCGTGCGAATTTCGACAGCCGCCGAAGGGGCGCGGCGGCATCTCATAATCGATTCCCGGGAAGAGCATCTTTCTTATACCATGTCGTTAAAAGGCCTGTGACCTTATGTATTTCGCAATCATATCACAGCCATTTTGACGAGTTTGGGCAAAGAAATCTCACCGTTGCCTTGAGGCGGATCCCAGGCTGCCTGCCGTTGACGCCCCCGGAATAAGGATACACAAAAGTTTTAGATTTTTTGTTTTTGTTTGTTTTTTGTTGGTTTTTTTTTGTTTTTTTGTAGTTTTTTGTTTTTATTTAAATTTATAATAATTATTATTTTTATATTTTTTTTCTTTCATTTAAGGAAACTTGAAGGTTTACAAAACAAAACAGACCACAACAGATGCTTTTCTAGATCATACGAAATATAATCGAACTGATTTATGACGGGCAAAAGATTAATACGGATTTCTTGTCTTCAATTTTGTATTGGATTTTATTTATTTTTTTGTGTATTTTTTTGTCGTTTTGTTTCGCTTGCTTTATTCAATTTAGGGACAACGGAGGCGCAAAAAACCCAAAGGAAGCTCATGCTTTGACACTTGCTTTTGCTAATAATGGATAGCAAGGAATTGTCTTCGGAAAACATCGAAACGATATATGTAATTTCAAATATTTCTGGTTCAGGCATTCAAACCATGAATGTGTTCAACAAAAGCGGATAAGTGTTTAGCCCAATGCAATTTCAATTAAATTAATTTGTTTTACCGAATTTCAACGAAATAAACTGAAAGCTCTCTATAAAATTCGCAACTGTTTTTCATTTTCCGCAACGGGTGCAAGCAAAGTATGTGCCCCTCAATCGGATGGTTGGGTTTAGGGTTCCGGGGTGGGAGGGACCTGGATCCGGGTTTGGTTTTGTGGGTTTCGGGTACCCGATTCGCTGCACAGTGCATGCTAAAGTAAGTTAACAATTGAAATGCTGGGCACTTGGCCTTGCTTTGCTTGCACCGGCGGAAAAACTAACTTGGAATGATGACTTGGGTTTTTGGTATCTGCCCTTCGCTGTCGCTCTGCTTCTGGGATTCTTGAGTGTGTGGCTGCGTGTATGTTGTGGGGGTGTGTGTGCGCTGTGAGGAGGAGTCCGGGGGAGGGGAGTGTCTTGAGTGGGTGGATATTGGAAATTGGGTGTAGCTCGCCAAAGCTGATTAAACTATAAATAGCTGATAGCGCAAGAAGTACATCAAATTATAATGTTTTCAACAATTTTACAAAATTTTGCTCTTATCTAAAATCGACTCAAGCGTCGCTTTTTCATGTTTTTGATTTGACTTAATTTGCTTCTCGGTTTACAATGTTATTGTATCAATTTTGGTAGCCAATCAAATTTTGGAATTTTCGCCTTGGTTTACAGGACTTGTGCGGGGCAGGAAACACGCCATACAAACGCTCATTGTTCACGTATTAATATTGATTGACTGTTTTTCGCTTTAAGCTTCTTTCTTTCCCATTACAATTTTTCTTCTTATTTTTACAATTTTGCATTTGCTTTCATACATTTGGTGTTTAGTGATTGTTTACTTTATAATGTTTTTTTGCTTGTTGGTGTTTTTTTGTTTGTTTGTTTTTTTTCTTATTTTGTTATTTTATTTGTTTCTTCTTATTGTTGTTGTTGTCGTTCGCTTCCGTGCGCTGTAGAAGTCTTGCAATTTCAAAAATTTACTAGTTTCCCTTTTGTTTTAATTGTATTTTATAATTTCCTAGTTGTTGGTTTTTCTGGTTGTGGTTGGGGTGTGGTGTGGTGTTGTTGTTGGTGTTGGGTGTTATTGGTGTGTCGGTCTGTGCGATGTGCGCTCTAGCACATCAGGATGGACATGGACATGGACATGGACTTGGACATGGGGATGCTGATGTGGATGTGGTTGCGGATGCGAAAACGGATTCGGATTCGGATGTGGGGCGAATATCGCCTGGAGCGACAACAAAAGCCGCCTGGATGCGGATGCGGATGCAAGTGCAAATGCGATTGCGATTGCGTACGCTGGTGTGTTGGTGTGTGCTTTATGGTTCTTTTGTGTGTGTCTCGTATCGTGTGGTGTGTCTGCGTGTTTGGGTGTATGCTTTCCAAATGTGGCTTGACGACTGCTTGCCCGTACAGCATCCACTCGTTTAGCCTTCGCCGGAGGAGGAGGAGAAGGAGAAGGAGTCGCCTTCGCCCTCGCCCTCGCCTTCGCCTTCGCCCTCGCCCTCTACGTCCCCATCTCCCCCAGTACTCCAGTTCGTCAATCCGTCGCTCATCAAACATCACTGCGTGTGGTGCTGCTGCATTACGATCTGATACTGTTGACTCTGTGGCGGATGCTGTGGCGTCGTGTGCTGGAAATAGGGGCTGGGTATGACCTGTGGATGCACGCACATCAGCTGGAATGCGGGCTGCTGTGTGGGCGGCGTAAACGCCGGCTGTGGTCCCCCGCCGGCGGGGGAGGGCTGTGGTGGCGGATGGAACTGCTGGTGCGGCTGGCCCGGCGACGGTGTGGTCGACTGTGACGTCTGCGCCATAAATTGCAGCGGCTGCGCCTGCTCCGGGTACACGCGCATCGGCATCGGATACGCCTGCGATGGGAAATGTTGCTGTGGCGGTGCATGGCCGTACGGAATAAACTGCGGTATCGGTCCGGTGGCCATCAGAGGCTGTCCCGTTGCCGCTGTGGCCGACACATGCATCTGCGATGCGGCCATTGGAGCTGCAGCGAAAGCAAACAATCAATTAAAGCTCAGTTCACGTAACTGTGCAGAGTGTAGGTATCTATTTTGAAATAGTTGGAAAATATCAATGTATGCCACCTGGAAATAAACTGCGAATTTACGAATCTAGACACCCTAACACCGTAACTAGTTTGTGGTTCCCCCAATTGAAGTAGCGACAAATGGCAATTGTGGTATCCATTGAAATCTGTGATCGCACTCACCAAAGTTGCCGCGACGTAGGCGCGGAGGCTGGGCCTGCGGATGTGTTGGGGGCGGGAACGGATGCTGCGGCACCACGTAAATTTGTTGGTTCGCCGCCGTCGGCACATGTGCCCCCGTGGTCGTGTACAGACCCGTCATCTGCACGGGCGTTTGTGGGGTGTGTGGCCGCGACGGATTCGGCGTGCTGGGGCCACGCGGTGTGAAGGGCTTCGCCGAGGGATTCAGGGTAGACTGCTTCTTGACCACCGGCGTTGTGCCGCTGGGGGCTCCGGCAACAGCTCCCGCGCCGCCGGCCACACTTGTCGAACTGACTGCCGTACTGGCCGCGGGCGTTGTCTTGTCGGACGCGGAGCCAGCACTGACAATCGGCGCCGTTGTGGGCGTGCTGGCTATGCCAGTGGGCGTGGTTGTGTTGCTGCTGGGGGCTGGCGATGCCTCCGGTTTGGGTGTGCTCACCGGCACGGGCACAGGCACTGGCACCTGCACTGGCACCTGCACTGGCACCTGCACGGGCACCTGCACTGGCAGCGCCTGCTGCGGTGGCGGCGGCTGCTCCATCACAACCGGCGACGAAATCACCACCGGCGGCGTTTGTGGCGGTGGCATAGCATAAATGGGTTGCGGCTCCTGCACAGGCGGCTGCTGCTGTTGCTGCTTGACCACATGCTGGTGCTGGGGGTCGACCATCTGTTGCTGCTGCTGCTGCTGCTGTTGGGCCTTCTGCTGCAAGTGATGCGGCACATGCTGCGGGGGAGGTGTCGGCTGCTGTTGAGGCACAAAGTGTGGCTGATGCATATGAACCTGAGGCACTTGGTGCTGCATGGGCACGTGTTGTGGCTGTGGCTGTTGCTGTTGCTGCTGTTGCTGCTGTGGCACCTGCTGCGGTTGCGGAGGCGATGCTGATTGTTGCAGGGCTCGCTGCTGCTGTTGCTGCTGGACCTGCACTTGAACTTGCTGCTGCTGCTGTTGCTGCTGCTGAGTCTGTTGCACTTGCTGCTGCTGCTGCTGTTGCTGCTGCACTTGCACCTGCTGCTGCGTCGGCTGCTGCTGCTGCACCTGCTGCTGGGGCGGCGAATTGTTGCTGGGCGCCAGCTGAAAGTCTTGACCGAATTGACGCAACTCCTGCATCTGGTTGTCGCGTGACCGCACCGGACGCGTGTTCTGTGTGTTCTGCACCTGCGACTGCATATTCTGATGCTGCTGCTGCTGTTGCTGTTGCGACGGCGGCGGCTGCTGCTGCGCTTGCTGCTGCTGCTGCGGCGGCTGTGGCTGCTGCCCACCTGTCTGCAGGGGCGGCGAGTTGCTGTTCGGCCCGGGATGGCCGTGCATCGGCTTGCCGCCCAGCGACTGATTATCCCCGCCGTAGTTGAGCGAGGAGTTGCTCTGCGAGCCCTGGTAGCGCATCTGCCGCTGGGGCAGGGGCTTGTTGGCATTCGAGTCCCCGTTCAGCTTCGAGCCGCCGCCCATGTGAGATTGATTCCGGTACTGCGAAGAGCTAAGGAAGAAACGCACTGGTTAGAACCTATCTCAAGGTAGCAGCGACAGCGCGACTGGTAGGGTTAGTTGGGAGGCGTTGCGTTAGGAAAGCGAAAGCCCATAGAGATATCATCCGCCTGGACATCCCATCCATCCACCCTGGACTTACCCGTGCATGATCTGCGAGTTACCCTGGTAGGAGTACTGGTTCTGCATGCCCATCGACTGCTGGTAGCCCTTGTTCTGGCCCACCGAGTTGCCATTGCCGCCCTGCGACACAGAGACGCTGTTGCCGCCGCTGGGAGCATTGTTGCGCATCACCTTGCCTCCCTGGGGCACTGTCTTGCGCTTCACCATCGAACCGCCGCCATACTTGCTGGACGTGTCCGTACCCGCATTGGCCGACGTGGCTGGTCCCGTGTTCTTCAGCCCACCGGCGAGTATCAACGCTGCTGTGGACTGCGTAGAGCCACCCTGGCCAGCCCCGCCGACCATGCCGCCGCCCTGCATCATGAGGTCTCGATCGCGATCGCGATCACGACCCCCTCCGCCGCCGCCCTGCGAGGACATGCCCACATGCGATAGCTGCGGTCCGGTGATGCTGCGCGGCGTCTGCTTCGTGATGTAGCGGTCGCTGCTCATCGTCTCCCTCAGCTGGAAGTCGTTGCCGCCGCGCGGCTTGTTGCCGCGATCGCGGTCCCGATCCCGGTCGCGATCCTCTCGGTCTCGCTCCCGCTCCCGCTCCCTTTCCCGATCGTGTCGGTACTCCTGATCGCCCGAAGGCCGCTCCACGGCCGCAAAGAGCGCCTCCTCGTCACCGTTCTCCAAGTCCAAACGATCGCGGCACATCGGATTGTTCTCGATCTCGGCGGCCAGCGCTTCGGCCTTGGCCTCTGCATCCTTGAACTCCTTCGAATCGCCCTTGTCCAGGGGCACCGTGTACGTGGCCAGGGAGTCGTCGAACGTGGATGTCACGCCGAATGTGTTCTCGTTCTTGCGGAACATCTCATTGGGGTCCCAGCCGTTGGCGGCGCTATCTAACTCAATGTCGATGTCGCCATTGGCCCCAGAGTCCCACGGTTCCAGCTCCTTTTCGTCGAGACGCGCGCCTTCAATGATTGTGGGAAAAACTTCGTTAGGGATTCGACGGACCATGGAGGCGAGGATGGTAACTTACCATTGCACTTGTCAGAGATGGCGCCGTCGGTCTGAAAAGCACCGGCCGTGGCGTACTGCGGATCAAAGTCTTTGGCCACGATGGTAACGACGGTGTCGGCCGGGAATATGATGTGTTTGGGCACCTTGCCCTCGTCCGGCAGATTCTTGGACCTAATGCACGCCGGTAGCTCCAGTGCGATGTCAAAGTTGCCCGAGAATGTGCGGAATACGCCCTCGTAAACGTTGCCCGAGCGCAGTCGGACCTCCACCACGCTGCCAACCAGCGCTGTGGCCGAGTGCATAAAAAACGTGTTATTGTAGACGCCCTGCGGCGCCACTGGACGCACAGAGTTGCCTCCGTTGCCGCCTCCTGCACCAGCGCCTGCACCCGCCTTGTTGTTCGCCGGCCTGAGGCTATTGTCGTTGGAGTTGTATCTGCAAAAATCAAAGAGACATCGTTCACCGCACGGTCCACAATTTACGGGTTACGGTTTACGGTTTACGGGCTTAATTTCGTTATGATGCCTCCGCCTTCACCGATGGCAGTCGACTGAGCGAGGGAATTGAAAACTCGATTGTCGTTCAGGGACGGCACGATATCGATCCGTTCACCCCCCGAACGAACACAACCCGTGTCAGTGTGCCTTCTGCTGGCGCAGCTTAGCTCACGTTTTTGGCACAGGCCAAAGATATCATTTACATATTTCCACAACAACCGAGGCGGGGAATCACAAATTTTAATACGATTAATAACTTAATTTCTGCTGGCTATGCTTAGTCATGTTTACGGGTATAACATAGGATAACCTTTTTTACTATC
Organism: Drosophila ironensis; assembly: GCA_021223825.1. Lineage (NCBI taxonomy): Eukaryota > Metazoa > Arthropoda > Insecta > Diptera > Drosophilidae > Drosophila > Drosophila ironensis. Next base: position 243,433 of record JAJJHQ010004697.1, on the reverse strand, counting down.
TTCAATCCATAAATACAAGTAAATCTCTATAAAGATAGTATCTAGGACACCAGTACTTGCAGAAGCAGAACAATGACTCCTCTTTGTGTTTCACTTGCTGCAGAAGCAGAAATCGTTCATCGCAATTGCGCGATATGCATTCTGGAGACGTTATTCGCGAAATGAAACCACTTTGCCAGCAGCTCTGGCCCTCTGTCCCGCTGCTTCGAAAGTGGAATCGGCTCGCCAGCTCAGTGCTTTTCGGGGTGTTTTTGTGCTGGCTGGCTATACGAATATGTTTGGGTTAGCGTGCAGGATCGACGACCGTGAAATGCGCAACGAAACGCACAATGAACCCGCCCGTCCACGCACACAGCCTTGCCTTACTGGCGTGGGAGTGGGCGGGGCGGGAACGGGAGCGGGTGACCGGGGGCAGGGGCCGAACCGTGGACGGCGGTAGCTGATTCACGGAGCGTGCATTGTGCACATTTTCGTGAATGAAAACAAATAATTGATTGCGCTCAAGAGTGAATCATGCGTGCGATAAGGTGGAGGTGCTCACACAGAGGCTCACTCCGTTTCGCCGGAGAACAGGCTCCCAGAAAACCCGTCGCTTTGAGGTTTTGCGGGTGTTGCGGGTTCGGGGGTCCGGGAAATAGGCTGCGACGACGAAGGCACACTCAGAATGCAAGTGTGCATGGCCGAATGGCGAATAAATATGCATAGACGTAGAGCGGAAAACAAGACCGAGGTGGTGTATCGTTCGGTCAGCAAATTGTAAAGTGACCCAAATTTCGAGCCCCCAGAAAGGGGGATGTGATGTGGGCACTGTTTTTGGGCACACAACGAGGGGGCGGGGGCCGGGGAAAAGGGGGCAAAGTGTGCCAAGGAACGTAATGAAACTCAGCGCAGCCGCCGCACGTCACAGCAACTGAAAGGCAAACGGCAACGGCAACGGCAAACAGCAAACAGCCGAACTGAACTGCAAAATGCTGACAATGCAAGAAAATGCATTCGGGAAAAACACAAAAAATGGCCAGCGGTGAGAGCAAAAAACATCTAGTGCGGTACGTGAGCGCGTGTGCGTGCATCTCCGTTGCAAATCTACGGCCTGGCTATTACTGCCCCTCGTTGTGGTCCGCACAGTGGTACGAAATCAAACCCAAACCGAAAATAAAAAGCCCAGGCACGGGCGGGGAGAGAGTCACAGGCCCACAGTGTCCACCGCAAAACAGCCGCGTAGTTGCGTTGTTGTACAACTACAAGAGAATAATGGACGTGGAACAGTTCACGTCATAAATATCTTGTCCCGATTATGGTTACTCACACTTTAATACCATTGTTTGCAACCTCAATTTGGTATACTATCGAATATTTGCAAATAAATTAATAGATCTAGTCTCGCTAATAGTTATAAATACTTTTAAACCATTGTTTGCAACTTAAATTTGCTATGCTATCGGTGATTAAATGAATATTGTTAATTAAATGAGTAGATCTAGTCCGATTATGGTTATACAAATTTTAATACCATTGCAACTTAAATTTGGTATACTATCGAATATAAATTTTTAAATAAATCGATATTGTTATGATCATCAAGCTAAACTCAGAGATATGGATTAAAGCAGAAAATCACACGAATTGGCAATAATTAAATAATCAGCTTTTTTATATTATATCAAATTTAATTATTGAATTACTGTGATTTTTGATTATATATTCTAAATCCCCTTATATATTGACAGTGTTATAATTAAATACCTTTAAGAACGTTTACATATTGCATTATTTTAAAACAACGCCGATAAAGTTATGAATATGGAATTTCAAGCCAAAAAATTATGGATAGAAAGCGGCAATCATTAAATCCCTTTAAGTATTAAGGTTTTATGAAAGAGATAAGTTTAAATATTGAAGCCATTTAGTTTTACAGTTGATAAGTTTTCCTTTGTTATTGATTAAACAATTCTCTTGAAATTCTAGGTATTGTGAAGATTTAGAAAGATAACCTCTTTGGGTTTCTATTTCACCTAATTTCAGATTAATTTACTAATAATAAACTAGACGACAAGGCAAATTTGTAGTGTCTGTTTGGTTTTCTCTTCGGGCAAATTTTTGGATTGATTTATTTTCGCTTTTGCCCCACTGCCAAGCATCAGCACTAATCACATCGTGATCTGAATTCTTGCAGATCAGATATAGAAAGCAAAAAAAAGGCGAACGTGCCGATGATAAACTTTTGCCGCGCACTGTCCACAAAATGCGGATGTGATGTGGATGTGAGTGTTAGTGTGAGTGTGAGTGTGATGTGGATGTGTGCGCTGCAGTCATATTTCAATTGAAAATTTTAAGGGCGCAGCAGCAGAGGCGCAAACTTTGGAGCCCCAGGGCTGTAGCGGGGTCGGGGTCGGGGACAGCGGTGGATGTTTGGAATTTGGGGAAAGGGATGACAGGGAGAGGAGAGGAGAGGAGGAGAGGAGAGGAGCAGGGCGTGCGTGTGTGTTGGGGTTAGGGGCGCTCCCCTTTCGCACAGCGAACCGGGGGTGGCAGCCCGGGCGCCATTGGTGCAACCGAACGGAAACCTTTAAACAAATTATGAATGTTCCACACACGGCGCAGCATTGTCGCAATACAAAAAAGAAAGAAAAAAAAAGACACAAATAGGGAAAATAAAGAAAGGGAAATGTAAACAAAGACAGCGATTATATAAGCACAATTTGCTTGCTTGCAGGCCAAAACACAAACACACAAAACTCTCCAGAATTTCCCGAATCCTGCGATCTAAGCACCAACAACAAAGGCGGGGAACGAGATAAATAAATGCAAAAAGAAATGAAAACAACACGAGACGCGCTTTCACCTTTCTTTCGCGCGAGAGCGACGAGCACTCTTTTTTTTCTTCTTTTTTTTGTGTCGGGTTTTTCAGTTTGCAGCGTTTTCAGCTTTGCGGGCTTTCGACTTGTCAGGGCAACGGTAAAGTGAGCAAAAGCACTGCACTAACGCGAAAAGCAAACGCAAAGCAAACCAGCCGATGTTGCACTCCCCCCGTCGCTAATGCTTCTTCTTCTTCCACTCACTCTTACTCTTCCTCTTCCTCTTTGTCTTTTTTTTTGCATTTCGGGCTGCTGCTGCTGCTGCAGCCTTTTCTTCTCTTACCTTGAGATGCCGCCGCTGGCTCCACCTCCTCCTCCGCTAGGTCGGGTTTTCCGCTTGCTATTGTTGTTCATAATAGATCGGGGGCTGGGATCAGTTCAGATCGAGGGGGGATGGATGGATGGATGGTCCGTGTGCTTGCGCGCGTGTGTGTGTGTGTGTGTGGTTGCCTAGTGGTGAGCCAACCCGAGTGCCAGCACTAGCCACAGATCCGCAATAGCTTTGGCCTGCCTTCGTTTTCCCTTTTCCTTTGCGTTTGCCTTTGCCTTTCCTTTCCCTTCCCTATTCCTTTCCTCGCCTTCGCCTTTTGCCTGCTCCCTGGCCCGTTTCTATCCCTCTCGCTCGCTCTCTGTGCGTGTGCCGTTGGCGCTGCGGGACTATTTTCCGACTTTTCCGACGCTCCAATGTCCCTGTTCGCGTGGCGGGCGCTGCTGCTGCTCGGCTGGCCAAGGGTTTGGCCCAATGAAATAGCAATATCGGCGGCGCTTAGCACAGTTACTTGGCGTTAAATCTGCTTTTGTTGCTAATTTTATTTTTTCCAACTATTAGTGTGGCAGCCGACCGAGGGTGCAAGAGTGCCAGAGCGCCATTGCGGTCCGCTGGTATCTTTTCAGTATGTTTTCGCGAACGGTATCTATTGGTATAAAGTTTATAAGCGATGGACGATCAAATGGTATATTCCGGCAGTGTGGTTACCTCCATTAATGCATTTATATCATTAGGTCATTATATTCCATTAATAATTTTGTTTTTTATCTTGATTATAATTAATATCACTTTCTAAACAGCAATAAATATGACAAAAAAATTTTAATTAATAGTTTGCTAGTTTGAATGATTTCTTAATACGAGTTGCAGATCTTGACGTTTTGTAAAAAGCCTATTATAGCCAATTATATCACTAGAGATTTTAAAAGCCGTCAATTTAATGGATTAATCAAACTCAAACGCTGTAGGTGGCAACTCTACCTGCTTACAGGGTCACACTTTCCGTTAAATTTGAATTCACTTCTTCCGAATGATAACAACTTGTTTAACAAGAAGAGAAAAAACTTGAAAGTAATTTACTAATTCTATTAAATTTTTTGATTCGGCTATTTAAGCAAATTTATATTTACCAACTGAGAGTACAAATTGTTGAATAATTCCCAGCCAACAATATTAACGATTTTTCTGGTTGGCCAAACTAATGAGAATTAACAAATTTATGGCTTTACTTGCATGCGCAACAAGAATGTATACACTCATTACGCATTTTAATCATAAAAGCTTAAAACTAGGCTGCGCTGTCAGCGATTCCTTAAATATTTGCCCCAAATCTAGTTCACAAATATGGGCGAACACCTAATAATAGGATCGTTTATCTGCGTTTTCCGATTTTGTGTGGGTGCAAAACATCCGCATATTTACCATCTGCCTAGATAAAGAGCAGACACCGGACGACCTTGAGGCCATTAGCGCCGTCAAGAAACTCCTTTTTTCCCAGAACGGAGGCTGGCACCTTAAACATTTCAAAGTCAGCCGTAAATTCCGTCTTTGTCGCCTGTAAGGTGGACGTACCCCCGCCTGCATATCAGACGTATACTAATTGCGAAGCTATCTCGTTACAGGGTCGGTCATATTATATACACACTGAGACTCATACGCTTGGGATACTTAACACCTTGTGGCATTGTAATCTTGAGCCCCTCGTTGCAAAAGCTTTCTATTTAAGTAATTGATAAGCTTAAAATAGATACAGAGTTCATAATATTATAATTCACCACAAGAGATAACTAAAATGCATTTAATCGTTTCAAATTTTTCAGCAACAAAGTTATACTTTAGTAAAAACTTAGGTACAGAAATACACTTGAAATAATGATAATATATTACTTGAATAATTTGGTAAATTAGATCTTAACAATTAACAATTAATTGTTCGGATGGAAATTTTTTTAGGAGTACTAAACTAATTAAAGAAAGAAGTTATAATCAAGTAATTGGCAATGTTTAACTAGAACTAGATGGGAAAACAATATGTAATAATTCTCCTCCTATAATAGCTAAAAAACACCCAACTATTTCAGTAAGTTGTTCTTTTTTCGCACCTGATTCGATGGACCGTTTCCACTACTCAAATATATGCGATGTATTTAAGTAATTGATAAGCCTAAACTAGAATTAGAAGTAAATAAAACATGAAATAATAAACCTCCAATGATAACTGGCATACTGTCAAGCAAATCTTCTTTTTTTACTGAGTAACTTGATCTTTTTTCGCACCTGAATCGATGGACCCTTACGAAGAGATGTCACAAGGTGCTACGACTTGATTGCTGTTCTTATTTGATGGACCAATTTAGGATGACGGGTAATTCTAACCCTGTCGGAATGCCAATATTGACACAACGCCTATCAATCGATTGGGGCTCCATTGAGCGGCCCGAAATGGAAAAGTACTTAGATCGGGAGCCTTAGATGGGATGCTGGGTGCCCGCCCGGCCGCCCTCTGACTGCGACTGGGAGGGGGCAGTGATATCTCTGTAGTTTCTGCACCCGGAGTGCCGCGTTGACACAGTCAGTTATACACCCGTATTCGTTTGTGGGCCCATCCCTCCGCCGCAATGTTTGCGCGCCCTGCCTCCCCATACATACGAGAGTATGCCTGCCGAATGCGCGTTAAGTATGTCATTGTTGTGCTGATCTCGAGCAGAAAATAAAAGCGTACTGCCTGTCGCCAGTTTTCTTGACTCTTTTCATTTTTCGTGTTTATCAGAAAAATCTGCCCGTCCCCACTTATTTATCATTCAAAAATTCGCTTATTCGGCAGTTTTCATTAGATTGCGAAGCAGTGCACTTGGTCTCAGGGAGCACTCAAGGATACACCCCACTTAACCCTTTAGAGTCCTGAATATCCTGCTAAAGGTATTCCTACATCTCATGTGGATACGTGCACTATGTCGTTTGTAAAGAAGTTGTCCTTCGACGGTAGGTATCCCGAGAGGATTAAAGTGATTTGCAAAAAAGGACTCTTAAGAACTTCGAATGAGTCACGGCAAACATTCTGCTGTGGTCACGGGACCAGACAGGTGGACTAGAAAAGATGTATTCAAACCTTTTTACAAAGCCCATAAGTGCCAGGTGCCGATCTCCCGCTTTAATTAACAACCTCGCAAGCTGTACAACGTTTTCGGCCCGCTGTTGCAAATTAGCATTCATTTTGGGGCTTTGTTTTCGCTCATCATGACCGATAACACCCGAGCATACAAAATGTTTAACACGTAAACCGCAAATATTAACATTTTTGGGACAAAATAACACGCGTTAAATGCGGGTATATGATTGTGATTGGGCTTTAATTTGAGTAGCCTCTTATGTAACCAGGCACTGGAGAGTCCACACCAATTTGATTTAATTAGAATTTTGTAATTATAGTCGGTCAATTGTTCCCTTAAAAAAATACAGATGGAAGGGTTTTATTTTACTCAGCCAAATCTATTATTAACGCGGATGAGTGAATATACGTTAGCGATTTTCGCAAATATTATTTTTCCCCCGAGTTATAAGCAATTCGTGCGAAAGGTAGCACCTACAATGTGTGTTGTACTATTAAAATCAATTCACAGACCGACAGACAGATGACTAACCATCTTACGCACCCGTTTGGAGTAGTTTCTTGATTTTGAGTTGCCCAGAAGGTGCTAATTTGTTTTACTTACTTTCCATGAATCTTAATCACTCTATTTGTTTTCGTATGAATTTGTTATAATAAATAATCGTAGTGATTTACATAGAGCGCTTGAGGAAGCTCTAACTGGTTTTGGCGCCCGGAACCAGCTCGGAGATAATTGAGTGTTGTTCGGATGTAATGGCTCTCCAATAGTTATACGCCCTGTCATTAATGGTTTAAGAATCTCCGGCTTTTTACATATTACCGGGTTTGAGAGTCCCACTCACAGCATGAGGGCATATGTATTTGCTTAATTACGATTTCACACAATTAGAGTTTTGCGCTTCATTGTTTTGCGCTCTGTCTGCCTAGCGTTCGGCTCAGTGGCTGTGGTTTCGGGCAAGCCGGACGGACTGCCGGTGCTCGTTTATTTGTTATTAAACTGCTAAAAAATTCCCCTGACAAAATCAAACAATTTCGGCTGGCAGAGCGCTTGTACCTGGCCATTGGCGAAACCTAAACGGAAACCGAGAATCAGTACACAATGCGTTGGCCGCGAAAGCACACGTTCGGCTTGTGGTCCCGGGCCCAAAATCGCAATAATGCCGTAGCCCAGGGTCCCAACCCCTACACGGTGTCCACCATTTACGATCGTAGGATGTGCAGCTCGTGCTCTTCGACCATAAACCCATAACCCATTCCGGTTTTGATTGCAGCCAACTGCGAGGAGAAGGAGCGGTACACGGCTCAGAATGGCGACGACTTCTACAGCCAGGCCCAGACGATCGACCTGGATGTGGCCAGCAAATACACGAAACCCAAGGAGGCCCATTGGCTGCTGCGCAGGATCTACTTCCTCAGCTGGATACGCAGCTACGACCGGGAGCGAGCTTTTGCCGATCTGATTGCCGGCATCACGCTGGGCCTCACCATCATTCCGCAGAGCATTGCCTACGCGGCACTGGCCGGCCTCTCCTCGGAGTACGGCCTGTACTCCGCCTTCATTGGATCGATCATCTACGTCTTCTTCGGCACGATACCGCAGGTCTCAATCGGACCCACCAGCCTCATGGCCATCCTGACGCTGCAGTTCTGCGCCGACAAGCCGGTCCAGGTGGTCATCGTCCTGGCGTTCCTCGCCGGGCTGGTGGAACTGGCCATGGGCGTCTTCCAGCTCGGCTTCATTGTCTCGTTCATCCCGGCGCCGGTGACCAAGGCCTTTACCTCCGGCACGGCCTTGATTGTGGTCTTTGCGCAGATCAAGAATCTGCTGGGAGTGCGCCTGAAGGGATTCCCCTCGATTGGAGATTTCTTTACCAACATCCACCCCTCGGACGCGGCCATGGGCATCTCGTGCATGATTATGTTGCTTTCTCTGAGGGTAAGTTAAACGGGTTTCTGTTTTTGGTCGAATTATTATTGCAATTTGCTTATTTCCACTGAAACCGATTTATCAATAAACCGGTTCTGTTTTTTGTCGAATTATTATTGCAATTTGGTTATTTCCACTGAAACCGATTTATCAATAAACCGGTTCGGTGATTTTCTGCGAAAACTACAAGTGGTTTGTTTTGAATAAAATGAACTGAAGAGGCAGCCCCAACTAATCGTTTAAAATTTTTTTCCATCAGATGCTGTCGCAGGTGAAATTCAAGCAGGACACTGAGGTGACCCGGCGCCTGAAAAAGATCCTTTGGTACATCAGCATCTCCCGCAATGCCCTGGTTGTCTTTTTCACGGGACTCTTGGTGTTTATTTGGGTGAAGAAGAGTTCCATGGAGGCGGTGCCGTTTGCTCTGTCCTCGAAAGTGGCCTCGGCCATGCCCACCATCAAGCTGCCGCCCTTTGCCTTCGAGTACCAGAATCGCACGTACGTGTTTACGGATATCCTGCATGAACTGGGCAGTGGCATTGTTGTGGTACCGATTGTGGCAGTCCTGGCCAACGTGGCCATTGCCAAGGCCTTCGGTGCGTATGCGTGATATATTGGCTTAAGGGATTTCTTTATGAAAATTGCTGGGTTTTCTGATTGCAGTCAAGGACGGCAACCTGGATGCCTCGCAAGAGATGCTGACCCTGGGCCTGTGCAACATAGCGGGGTCTTTCTTCAGTGCCATGCCCACCTGCGGAGCCTTCACCCGATCGGCTGTGAGCCAGGCATCCGGCGTGAGGACACCCATGGCAGGCATTTATACGGGCTTAATAGTTCTCTCCGCCTTGAGCATCCTCACACCATACTTCCAGTACATCCCCAAGGCATCCCTATCCGCTGTGCTCATTGCAGCGGTTATATTTATGGTGGGTACTTTAATTTGTTTGAGTTACCAATTCGATTTACTTTCCCATTTTTTGCAGATCGATCTTGCTCCTGTGAAGGAGCTGTGGCAAACCAACAAGAAGGACTTTTTCAGCTGGGTGGGCAGCTTCATTATCTGCCTGGTGGCTGGCGTGGAACTGGGCCTGCTCTTTGGCATTGTGGTCAGCATGATCTTTATTCTTTTGCGCCTGGGCAACCCCAAGATTGAGGTGTCCCTCAAGCAGGTATTAAAACCAAAATCCTACGCAATTGTCTCCTTTTAAACCAACTTCGTTTATTAGCATGACTCCACCGGCAAGTACTATGTTCATGTGGTTCCCCAGTCGGATGTGTACTACACCGGAGTGGATACTCTGCGCTCCGAGCTGCGCAGTGCCTGCTCATTGTACCAGAACGACTTCCCCGTGGTCCTCGACTGCTCCCGCTTCATGCAGTTCGATGCCACCTTCATCGAAATGCTGATTGCCGTGGCCAAGGAGATGGCCGCCAACGATGTACTCTTGATCCTGCAAAACATGAGCCTCAAGGTGCAGCAGATGCTGCCCGTGGTAAGCAATGTGCGGTTTTGTCAGGAGGACAGCCAACTGGAGAGCCACCTGCAGACGGAGCGGGAAAACGGCTCCGCCCCGACGGAGGAGAAGCTCTAGGGGATCGGGGCTATCTGCTACGCAAGCAAGCAACCTGTTTGATACGGTGCCGCCGAGGTAATCATAGACACGAACATACAATGTAGACACAAATACTTGTGTGTTATTTCGCTTGACGTCGGCATGCGACTGGAACCGGCGGAAGTTGCGCAAGTGGGTAGCGGCACAATTTAGTTAGCGACTTAAATATACGATAAGTGTTTAGTTAATCGGCTTTGTAAATACTGAAATGCATAATTAAAATATTATTCCCTTCTGCGAATTCATAAAGATAACCAGAGATTATAATCTGGGACAGACGCTGGAGCAGCGGCCACAAAGCGTGCCCCGTGCCACGGGGCGTATGAGTAATGACAGCGGCGGCGGCTCGTTAAGCCAATTGAAAGACCTGCGCATTCTTTGAAATTGTTGTTTAATTATTATGTTTCTTTTTTCGCTTTTTGTCGTTCAATAAGGAAATTATAATTTATAGAAAAAGTATAATAATACAGTATAACAATTTAGTTGGTTTCCATTGGTTTATCCATCTCATATTGCATAGTACTTTGTTTTCGCTATTATCTTTCTTGTCTGTGAGTGTTTTATTTTATAGGTTTCGTCATTAATTTCGTATTATATTGTTCGTTTCGGTAGCGGGTACTGAACGAGACATTGTTGTCCGTGGATCTTGTATATAGGTGTGTCTAGTAAATGGCTATATGGTGTAATACCAGTGTTTTCCTGGTTTCTTGTGAGTGTGTGTCGTGTGTGTTCCGGTGTGCCCCGGCAGTCTGGATGATTTTTCCAGTTGCCGGGGCATTGCAGCTTCGGTGGACGCCGAAGATAGGCTTGTAGATTGTAGACGTCTGTCTCTGGTGTGGCTAAATCATACAGTGATTCTTGATTGTTGTTGTATTGTAAGACTTAAATCATTTACGTGGGAAAAGTTAACGCTTGTTTCATTTCACTTTGGATTTGTCGTAACATTCTTAGCTATCAACTCAACTATTTTTCGATATCTAGGTAGGTGTCTGTCTGCCAACTACTTTTTGCCAGTTTACAATTTACAATGTCAACCTGCGCTGTTGCATTTCGTTGACTGTGTGTGTGTTTTTGGGGGTGTGTCTATGTGTGTGGTGTGTGTGTCTGTGTTTGCTTTGTTAAAGTAATCATTTTTGCTCACAATTATTTGCCTCTCAAGCACATATACATATGCAACTCTATATGCCTGGTTTAATATATTTGTTTAGTAAATGTTTGTATATTTATCTTTTATACTCTTCATTTTTTGAATGTTTTGTATTTTCGTAAAGCAAGAGGTACGCAATGTATGTTTGTTTCTTATGTATGCGGTTCTGTGTAGATGTCTCTTTGTTTTTCTTTTTCTTTTTTTTTTGTTATAAATTTTCTTAGGTTTAAGTTTTGGTGTATGAAAGCTGAGTTAAAGCAATTTTTAAAGATTAGGAAACAGTGGACTAACGTTTCGTAACTCTTTTCGAACAGGATAAAAGCAAGGTTCTCCGAGAGGCACGCAACTATCGGTAGCAAGTAAAATAACGATCGAAAGTGTCCGAGTATGATGGATAAATTTGATAAGTTAAAGTAGTTAGCAAGAGGAAGTAGTGGTGGCAAGGGCGGCGTCTCAATCACGACAACGGAAATGTACAAATGTGTATGAAAAGTATCTCGATGCCGATTTTAGTGAACATGTCTCCGGCGTCTAACGCTAAGTTCTTGTGCTTGTTTTTTTAGTTGTTTAGTTGCTTTCCGTTTCTCTCAGGCTTTTCGCTTAGTATATTTTTTATGTTTGGTTATCCCAAGTTAGTATGTGTCTGTGTCTAGGAGTAGATTGCTGTTGGTCTTTGGTTTGGCTTACGTTACACTGATATTTCATTAATCGCATTTATGCTTCTATGGACATCAAACACTTAAAGAACTCTCTTGGAGGGGGGCACCCAATGGGGACAGAATATAGAATACAGAATACAGAATACAGAACAGAAGGGAGCGGAAAATGAGGTGGAAATTGGCGGAATAGTCGAAGGATCACGTCTGCTGTTGGGGCTGCTTCGGCTCTGATATAACTCTATCACTGGAAAATGGCAAATGCCTGTAATGCCTTACTGGGGGACTGTCATGGAAGTAGAGGATTGCGCCCGATTGGAGGTGGTTGGCTTGAATGCGAAATCGTATTTAGTATATGCGTATATATGTATGTAAATATGTATCATATCGATTTACCTTTGTATTTTATCTTTATTTTGTATTTTGTATTTGTATTTACTTTAATGTATGTATATTTGTTCTGCGTCATTGCTCAACGTTGCGGTTGTGTGAGAGTGAGTGTACATCTTCACTTTGGTTTTTGATTTATAAATGTAATTCTCTTTAGTGTATCTCAATTTAGGTTTCAATATACTTTAAATATATACATATAATATATGTATGTTTATGTTTTGGTTTTGGTTTTTTGTTTAGTTTACCTTATGTGTTTGCTTTATCATTTCTTTTCCTTTGGTTTTATATTTATAAACTGGTCAGCAACAGTAGCAAATTTAACAATGTGCGTTAACAAATAATTGTAAATATAATGTATGTATATAATATATTTCTCCCACCTTTACTTGTATATGCATCTGTATATATCTGTGTTCAGTATCTATGTGTACGTGTGTGTGTGTGAGTGTGGCTGAAGGCGATGAGTCCTTTTCAGTGGCTTTAACTAGGTATATATGTATATGTCTATGCTTGTTTGTATGTAGCTTTGTCCTTTAGCGGATTTGAATCATTTAGAGTTACAGTTACCTCAACTGGCAATTTGTTAAATAATTTTACAACAATTTATTTGGTTTTCATTTGCTTTTGCTTGCGGTTTCATGGCCACCTCCCCCGATCCCCGCTACCAGGCTAATGCTGCGCCACTCATAATATTTCCATCAATTTAATTAATAAAAAATATTACCATTAGTACTATTAGTTGCAGTTTCATTTTGCTATATCAGATCATATCGTAACACTCCAACAACAGCTGTCGCATTAGCCCGTCCCAGGGGACCGGAAACTGGTGTCGATTATCATTTATCTATCATCCGTTTGCGCCTCCGTCTGTATGGTGTGTCGTCTTTTTTTTGGTTGCTTTTCAATTGGTTTTATATTAGCTTAGTAATCCGTAATCCATAGCAGTAATCATAATCATAATAGTAATAATAAGTCTAATCTACGAATAATATAACAGGACCCTATAGAATGACCGGGGTTATTTGCCAAAGCCAAACCCGAATTTCCCGAATAGGTCTTTCCCTTTCGACAGGACATCGCCGCCGGGCGCCGCTGCCGCGATTCCCTTGAGTCCGCCGAGCAATCCGGCGCCCGGTCCCTGCGGCGGAGCCTGGGCTTGCGGTGGCACTTGTTGTTGCTGCTGCTGCTGTTGCATGCCGGGCTGCTGCATTCCCGGCTGCTGCATTCCCGGCTGCTGCATTCCTGGCTGCATTCCTTGCTGCATCCCTGGCTGCATCCCCTGCTGCATGCCGGGCTGCTGTTGGGCACCAAAGGCGTTTGCTTGTTGCTGCACTGGCTGCACACCCCCAGGTGGTTGCATTGGATCCGTTTTGGGCGGTTGCTTCGACCCAAATAGACCACCGGTGGCAGCCGAGGTAGCACCAGAGAGCAGGCTAGTCGCTCCCGAGAACAGTCCGCCCGTTTGCGCCTGCGTCGTAACCGGCACCTGCTGCTGCTGCCCCATGCCCATCTGTCCCATTTGCCCCATCTGCCCCATCTGCTGGCCCATCTGTTGACCCATCGGCTGACCCATCTGGCCCATTTGGCCCATTTGACCCATCTGCTGACCCATCGGCTGGCCACCCATCATTCCAGGTTGTCCCATTTGCTGTTGTTGCTGCTGCTGCTGTCCCATTTGTGTCTGTTGCTGACCGTACGGCTGCTGCTGCTGCTGTTGGAGTTGCTGCTGCTGCGTCATTTGCTGCTGCTGCATGCCGATATTACCAACGCGACCGATCATCCCCTGCAAGGTGGATCCAGTGTCCAGAGATTGGACCAAAACAGAAAAGTTAGTGGCTTGATTCCGATCAGTCTCAGGGTCGCATAAACGAATGGCAAACTAATTAAGTTTTTATATATATGTATATATATTGTACGTATATTATGGGGTTTATTTTTGCATATATTGCATATGGATTAAGATCTCTCAAGTGGCCGGGGGTTAGTAAGTTAGCGTTTTCGCAACGATCTAGTTTGGTGTGGTTGTTAGTTGAACTCGTCCACGAGCAGTAGGCGCTGGTTGCTTGTGTTTTGTTAGTAAGTAATGAAAACTAATCGAACATTCGTTAACTACGGATTGGCTAGTCAAAAACCGAATTCGAACTTTGAGAGATGAAACATTGTGCGCTCAGACTGGCGGGGAAATCAGCGAGCTCCAAGCCCCGAGTCGACCCAGAAAGAGTCGCAGATGCAGGAGGTCTGATTTCTGGCCTCAATTGAAACGAATAACAGTAGCATTACGTGATAAAGAGTTCTTGTTTTTTTTACACATCCGTTGAATGTTGGGGGAAATCAAAAATTATGTAGAACTAGCAACGTTTCGTAATCGTGTGGAAACCAAAAAAGTTAACCAGCCTAAGGCCAAAGGTGAACAAAAGATTTGCATGGCAAAAAGCAAAAGTCTTGAATAGAACTTTCAAAAGAACAGGCATTCCGACAACGGATCAACAGATCATCGGTAGCTCCGGGATATGCGCACTCGGATCGGACACTGCTAGATCTAGGGCTCTATTATTTACACTACCTTGATGAGGAGTGAAATGCAACCCACTCAGTGGTCAGCGGGCGGGTGTAGTGATCGTGTCGTGGCAATCGTTGAAATAATAATCTTAAATAAACGGGGGGCACATGTCAGCCTTGGATGAGTTCGAGTTTCGAGTGGATGAACAAAACAAACGAAACGAATGTGTTTCCTCGACCAGCGACCATCGTTTTGGCTCTTATTTAGTTTTATGATCTTTGTAGAAACCGAAAGCTAGATGCAATAGTTTGGGAAACTCAGGATGAAAGGCAATGTCGATAGTAATGAAAAGCAATTACAGTTTGATCAAAACCAACAAAAGAATGGGAAAGGGTAAACAACCAATAAGGCAATTGATAAAATCAACCGAAACAAATGAAAAAATTTCAAAGAATTACACATACAGTGAATCACACAGAAATTTGTACACATTACATCCAATATTTCATATAGATATAGTAGCAATTAATATAATTAGTAGCGTATACCAGTAAGGAAACAAAAAGTTATTTATATATAGATATATATGTATATATATTATATATTTATAGGTATGTATCACATCTTATCAGCAATACGTTTACTTTGAGTGTGTATTTTGTATCTGGCATATATGGTATCTGGTATTTAGCTGTTCGTAGATAAGGAGTTTCGGATACTGTGTGAGAAAAACCCATTTGTACACATCTTGACTTTGCTTGTTTATCTCAATTGGCGGAACTTGTTTTTTGTTTGCCTTGCCCTCTAAGCTAATTCAGAAGCGATAAAAACACCTAAAAACATACCCTCTGCTTCTTGGCGATTATAAACGATAAAATATATTAAGCAGCTTTAAGGTTTACCCCAGCAAGCCCTCAAAATTTACTGCAGTCTGAAATGAACTGACCATTTTGGGGGCAAAAAGCTTGGCTTTAAATAATTCAATTCACGCTTCTGTTAGCTTAGAGCAGCTGGAAGGTAAGCCAGCGAGCGGCAATGTTTATTTCTGGAGAGTCTAGGAAGTCTGTAAGCAGAGTAAGTATTTCGAAAATAAAATCCAATCAAATCAAAGGAATGAAACATAACGAACCCAAGGCTGAAAGCTAAAGTTAGTGTTAAATCAAGTGAATAACCGAGGACAAATCGATGTGAATGATTGTTGCTGTGGAAAGTTGTGGCTGATGTTTGATTATGTTCCTTGACTTTATAGTAGTTTATATACAGACTATACACACATATAGAAATGGGCGATTAGCTATATTCTTGATCTTTAACGAGTATATTACACCAACAAGAAGTGCGGCAGTTGCAGAGTATGAATGTAGTTTGCTCTTGATATTGGATTTTTAACTTTACACGGACGATCGTCTAACGTTTGGTTTGGGCTTGATGTTATAGTATTTATAATGTCGTTTTGGATGTTTTAACTACATGTTGCTAGCTATACATATGTACTATATATAAATTGATTGATGGGTATTCATCGTTGATCTGAATGTTCAAGTACTGTACTGTAAGCGTTTAAATTGGATTGAATTCGAGACATTTGATGGATATACGTACATACATACATATAGACAGAGATAGAGAGCGAGAGAGAAAGAGTGAGAGTGAGATAGAAAATGCACAGGAGTTAGAGAGAGAAAAAGAGACGGAACAATGGACATTCGAATGGATGAAAGAGTACGCACTACACATCAGTGATGTGGATGTGCGGGAAAGCGATAGCAGTATGTCATTGGAAGGGATAAAGCGTGTTCCTTCTCTGTCTGAGCCTGAGAGTGTGGGGATAATATTTCAAAGTATTTTGGAGTCTGTCTACTGAATGGTTTTTGGCTTTTGGCCGAGAATCGGAACCGAACAAAAAATTAATGAGTGACATACAGAGATAGCAAGTGAAGGTTATAGGTACAGGTATAGGTACAAGTATAATCATAGGTATAGGCATAGGTACAGGTACAGGTAGAGGTAGAGGTACAGGTACAGGTACAGGTACATAGCTGTTGTAGTAGTTGTAACTGTTGTTGTATAATAATAATATTGTAGCAGTAGTAGATTTGGGGTATAAGGTAACATTTGGCGTATTCGTAACTCTTTTCTTTAAATTAGCTTTAGCATTTATTTTCACAAAACAAACGAAAATCTTTGTAGGTATATCATTTCTTTTTGGTTTTTCTTTGCTTTCATACGTTCGTTATATTAAAACAAAATGAAAACGGAAACAAAAGAGAGAAAGAGTATTTACCTGCGTTTGGTGATCGGGGGCAGGATGGCCCGTGTTGTCTAACAGTGTAGGGGAAGCAGGGCGAGCATCTATAGCAACGAATATAACATAAAGACTTCACATTTACCACAGCAGACCATTACAAAAAATTATTTGAAAGAAGTTGTAGTAGTCGAAACGAAAAGTCGTTAACTCAAATCGAAGTGAACTTATTCAAACCAAATTGATGAACTCAAAACGAATTGAATCATGGAATTTAGTCGCGTTTTCTTTTCGCTTTGGTTAAGTCTGCTGAAGCTGCCTGATTCAAATTGATTGGCAAGACTGGGATACATATCAGTTCATCGGTGCGCGGCGTTCGGACAAATTGCAATAAATAAATTATCATGGGTCTCTATATAATTCACCGCACTTCACGAACAAATCGTTGGACAACTCAAACGAAAGGGTATAGTAAACTAAAAGATTCAAAACCAGACTCAAGAGTCGCAAAATCACTTCCAAATATATGTGTAATACGGGCTTGTTTTGTTTTAATTTCGTTGCGCAAAAAGACATAATCAAAAACAAGTGGAAGAGGCGCCAAAAGATGTCAGATCTGATCGGATTAGTTGAAAGTTGAAGTTAAAGACAGATAGAGAGTTAAGTCAAATGATTGCATACGATTTGATTGTTGTACTTGGTCCAGACGTAGATAGATTAAAAAGTGTATTCATTCAATATTACCTTTTTGCTTGGCTTACGAATTATGTGCCCTATAGAACTCCAAACTTTTCGGGAGCCTCTTGACGCATCTGAATTGTGCATTCAGATGTGAGTTCTTGGTTGCAATTGCATAAGCATTTCGTATGCATTGATTGGAATAATTTTTGTTTGGATAAAGATAAGTAAATATATAGCATTTTGGACGGGCACTTTAACGGCTTATTACATATGGCATAGGTAAGTTATGTATAGAAATAAGTTATTCGTAGTTAGGTTTAGTATTTTACAATAAAAATGTACATTAAATACAAGGAAATACTGCTCGTATTTTGATTGAGAAATCAATATATCATATTTTGGATTTGGTGCTGAGAGCCCTTGCTGATGCTGTTGTTGTTTTTGTTGTTATATCTTGAACAAAAATTAACAAATATCAAATATATATCGAAGAAGCTAATTGGCAAACAAACAAGACCAACATTCAGAAAACCAGAAGGAAAGAATTCAACGAAAAACAGAAACGGAAATTCAAAAATCAACGAGAAGAAACAACGCTAAAAGAAATATATATTGTTTGTATTCGAAAAGTAGATACTCGTAATCGTTATCAAGGATACGGATACGGATACGGATACAGGGGGATTTCAACGCGGATTATCGATCCGGGATCATTGCAGGGGTAACAACTTGATTGAATTATCACACAAACTTCGGGTCTGCTGCATTGTCAGTGGGTTCCCTAAGACCTTATATCTGTCGTCTGTCGAGGGCGATTGCTCGAAATCTTTATCGAAGTATTTACAGGCATTTCGAGGGACTTTACTACATCTTCATCTTCATCGTGAACTTCATCTTCATCTTCGATTCAAGGCACATTCATAGAGTTTCGGCTCAGTGGTGATCAACTAGGCAATCAATTCATTCGGCAATCAGGTGCAAGTAATTGGTACTGTTAATGCAAACAATTGCTTCACTAAACCAAATTCATAACATACGGAAAAACCAAAACAAAAATGAACACAAGACTTTGTTCAAATGTACTTTAATTGAGTAACATGCAAGAGACCATCTAGATTTTTTACACGGCTATAAAAAGGCACGCAAGACAAGAAGAAGACAAAATACCAGTTAAATATGGAAACCATAAAAATAAAACCAGTACAGACAATTTAAGAAAAGCTATGTGAAGTTATTATGTACAAAGTTATATATAAAAAATGAGGAGGATGAGTTCATGGACCTTTCTTTTGGAACTTTTATTCCCTTTTTTTAATGCAATTGGATTCTTCGATAATATTCATATTTCAAGTTCCCTTTTCCAAGTGATTGATGATTAATGATTAAGAAATACGTTATTTTGCGAGTGTGTGTGTGTACAACAACAAGAACAACAACTATCTATTGTATATTTTTATTGGATTAGAATTATATCATTGAAATCCAAAAGGAAGACCGTAAATAAACAAGAAGAAGTAAGTATTTATATAGATATATATAAAGTTGGAAATATTGAACTGATTGGTGCTGGAAATCATTTAATTTGTACATCAACAAAATCGCATTAAATATTAAGAAAAATGGGAGAAAAGAGTTGTACAAAAGTTCGCTCGGAATCGTAATGAAAATCAAATTAGCGGCGTTCAAAATCAGAATCAGAATTTGAATTCAACTTGTAACTGTTTTTGTTTCATTTGAAAATTTTTGCGATAGAGAGTTAAGACAGAAATAGAGAGAAAGGAGTGGAAATATTTTCTCTGTGTTCGCTGAATTGTAATACTTATATCGTTGGGTTTTCGAGTTTTCAAATTAAACGAAAATTAAATTAAACTTCGGGGGCAGCGAAACTAAAATGGATTGCTATAGTATAAGGTATATATATAGTATGGTATATATATTATCCCGCTTGTGGAACTGTTTATGTAGTCTGAAAGAACCTGCATAGTTATTCATCTCATAGAGTGGTTTCGAGATTAAAGAGTAAAGTATTTTTGTAGTTTTTGTATAATTTCATTTTTTTCTGTTTTTTTTTTTTTTGGTTTGGCATTGACATTGGCTTATAGATTTTGAAAACGAATCAACCGAAAATGAACCGAAAAAACGTGAAAAACTGAACTCTGGTTAAGCCCGTGATTGTTCATCGAATTGGTTTTTAAGTAGTATCGTTCGATCACTGGTTAATTCGTATTCAACTCAAGCGCAATAAATCACAAGTATAAAGAGAGTTAGACACGAAAGTAAAACGGAAACCGAAAAAATGCGAAAGTCCACCGTGATCTCTTCACAAAGCCTACTTACTTTTGCCCGGTTGGCCGCGCTGCCCGCCCATTCCGGGCATCATGTTGTCCCTCGGCGGTGGCGGCGGACCCCTCGCTCCCGGCCCCTGGCCCCTGCCCCGTTGACTGAGTCCGCCCCTTCCTGCTCCGACGCCGCCCGGCCCCATTTGGTTGTTGTACTGGTCGGGGGCATCCGCCAGGAAGTTCGACGGCACCAGTCCCCGGACACCGTCCAGCTCGCCCATGTAGAAACCATCTTCATCCATATCACCGTAAACGAGTATGACTTCGCCCGTCTTGAAACACAATTCCACCTGCTGTGAGTGGTAAGAAGGGATGAGGGTAAGATTAGATAGTTGATTGAGCTTAATCTTTAATTTAATTCACAAAATAATGATTTCCACTGTCTCGGAAAGCGATTTCCACTGTCTCGGAAAGTCACCCACAGTGCGTATACGTAATATGTGATACTCGTATACTCTACAATACCAAACCTACACGAAATTTTATTGATTAATCACATATTACAATGAAAGTTGGAGCAGTTACAATCTAGGAAGACCAAATTTATACCTCAGTCTTCATCGGAAACGGTGGAACTGGCTCACAGTGCGTATACGTAATATGTGGTACTCGTATGTTCTTTAACTCAAACCTACACGAAAATTTATTGGTTTATCACATATTTCAATGGAAGTTGGAGAAGTTACAATCTAGGAAGACCAAATGTAAACCCCAGCCTTCATCGAAAACGGTTCAGCTGGCCCACAGTGCGTATACATCATATGTATCACATCTACAAAGCCAAACCTACACGAATTTGTATACTCATTAAAATAATGGAGTCAAGAGCCTCCCTAGAGCCTTTTAAAATGGATAATTTAGCAATTACAGTTAAGGAGGACGAAATGAACGCCTAGCATACATCGAAAACAATTTATGAAATGATCATTTGAAGCATCAGTTTGCCACTCACTTCATTTACCGATGTAGTTTTCATGTTTTGATCAAGACCTGACAGTAAGTTGCCCAACAAACCACCCATAAAACCAGTCTCTCCCTGTTTTTCTCGACGCTAAAAGGAGGAACATTAAATAGATCTAGACAACTGACAATAGTTAGCTCACCTCGGCATCCACATTGGGACTCAACTCCTGGGGATCGTAGTCGTAGAGGGCGATCATCCGCTTGACCGGCATATTCGCGTAGATGTCGCCCCAGCGGTCGCGGCTCACGTTGCGCATGCTCTGCTGCGGAGCACCCTGTCCGGGCATCACTTGGGCCGTGCCGCCTACACCCTGAGCCTGGCCCATGGTTCCGGCCATCTGGCCGCCGGCCGTCATGGTTGCTGTGGTGTCCTCCACCTCGGAGACCATGTTGTGCGGCACATAGCCCCGCCGGCCGCGCAGCTCGCCCCAGTAGAAGCCATCGGCATCCTTATCACCAAAGACCTACAGCAGCGAAACGCGCGGAGAGATCGGAGGGGATAGGATGAAGAAATCTGATATTAGCAATAGGTCACAGCCTTTGCATATCGGTGATTATTGTATCTGTTAGGTGTATTGAGTAGTGCATAACGCTAACTTAACGAGTATTTATGGAACTATTAGAAGAGAGAGAGAACAACTTCTACTAAGTGTGGTTATTGAGTACTGTATGGGGGGTCAGGGGTCAGAGGGGTCGAGGGGGATCCCTCAACTGAGAAGATCTCGGGTGGAAGTGGAGGTGGAGGCGAAGGAAAAACATGCACTGATTCGATTCATTCAATTAGCGCAACAAGCAAGCGCAGCCAATTCTGGTCATCAATCAGTCGCCATCGATCGCATCCAATTGCAACCAATTGGTTTTCGGATTCGGTTTTAGATTACCATTGCCCACCGGCCTACCAAGTGCTGCTCCTCTGGCTGCAGGCTGCTGGCTGCTGGCTGTTGGAAAGTGTCTGGTGGTTCTGTGTGGGAACAAGGATTGTGGTGGAATCAGGATCAGCGCTCTTACCTTGATCGTGTCACCCTCTTGGAATGGCAGTTCTTCGTCGCAGCCATCGGGATTGGGACTCATCGTTGAGGGATCGTAGTCGAACATGGCCACAAAGTAGCGCGGTTTCTTCTGGGCGCCCGGCATTTGTTGCTGCTGTCCGGGCTGCTGGCCCTGTTGCTGACCCGGCTGTTGGCCCGGCATCATCTGGCCCTGCTGCATCTGCTGCTGTTGCTGCTGCTGCTGCTGCTGCTGATTGAGTGGACCCCGCGGGCCCATCATCTGCCCGGGCATTTGGCCCTGCATTTGACCTGGCATTTGGCCCTGCATCTGACCGGGTATCTGGCCCTGCATCTGACCTTGCATCTGGCCTTGCATCTGTCCCTGCATCTGACCTTGCATTTGACCCTGCATCTGTTGGCCCTGCATGTTCATCTGGCCGGGAACTGGTCCTCGAAAGCGTGGCCCGCCCATTGGGCCCTGGGCTCCGTATTGCTGCTGTTGCTGCTGCTGTGGTCCCTGCGGCCTGCCCGGAATGGGAACCATGCCCCTTTGGGTGCCTGGTGCCCCCGGTTGTTGGTAGCCCTGAATTGTGTGAATTCGCCGGATTTGCAGACACGTAGCGCGCATGAATTTGAATCAATTTGAACGAGTTTGAGAATTTTGTTAGCTTGGGTTTTTTGATTCTGTTTTTGGGGTGTTGCAATTATTAATCTGTACTCTGTTTTTCATTCACATTGTCTTTAGAGAAGTTGGAGGCATCTGCATTAGCTGTATACATTTAGCGTTTCTCTTTAGACAACTAAGTAAGGAAGTACGAAAGCTGGGTGTGTATGTTGGTGTTTAGAGTGGTTAGTCAGTGTTGTTATGGCGAGTTACGATCTAAATACGATTACGAACTGAAAAATCGAAATATCTATAGCTGGAAAGTACGAGTACAAAGCTATACGAGTATGTACGAAAGGATTTCAATGTCATCGGAAGTAAGAAAGCGCTGATTCGGTTTTGGTTTTGGTTTTGGTTTAGAGTTTAGAGTATCTTTGTGGGTAGGTATCTATGTAGGTGTTTGTACATGTTCATCTATCAGCAACTGCAAAGTTACATATGTACATATGTTACATATGGGTGTTATTACTGGAGGGCAATTACTGGAGTCAGAAATCAGTTGGAGAGATAATCGTCAAATTAGATGTACTCAGCATTTATCCAACCATCAGTATACAAGTGGCGGATTGTTGCATGCATTTTTTCATATGCCTACTAAATTGTTCAATCTTCAAGTCGCTAAAACTTATTACGTTACGTACGGATCAACCCAACTTGTTCCCTAGAGGCAAAACTGAAATATTCGTAAACCAAAAGCAACGATATTATAACAAAAAATCTCTAATCAAATTAAAACAAACCAAAAGCTTTCACTTTGCTCAGCTTGGCGGTATATATAGTAAGTAGTATAAGCTTTATCAGTTTAGTTTTCGAGCTAAGCGCAATTTCTAGTTAATTATTATATGGTGTATGCATCGAACACTTAGGTTATATAGATCTAGTTACTTGCACGCAAGTATTACAGATACTTATGGCTAGTGTGGGAAAAAAGTGTTTTTTGTGTGTTTCTCGTGGTCTGGTGAGTGTGTGAAAGATGTTGTGGGTAAAACTTACATTCTGGTTCACTTGATTCTGTGTGGGTTTCGAGAAGAGGCCACCGAGCAGGCCACCTAACAAGCCGGAGCCTCCGTCGGGCTGTTTGTCGTTATCGGTATCGGTATCGGTATCGGTTTTTGGTTTCATATAATGAAAATGAATATGTACTGTTTTGTTTAAAATTGTTCGTTGCATTGCGTATTCCTTAAGACGATTAGTTTTGGCATTGCCGCTCAAATCATTATGTAGTTCAAACTCTATTGGAAATCTGAACAACTCAACAAAGTTCAAAATCTTAGGTATATTATATATTGTTTGCAATTTGCTGCTGCAGTTCAAGACATGCTAGTTTGTGAACTATACTCGAACAAACGAAAAACCCAATAAACTTAAAAATAAATTAAAATTTCTAGCAAAAATTGCATACTCTGGCATATCTCTTTAAATCAAAATGGGTTACAAAAACCTTGATAAATCATCAAATCAGGAAAAAGTTTACATACATACAAGTTTTATAATTTTTTTTTGGGTGGGAGAGGTCTTAATTCAATCTTTTCTTAATTCGAAATCGGGGGACTCGACTGTGTCGCAGTTCATTGATATGTAAAATTATCGTATTGTGTGGAATTTTGTGCGTTTGTCTCAACAATTTCTCTCAGTGTATGTATATAATAGGTTCATTTGCAAAATAAATCGACGGAAAGTAGAAGAGGAAAATATTGGAAATCAAAGGCAGTCCAAACAAGAGAGGAGTTCAAAAATGTAAGGAAAAGGTAAATGTTAGAAACAAACATGAAACATTTAAGGAAAGATTGAGGTAAAGAAAGTCACAGGGCTGATGCATTCGGGTATATTTATAAGAAAAGAGTGATCGCTGATTCAATTTCGATTCAATCTGATGGTGCGCGGGTCTCGCAAGCAGTTTGGTTTTTTTTTTATCGAAAATTTTATGGATTTCCGCCGGGGTGTGTGGATAGAGTGGATAGTGGTATAGCATTCGGTATAACAAGTATATAGTATGTTGGAGTTTAACACGAGTTTAACTTATGTACATTCTTCGGTGATGGTGTGTTGGCTCTTGAGATTCAGATATAGATTACAATAATTTCAATTTTGAAGAGTTGTCAAAGCCAATCGCATCGAAATAATAAAACGAAACGAGTTATCCAAACCAAGAAATTATTTACAGTGTACGCGGGCGAGGTCGCACCTCCACCCTTCCCACTCACCTGATGACCCGGCTGTCCGGGCTGCGGCTGCATGCCCTGCATGCCCGGCTGCTGCTGCTGCTGCATATGATTAGGATCGTAATGCCCGTGGTCCAGCTGCTGGCCCATCAGGTGCTGCCCCTGCTGGCCCATCTGCCCCGGCTGACCCGGCTGGCCCGGGATCACGCCCATCTGCTGCTGCACCTGCATTTGGTGCGGCCCCTGCGGCAGCTGCGGGCCCATGCCCATCTGATTTGGTCCCCGGCGGGCGACGGCATTGCGCACAGTGTCTGCAAAAATAAAGGAACAAGAAATGATCAAGTAAAGTTCAAATCTTTGAGATGCGAGGTGTCTGCCCTTTGCTTCAAAAGGTCCTAGCTAATGTCGAACCACCTTTAACCTTAATGGTACCATAAACATTGGGCATGGACCGAATCAAATGGTTAATTTAAATCAATAAGCATATTACATGTAGTGCAATTTTAAACAATCTCATTATCTAAATTCTAAGTAAGTTTGAGGAATTATTTATCTTGCGAGGTATTAAGTTATCAAACCTACTATTTCAGACCCCAAGTTCAGCTTCAAGTATCATGAATTAAATTAGTTTCTATTAGAAATATAACATGTTTTATTTCTCCAGAGTTTTTATGCCCCTTTATACCTGCTTAAAGGGAATGATTATAATTTTGTTGAACTACGAGTACTTCACTGTTTAAGTCATTATAAAATATTGTACTGTGGCGAACTAGACAGTGGGCTTGTTGAACTTCCGCACTCGATGTCCCCCGTTTGAATTGAGACGTACGAGTCTATACCATCGAGATCACGAGGATCCATCAAAAGCAACTCATAGAACTCTCACTCTCACACAATTTTTGACAAGCGAAAAGGAGTACCGTAGGTGAAGAGGATGTAATTTTGTAAATAATCGTCAAAGGAATACCTTTGTATGGGGTCTTTCAATGCCTTTCTATGAAAAGAAACTGCAAGTTCTTCAATACTCACTTGGTATCAAGATGGGCGCACTGTCGGCCGACTGAGAGTCTCGGGATTTGGTGCGAATGGTGACGGCGCGCGGATTGAAGACGCCCAGCTTGCCGATGTCGATGAGGGCGTGGTCGCCGGTGGGCGAGTTGATGTCGGTGACCTTCTTACCATCGGCGTACACAGCATAGCCGGTTACAGGCCCCGTCGAGGTGGGCCTGTTAACCGGCTGCCATGTCACCAGAATGGTACCGTCCTGCGGCCCGGCCTCGAGCTGGATCTCCTGCGGCGGATCGGGCAGGCCCTTGGTGAGGGTGCGGAAGTCGGCGTAGGCCCCGGGTGCCTCCTCCTGGCCGGGCCTGCCCGGCGTCTGGGCCACGTTGCCCGCATGCTGGCCGACGGCCCGCAGGTGTTTGGCGCGCACGGTCACCCGGTATTGGGTGCTCGGCGCCAAGCCCGTGATCGTGTGCCTGTACATGCCCGGCTTGACGGTGCGCACCTCCACATTGTTCACACACACCACGTGCTGGTGGTTGGAGTTGGCCGGCAGCCACGATATGACCGCCGAGGAACACGTTATGTGCGAGGCGCGCACCGCCGAGGGTCCCAAATGCGAGGTGTCCCGCCCGATGATCATCGTGCAGGCGGCGTCCCTGGAGGTCTGCCGGTTCTGGGTCACGCTCCGCACGCTGATGCGATGCGGCTGTTGGTCAGTATGCAAACAGAGTTCAATATTACAATCGGATCGTGCCAAAATCAAATAAAATCAAGAATAAAGTTCAAGAATTCGAATTGGTAGCTTACATTTGTTTCATCTTCTAGCGTAAATTTGGTACTTTAGATCAAGTTGGTTATCCAAGATATAATTTAATAATACAACTCAGAAATCAAATGGCATATTTAACCATATATAAACATATAAACATAGTATTGCAATTACAATAAAAGAACATTTCAACTAGTTTTTACGATATGTGGATGAGAAAGGGGTCATGAGAGTATGCTTGAATAAATTTAACTAAAATGCAAAATAGGTATGGGTATTCCTTTATTAGTGATCCCTATTATTTCGCCATGAAAATAAATCTTCTATAAATAAGTTAGTGTCTTATTTAGAGATGATTTATTCGCATTGGCCCAGTGCTTGGTCCATCCGAATCCTGAACCCGTATTCTTGATTTTATGGTTGCAAGAAGAGGGGAAGGCAGCTCACCCGCGTGGAGTCTACGCCCTCGATAAGCGCGCGTGTGCGTTCGTTGGCCTTCACGGTGACCTTGAGCACGCCATCCACGTAGACGTGGTAGCTGTCGATGAGGTTGTAGCCCACAGGCTCCGGCGGTGACCAGCCAATGAGCACGCTCTTGTTCAGCTGCCGTTCCAGCGTCAAGTGCTTGGGTGCTGGAACTGCGGGGAGGAGCAAGAAGTGTGACATTAGCCGGCGGTTCAGAACCACGATTGCAGAATGTTTCTCGTTGTCTCCACTAAGTCAGCTGTCTAGCAAACGCGGCTACGCACAAGTGCTTGTTACAAAAACGGGGCGGGGGGAGGCGGTGAGTGCTTTGCAAGGACACTGACGGGACAGGGATCTGAAGTTATGTTATGCTCACATTCATGCCATGCACGGTATTGGCGACGCATTCGAGGATCACCACAAAAACCAAAAGATTACAGTATAAATGGGGGCCAAACGGAGGCTGTGTGGCCGAATAGTTACCATTGTCGCTGATGTCGTCCTGGTCGTGCTCCAGATCGGTGTGCGTCTCACTCAAACGTGCCAGGTCCTCGTGGGTGTGTGTGAGCAATGGATTGTGCGGCGGCAAGGAGGGCAGCGAAGTGGTGTCGCACTGCATCGAGCCGTCCTCGGCATCCCGCAGCGTCGACAGCACCGCCTGATGGAACTCCAGCAGGTCATCACCTAGCAAATACGATTGCGTTAAGAAGCGGTCAAACAGGGAATCAAAAGCCAGAGGAGCAGATCTGATAACTCACCCACTAAACGCTGTACAAAGGAGGCGGGCACCAGGCCGCGTCGTCCGTCCAACAGCTCCGCGTCTAGGTATCCGCCCTGGGGCTCACCGCTAGTCCACACCAGCAGATAGTCGCCGGCGCACAGGGACAGCTCGCCCTCCGCCTCCCTGCAAGCAAACGGAGAGGATTTACTACAAGCTCTGGAAAATATCACAAGAAACTCAATCATTAAATGGTTCAAATAGACGGTTCAAGTTTGATGGCTCAAAAATAAGAATTCTGGATGTGTTGACGATGTATTTGAGTTATTTAATGGGCTTTGATCAATGAAACATATGAGTGTGTACAAAGTTTGAGTGTCCGGAGTTTTGCAAGGCAATGTGAGTGCCTGGAAGTATGCTACAATTTGGTGGCAAGACTTGGTTGCATGTTAAGTATGAAAAATTAAGTATTCGCCATGTGGGACATTGTAACTTTTTAAATAATTTAAAAATGGCTGTTATACAATAAGTAGAGAAACTAAATTAAGGTATCATTAACAAAATCAAATCATTAATTTAGGATTTTGATGTTAGCATTGAAAAATGAAAAAATATTAAATTTGATAATGAAGAATTTGATGTTGAAAAAGAAAGATATTTGATTTATTTCTTCGCACACTGCGATATTCCTCTAAAACCCCTCTTCGTAACAACTGATGCATCCATTTCTAAATTCTTTAGCCGGAATAAATTTTCGGATATATATGGAAAAGTTATAGAAAAACTAAGTTTGAAACTTACTCTGGCGGATCGTAGGGAAATCGTGCTATAAAGACACAGCAGCGGCCTTTGCCGGGAATGTCCAGCATGTCCACCTGTGGCTCGCTGGCTCCATTCAGGCCATGATTGCGGGCTATAGAATACACCAAATGTAAGTCGGATAAACTAGAAATTATGTTATGATCGTGTACTCACTGTCCAGATCGAGGGCACCCAACGCCAGGCCGCCGCGATTGTGCAACATGGAGACACTGAGGCCGTCGGTGAACTCGTCGAGGCCCCAGTTGCCGGGCGGGATGGGGGAGCAGGGCGAGCTGCGGTTGTAGCGCGTCAGCGGTATGTCGATCTCGTCCAGCATTTTCATCTTGGAAGCCTGTCGCAGGGCGGCCGACGTGAACGGATACGAGGCGCTCGAGGCCACGTCCATGAAGGGTGGCCCGTAGGAGCTGCCTAGGCCGGTGCCGCCGGCGCCGCCGCTGAGGCCGTACAGCGAGGTGGCGCCCGTAATTCCGCCGGCACCGGGCCCGGCACCAAGGCCGCCCAGGCCGGCGGCGCTCAGGAAAGTGCCGGTGTCCAGCAGGCCCAGATTGGCCATCGAGGGATGCGTGAGCGAGGTGCCGCCGGCGCCGGCAAGTCCGGCGCTCAGGCCCAGGGCCGAGTAGCTGCTGGAGCCGGCGGGCGGCAGATTATGCGAGTTGAGTGACAGGAGGGGCATGGTTGTGCTCTGCAAATTGTACAGTTGTATTGTTCCGCGCTTCTCGTTTCGATTCGATTTCAATATCATATTCATTTTCGGATTTAAAATCAGATTGCCGTGTGTGTGGTTTTGTGTTTTTTGAATTTGGAATTTTGTTGCGGTTTTTTGGTTTTTGTTTGGCATTTACAGGGCAAGTTGGTGTGTTTAGTTGTTTTGGTTGTTGTGGGGTTTTTGTACAAGTGTGGTTACACAAACAGAGGATCACACACACGCACACACAGATACAGAGTGACAGAGACAGATGCAGACATACATATACAGATCGAAATCGAGGTTGGATGTTTAGATTTTCGTTTGATCGACACCCGGAACCGCAGGTTAATCAATATCAGTTCGAGGGAAAAAGAGAACGGGCACAGAATTCATCATTATTATTTAGATTAGTAGAGATCAGTGAGAGAGAGAGAGGGAGAGAGAAAAACAGGGAAGACAGAGAAAGCACATAAAACGGAAAGAGAGATCACAGGATACACGTTTATTCGACTGCGAGTGGCGAACGCATCTAGAAGAACATCATCATAAATGGTCAGCTACTGAATGCATGAACAACTCAACATGTTGGTGGTGATTTTCGGCTGGTCATGAGTGGTTTTTGCAACTGCTGGATGATCCCAAGCCGTTTCCAAGCGAACATTGTATGGCTAGCATCCAATCATCACCATCAAAAACGTTAATCAAATGTAACTCCATAAAAAAACATGATATAGGGATATTTGGAATGCATGTTTGTATGTCTGTATATGCCGCAAATGCATGGGTATGCATGTGTCAACGCTAACAATTAAACTATTATATATAGTAAACCTTTGAAATGTCCAAGTTCAATTCAAACCAAGATAGTTTCCCGAAAATCATAAGATTTGAGACAATGGTATCGTAGTTTGCAAGTATCAATATTAAACAAGTAATTAACAATAAAGAAAGTTTGTATTTATAAAATATACTGTATTCGATAGCGAATCTTAGATTGCTTTTAGTTATTTGGTACTTTACGAGTATTGTAATATTGGTTCCGGTTAATGAATACGCAACTTTTATAAGACATTTCGAAAGCTTATAATCTTCTGCTAGAACTTCTGTAAAACCATTCTAAAGTAAAATGCTAAGGGTGATTAAATGGCATAAGAACCTTTAAGAATTAAATCTGTTGTGTGAATATGAACAGTGAGCTGAGCTATGTGATATTTCGAGCATGCCAGCGAAAGCATATATTTACATAGATAAGATAAAAAGTACGTTCAATCTAATATGTCGTGTGATTCATGTTCTGTGGGTGTTGTACAAGTGTGAGGTGGTGGTGGTGGTGGGCGAGTGATGTTGTTTCGGCGGGTGTATGTGAATGCATATTTTCATCAGTAATGAGACTACAACAAAACGCAATGCGTGATCTTTGCACAAAGACAACACGCACGTCATCAGACGGCTGCAACAGGCGATCAACGGAACGAACGAACGAACGCTAAAGCTGATAAGTAGATGATCGCTATGGGTACAAAAACGGATCGCATATATATTAAATATATATTGTATATATAACTTATATGATGCTGCATAGGAACGCATAGTCTAGATATACATGTACAAGCGACAAAGCAAATCGATCAGTGATCGGTGATCCGCGATCGGTGATCGGCGATCGCGTTGGAACTGAACAATTGAATATTGCAGCGATTATTGGGTTGCTGTGGTTGCTTTGCTTGTTGTTAGTTCATTGTGATTGAAAATAGTTGGTTTACCTGACTTAATGCCGTCGGCATAGCCTTCATCGTGTGAATATTTACCGGCAGGGGTGGAATGCCAGACAGTCCGGCAGTTCCGCTGAGCAGCTTCTCTACGGACGTCTGTCCGGCCCCATATTGCATTGACTGGATGGCGTGGCTGCTCAGGCTCGAGGATATGCCGCTAATGGAGTTCGGCACCAGGGCCGCCGATATGGATGAAAGCCCGCCACCGCCTCCGCATCCCATGCCCCCGGAACCGGATGCGGCGGCGGCAGCGGCAGCGGCAGCAGCAGCGGCGGCCACGCTCTGCGAGCCAACGCTGGTGCCGCTGAGGCTGGTGCTGGCCCCTCCGTTGGGCAGCGTGGAGGCCAGCGATTGGGGCAGGCTCGAGTAGCCGGAGGACATGGCCGACACGGCCCCACCGCCGCCGCCCGAGGCGCCGCCTAGTACGGCCCTTTTGTAACGATTCAGTTCTTCTTCGAGTTCTGCAACAAAACGGGTATTCAATTCTACTTTTGCCGGCATATAGAGATTAGGAAATGTACTTACCACTCTTTGATATGGTTCTAAATTCGCTATTTACCGTGCTCAACATGGAACTGGGCGGCAATGCTGACATGCTAGCGCTGGCCGAGGTGCGAGGCTGCTCCAGTTCGGCCAGCACGCGATTATCCTGCAAAAAACGGGGGTGAACAAGGAAAATGTTTACCAAGGTGCTTAGAGAAAACGCAGGCAATTGGGCTAGTATGTATCTGTTTTTAAAGTCCCATTTATATAACCCGTATATAGGAAACTTATCCCTTTAAAGCTTCCTCAAAATACCTCTAAAATTGGGATTATCCTTCCAATTATTTTACATTATGGTGTTTACTTGACCATTCTTGGTCACTCTATGTATATAGCAGTACTCGTATGTTAAGGAATTTTCACCATCTAGAAGTCCAAAGAAGCTTGTATTTCTGGTAAGAGAACATACATCATTAAACTGTCAAAAGCTGAGGAAATTCCTTAAAATTCGCAGGCAATAATCCAATAAAAACTTACACAAATTTGTGTAGAAGCAAAGTATTTTAACTCAATACTCTATACCCAGAGCTTCACCCATATTTTTTAAAGTTATCCAACATTGGGTGGGCCCTTTCAGGTTGATAAAGGCAAACAGTGTGCCTTGCCTTTGTGGCAGTTGGTTTCTATCCATAAGTGGCCAGAAAAAGTGCAAGGAATTTATTCTCGATCGAAAAAAAATCCAAATTCGACGTAATCGCGCCTAAAACGCCACCCGGCTCGACCAACAACAATGGAGAATAACTCGCAATGCCTCACCAGCCTTGCCGAGCTTATCCACAAGTCCAGCGAGCTAGTGCAAAGACTGGGGGATCTGGGGACCCGCACAGACGAGCTGGTGTCCGATGCACAAAAGGTGGACCTGGACCTGACCAACTGCTGCAAGTTCCGCGAGGAGCTCTTGCTCAAGCACCTGGTGGAGAACAGCGTGGACCAGGAGCAGATGATGGCGTTGCGCGAAAACAACGAACTGAAGAATACCGTCGATGATTACAACGTAGGGATTGAAACGATAATGGCCAAGTACCGGGAGCACTGCGAGGGCGACATGTTCATTGACAGCTACCAGGTGCGCGAGCGCTACATGGAGGGTCTGGCCAACATTGTCAAGAGTCAAAACGAGCGCATCGAGTGCATGGTAGAGTTAATGAAGCTGACAGCCGACCTGGAGGACAACGAGAGCCAGGAGAACCAGCAGCTTATCCAGCGGCTGTCCGGGGAGAACGAGCAGATGCGTCGCCAACTGCAGATCAACGATGTCGGTCCGGCGCTGCGCCAGGGGTCCGTGGAGTCTAGCGATAGCAGTACCCAGATCGAGATAAGCGACGCCACGGACCCGGACGCCTCCGGAGCGTCCAGTCTGAGTAGCCTGGAGAGCTTCATCTCGTGCCTCTCTAAGGGCATCATGAACGACGGCGACTCCAACTCTGACGGCAGTTCGGTGGTGAGCCAGCTGGAGGTCTGCCGCTTCATTGAGGAGGCTGTGGCCGATTCTGCCGCTTCCACGGATGGCGAGATACTGTCGCCTCCCGAAGGCCAGCCCGAATAGACACAGATCCCCACGTAATCACTAAATGAAACCCCACAACACCTGTTGCTCCGACTCCAACATTCAAGACTTAACGTTTGCGTTAATTAAACTGCAATGGTGGGTTGAGGTTCGGATTTGATTAGAGTTATGATTCCAGATGGGAATCCATCATTTGCCTTTAGACGTCCCAGCCTACAGCCCAGCATTTCCATCATGAACCATAACTCTCTTCGATTTTTTGTGCAACATTGATTAGAGTTTCCTACTCGTGTTTTACCAAAAAGAAATATGAATAACCTTGTCACTTTCATAAATATTACCACACCGACCACTTTGTTTTTTCGAATGTTCGAATTTCGAGTAAGAAAATTTACCATTTTTAAGAACTCCTACGATTATGGCAATTATTGAAAATGACATGACAGTTTCTTGATAAAAATCCTGATTAATAGTGTTTATCGATTAGGGCTTTAGAGTTCAAGGTCAATTAGGGAGTATTTGTTGAAAAGAAATCCATAGTCGCGCACATACCTGCTCAATCTTTGCCATTATGATATCAATCTCGGAGCCTTGGTCCTGGTGACTGATTGTCGGTGCCCAAGTGACGGTGGAACTGCTGGCCGATGTCGGGATGGCTGCCCCGGAATGGCTGGCCACAGAATGACTGGCTCCGGACGCCCCGCCGCCCATTCCGGAGGCCCCCGAGCGCGCTGCCTTGGCCTTCAGAGCAGCGGTCAGCTCGATTTGCAGCTCCTCGCAGCGCACATTTTCGAGTGCAACCTGCAAGGTTCAAATTTTCAACGGTTATCAATGGTTTAAGCTATCCGATTGCATTGAACTCGCCTTCTTTTCAAGTTCCCGGGCCCTCGATTGCAGGTTTTCCACGGCCTCGGCATCGGGACGTGCGCTGCCGCTTAAATTGCGGATTTGTGCCAGGGTTTCCTGTTTGAAAAGGATATGCATCGTTAGTTATTATCTATAATGCTTAAAAGCACAGAATCTTCATATTTTTAACCCGAAAACTATTTGCATATAGGCAATCCACGAACAATTATCGGTTAATGATAAGGGTTATAACTTTCTATCACATCGAAAAGCCTAAGGATCCACAGTGCTCCGGTTATTTTGGTCAGTCTTAGTTATTTTCAGTTTTGTAAATAATCGGTAGGGAATGTTTTCTAGTCATTTTAAGGTTTTCACCTCTTAAATAGTGCACAAAACGTGTAACCAACATTTTGAGGCTTAGAAAGGCGGGAAGCTATAAGTACTTTCACAAGTTTACTATATTATTATTAGAGAAAATGTACCAGATGTTGCAAATTGTGTACTATAGTAGCATTCTGCCTAAATTTTAAGTTGTAATACCAAGTATCACATATGTTTTAACTTTAGCAGAACGAAAAGTTTTTGTTTATATCCAGATTAAAGGTCCTCATAAGCTAGATATAATTTACACATGATTAAACTTTTTAAAAGAGTTTATTATTAACTATTTGTGTTTTAGAAGGAGTGTTTTTTTTAACATAATAAGAACGAAAAGTTGTAGGTTATATCCAGGTTCCAGTTAGGTAGGTTTAATTCCCCTCTTCCATGGCCATTAAGGAATTAAACATACCTTTTATTGGGACCTTTGGGGATGCAGGAGCACTCACCTGATGCGCCCGCTCGATCTCCGTGCGCCGCATCTCTGCATCGCGCAGCTGCAGGCTGAGGGAGTCCAGCATTCCGTTGGGGGCGGTGCCAGCGGCCACGGCAGCGGCCGCCGACTGATGATGGTGGTGCATCGACTCGTACGGCATGCTGTGGCTGCCCCTGTGACGACTGCGGGCGAAAATAGAATAAGAGTCACATTAGCAACCCGGTGGGCAATAAATCGCCTCAACCGCCGCCGCTGGGCCTCTTGGCCTGCGGCCCCTACAAAGTCCTTTTGGTTTCTTATTTATTCATGTGTTTCGGGTGTGAAATTGGGTCAAATGGGTGCCTTTTTGGGAGGCACGCACGTTGCGAACTTTGAACTTTGGGTTAATTGCCTGCCTGTCCACGCACAGCTCATTTGCCTTATCACGTCCATCTCCTAATTTGCCATTTATAAGCCGACTTCCCAGATGCAATCGCTCACAATTTTGCAGACAATAACATTGCGAAACAGTTGAGCTAAGCTCTGCTGCATTACTCATACGCCACCGGGACTAGACGACGCCCGAATGTCTAGACGGCGGCAAGACCAAATCTCTTCGGCTTGTAGTGATTCGACCGGGCAGGGATAAGGCCTGCAAAGTGGATCCGATGCACTCGCCTTCCATTAGCGGGCGCTTAATCCAATCATCGCAATGCAGGAGCTATGCTCCCACAAAATGGAAATCAATTTACCGCAGCTGCGCTGCATCGATAAATTGTTATTAATACATCCGAGCTGCTAGCCTAGCCCGCCCACTCGCAACTCCCTCGGTGCACAGTGGACAGAGATAACAAAAACATAGTCATCATGTCTGCTGGAAATATTTCATTACTATCTCATACTATAGGTAGGTACATTTCTTTAAATTTTTAATTGTTTCTGGGTTTTTTTATGGAGGCCTCTAAAGTCGCAAAGTTTTGTGGAAATACGCCCAATACGCTACAATTGCAAGTCTATAGGAGAGATCTCTTCTTGATTCTTGATCTTTAGCTTGTATCTATTAGGAAGAATCTGATAGATCTAGAATTTTTTGCAACAAATACTGATTCCATAAACTGTTAATAATTACATAAGAAGCGCTTATAAGAGCCATAAAACTAATTTGAATAACTCTTTTTAAGAATTATTAAGATAATATACACACAAATATAATTTTTCACTTGTCAATTCGATTTTGGGGCTTTTTTACTTGGTAATTCGAATATGGGGTCAACTATATTGATTTTTATTAATTTATACACATATTTCTATCGAATTTTGTTGAAAATTTCTGTTTTTTCCCCCTGGAATATTTTTGGCACGCGATTTATACAATCCCGACCACTGTGCGAGGGTGGCCTGTCAATGTCAGTGTTTATGTGGCCGATGCTGTTTGACATTTAAAGGCTATGACAGCGCTTATCCACTGCTCCCGATAATGATAATCAAGTTAATGATGATGAAGATGAAGAAGAAGAAGATGATGATGATGCAGAGCCCCGCCCATTTGGTGGGCGTTTGGAGGGGAAAACAGTGCAATCGAAGGCATCAACTAATCACATCACCCGCTAATGGCACACTCACAGCACACCTCACAAGGCTCTTGGCAAACAAATTGAAAAAAGGTGAAAAAATGAAGGAAAAAAATGTGGAAAATGTATAAAATGGACAATAATGTACTCACTAACGCGACCGAACTGCAAGCCAGCTTAAGAGTGAATGGGAATGTAAAAGAGAAGTGCGAAAGCCACTAGTTGCTGTTATGCAGTGTTTGTGTTACAACTGCAACAAACACAACAACATCCTTACTGCTGTTACTGCCACTGTTACTGGCCAGCTGCTGTTAATCTCTCCGCATCCCTATCCGCCTCAAGCGGGCGCAACAGAGACGGCGGCGTGCGAGCGAGTCAGCTATACGGGCAGGCCGCGGGCCGGAGAAAAAGTCCCAGCTCGGCCGGAGGGAGAGCGAGTCGCCAAAATGGCGCATGGGCAAAGGACTCGTGCGAGTTAACAGCGCTCGACTCTCGGCCGCTGTTAGGGTAGCATTTAAATGTGCGCCCAAAAGTATGTAGGTGTTCGCCCACAGGCCGCAGGATTTTTTAATTATGATGAAGCGCATTGCAAGCATTTCGCAATTGAAGTAGATGTGGGCGAAGGACCTTTGTTGTTGGCCCACCCGCACACACAAAAAATGTGCCCAAAAAAGAGCTCTCCATTTGGGCATTTCATTAAAATTACACATTTTAAACAAGCAAAAAAACAAGGATAATTTACATGGAAAAAAGGACATAATTAATTTATGACTTTACTATTATAAACAAGAAAATAGCATCGAAAATAGGAACTCAAAAACTCCAGGTAACCTTCAAATTATAACAATAAAAATTTGTATCCAATAAAGCAATAAACTATTAAATGTATAGCTATAAAAAATTGTTATATGTATAGAACTAAAAGACCTAAAAAATACCCTTATCTAAGCAATTTCGTATTATAAATTATATTTTCAAATAACACCAAACCTTAAAAAGCCTTAAAAGCCAAAAGAAATTTTTGTTATCTAGCCTAAGGTCAGGTTTTATAAAAGTCTACTGTACAACTTAAATTGTATACAATATTTAGGAAAAATATGTAACATTTCCAAGAAATTTGAATTTATAGTGGCCAAAGATTTAAATTAAATACTCGAAATATGCCCTCAGAATCGCAACATTTTAAAACCTTTGAGGCAAGGATTTGGGTTAAATTTTTACAAGTTTAGACAGAGGTTAATAAACAAATATTTGAGAGCTAACTTTATGAGAGTTATGAAAATATAGTAATGCGAAATTTTTCTCAGCATGTTTTTGTTTGCCAAGCGCTTTTTTCATATTCGGTGTGCGCTTTGTCCGGCGTTAGCCTTAGATTGCTATCCGGCCGCTGTCATTTCCTTGTTTGCCTTTAAAGAAACAACAAGAATGGCAGGATGGCAGGATGGGAGGAGAAACAGCAGCCACTTTCAACTGGCTCCCCATGTCCTTCCTTTCTTAACCCTCTACTGCCCAGCGAGCGCTAGTGTCTGTCTGTGCCTGTCGTTGACTATTTTAAGCACCCCACCGCCGTCGCACACTTTCGGGGGAGGCTTGAGCAGTGCTTGGCACCATTTAACCACCCGCCCACACACGCATTTGGCCGGGCAGGAGCCTACGTCACAGGCAAGTTGTTTGCCAGCCTCTCGAACACCGTAAAAAATGATGTCAACCATCAATTAATCGTAGGCAACCTATGGAAACATTTCCTCATAACATTAACCAATCAAAAACCCTCAGAAGTTATCATTTATCTCTGCAATTATCTCTGCAATTTGACCAGGTTTTGTTTGTGGTGCTTGAGGGGGAAATTAGGCATCCTGGTTGGCAATCGAGCAATAAAACAGAAGACAGCATTCGAGTCTGTTGGTGCCGGGAGACGGCTTGAAATTTTAATGAGTTCTTAAAGTGCAGATTAGCCGGGCAAACGAGCCCACCCGACCAGCGGAAACTGGGTTGCGGCCTGGCGCTGCTTTACACTCTATTAACCCACATTCTGGCCATTGGAGTAAATTAAATGGAAAATTCCCATTCACCCGGGCAAAGGCAAAAAACAGGGCATCAGCTCAATCGCTCAATCTTTATGTGCCGCGCACAACACGGCGTATGCGTATTTTTTTGGGACAACAAGTGAAATATGTTGAAGTTGGCAATTAAAAAAATATTCAAAAAGTTCTGTATAATCGCCAGGAGACAGAGAGTGCCGGTCAAAACTTTTATATTTGACTTCAAACTACCACAAACTAATTTAAAAACTTTTACAAAGTTTCCGCCTCTTTTCTCGGTTTTTGTCGCGGCAACTTTGATTTACTCCCAAATGAAGTTGCTGAAGGACACCGCAGAAATAAGAAAACAACAGAAGGAAACAAGTTTTCCACCTTGCCTGTTGACACACACAAGTTTGGCGGAGAAAAGCAATTAATTAACATCGGACGGCGGTTTCCCTGACAATTTAGAACAAAAACAGGAGCAGTTATATTTGTTTACTATTTTCGATCGGGGCTATAAAGGAATTTCCTTGAATTTCCTTGAATAATGAGTTTGCGGGTAGCGGCGCTCAATTAAGGGAATGCTCACACTCTCAGGCAAATCGAATAACAATTAAGTGCCTCTAATTGCGGCAATTACCCACGCGGAAGCCCTCTGCCACTGCCAAGGCCCATACACGGGGCTGGAACAATCATAAATATACGCTTATGAATTCTTAAAAGTGGGAAAACTTCTGACAAGCACAGAACTGGCAACAGAAAGTTTTTAAAGTCGAGCAATTACATTAGAGAGATGTTGGGAAAGTTCATTATCCTTCTGATGGTTTGACCTCAATCGCGAGAGCCAAGGAAAAGCGGAACCAGAACACGAGCACAAAAACTATCTCGCCTATATAGTATTTATAGCCAGCCAGCTGCACACTCACTGTCGCACGAAATTCGTCGCTAAAAATACATATATACAAGCACGTTTCAGTATATAGTATGCATATAGTATGGGAGACCCAGCGCAGTTATATGAGCAACAAGGATGGGGGCCAAAATCTCATGCGGCCACTCAACCATGGCGGGAGCAATAGCAGCAGCTTGGCTCCCAGCCCAGCGCATATAAATCTATGAATGATTGCCATATGTCAAAATTGGCCAAAGTCAACGATTAATCCTGCGCCAAAGAATAGCCAGCTAAATTGCTATTAGTTTTACCCTCCAAGGGGGGGGCCCTACTTCCCGATCAATAGTGTTTGGTTGCCATAAATTCGATTTCTTGTTGGCAAAATAAAATAAAATCACATGCACTCGACTCAAGGCTGTCATTTGTTATGAACTTCAAATGATAATAGATGCATTACAGTAGGTTTGAATTTACTTATTGCCACTTTGATAATTTTGCCATAAAAAAGGTTCTAATAAAAGGTCTTTTTTAAAACGTTTTGCCTACATAATAATACAAATTTCGCATATTATCCAACAAGATCTTGTCTTTTGCATGTCTTAAAAGTCTAACAAACTATGAAGCTTAAAATCTTTTTCAATTGATGGTTTAAAAAGCTATTTTGTAAAGGTTAAACAATAAACATACATTGATAAGAATTGTGTGTTATAATTTGAAGGATATTGTGGCAGGTTTTATTAGAACCATCATAAACATTTGAATATCATGGATATTATAAACAGATTTAAATGTTTTGGACCTTAAGCCTCGTTAATGTCGAGTAAGTATACGTTTCTTTAAACTTTTTAAACTATTGGGCTTTGTTGGGCTTTTATAAAGAATTCTTTCTTAACACACAATTAAGAAATCGTTTTCATTAAGAACAAAAATCGTTTATACCTAATGTATTAGTAATTGTTTGTTTAGAAGGCTATTCTGTAATGATAAAACAATTTAACAGATACCTATAAATCTTGTAAGGCATTGTGTATTATGTATAATTATAGTGTTATATTGGAAGGTTTCAATAACAACTTCATAAACACAATTGAGTATCTTGGATATTATTATCCGCATCGAATGTTTTGGACCTTAAGCCTCGTCAATGTCTGGTATTCATGGATTCCCTTAAACGTTTTGAACTATTGCATACTATTTGCTTTACACTTTTGATATGTTTAATTTTATCCAATGATTTTTTGGCACTTTCTTGATGGAGACCCCTATCGATTCCGCTAGGAGCGTGACTTTGGAACATTGCAGTGGAAAGTGAACGTTGCCTGGCATAAAAACACATAAACACAGTGCGTAAGGAGCGCAACAACAATGGGGACGAAATTAAACGTCAACGGATTTCAATCAAAGGCGGTTACCATTGAAGGGCGGGAAAAGCGAACGGCTGGGAGTGGAAATGCTTGTACAGCGCTGTTGTTGCTCGCCGCTGTTACGGCTGTCGTTCACGAATAACACCCACGTACCCGTGCACATGGGCTCCCAACTCCGTGGGCTCGATTTCAGTGAAGGTAGCCAACCGCACGCCAAATACCTGCCCGCTCTCTCCGCTACCGCCCCCGCACCCGCACCCGAACCCGAGGAGCCCGAATCCGAGTCCCGATCCGGAACGCTCCCGTGCCTTCCGTGCCTCCCATGCCGCCCATGGCCCATGTGTGTATGTAATGGCTGTGTTACGCACGCAGCAGCAAACAACTTTAACACTGTTGTTGCGCAGGCCGAGGCAAGTGTCAAAACCGCCCTCAGAGCCAAAAAGTGGGACTTTTCGTTCGTTCGGCCGCTCGTTCGTTTGCTGGGCCGCTGCCGCTGCCGCAGCACTAGTTACTATACTTATGAATATGAAACACGACGTTCGCCACGAGCTGCCAAAGCGGCGGTTTTCCCTCCAACTTCTCACCCATAAATGGGAATGTTTAACAGGTCTTTTGAAAGTTTACTTAGGCCTCCCAGAAACGAGATTTTAGGCTGATAAACTTTTGTTTTGCTTCCCTCGGCTAAATCCTGCTCAAAATCCAAGTTTATTGTGAACATATTGCAGGTAATTTTGAGAAATACAGAGAACTAATCAAAGAATTACTCAGGTTCTTGATCATAGAATCATTTTAAGACTGTTAAAATTAGGATACAATAAAATATATCAACGGAATTAGAGAAATATAAAAGACATTCTCCCTTTCAACTACCTATAATAGTCAAAAGCAAAGAAAACATGCATGGTATTCCTTCACTTGAAAGTTTTCTCATAAAATTGATTAACCCAAAACTTTAACAACAACAAAACAATTATGAATTTGAGTAAAATAAATGGGAAGATTCCTTATTAAATCGACTCTAATAACAAATAAAACATTCTACAACAAAAATTTTATTATTTTAAGGAAAATAAGCATGATATTCCTGATTTAAAGTTATAGAGTTGCCATTGAAATGCAACTATATATAGTAAACTGCAAATAAATGAAAGAAATTTTAAAAATAAAAATTCAATTTTTATGATTCCTATAATTCCAGTCTTTAAAATGTGAAAACCCTTCAAAATATATCCCAAAATCATTTCATAATTCCGAAAACGATAGAAATATGTGTATTCCATGATTGCAAACGATTTAAGATAACTTTCCCAACCCTAATAATACACCCACAAACATTTCATAATCCCTCCAAAAATTGTAATATCATTTCATAACATCTCATAACATAATTTCATAGGATTCGAATGAACTTTCGCAAACGGATTTTCTTGGGAAAGGCTGCCCCGCATAGTAGGCAACACTGCAGTGCGGCACATGCTGCTCCTGGTGCCTGCATCGGTGTTGGTGCTGCTCTACTTTCGGTGGCCATTTACATCTACTTACTTGCCCGAGAGTGAATTTACGACCCTATCGGCGTGTGTGTGTGACTGTGGCTGTGTGCGAGGGTTCAAATATTCGCGCCGTTTTTTGTGGACAACTGCATTTGATTTGGTTTATTAAAAGCCCAGTCGCGGGACCTTTTTTTACGCGTTTTGCACTGCGACCGGTCCAAGTAATGAGATATTTTCGCTTTCATTCAGTTTTTCCTTTTGGCCCTCCACTGGTATGTGTGCGATTACTCGCATTTGCATATTGTACGAGTGTGTGTGGGTGTGTGTGTGTGTGCATCAGCATGTGGGCGTGCGTGTGTGTGGGAGAGTGTAATTTTACGTTGCCTGCTCTTTTTTTTTCGCCTCTCCGTCTCCTTCTCCGTCTCCATCGATATGCTTACACTTTTACTTTTCACTGACCAACATTTCTTGTATCGAATGTGATTATTTTTCACTGAGCAGCACACTTTTGGCTTTCTTTTGGAACACACTCGCGAATTGTACGCTTTTTGTACGCTTGATTTTGCCTCATTTTCCTTTATCGAGGAAATGAAAATTTTCACGCAGCAGCGGTGCTGTTGGGGAAAACATTTGGTGTAGAGCGAAATTTTTCGTCAGCTCGCTCGCTCGCTCGCATAACGTTCTTCCATTTTTTTTTCTTTTTTTTTTTTCTTCTTCACCCCGGGAGCAGTGTCGGAAAAAAATGTGTTTTCGCCTGCGATTTTCACTATTTTATTGGTATTTGAACCCGGGATTCGTTGAATTAGTTTCTTTTTTTTGAGGCGAAAAAAAAACCCTGGGATGCGAACCTTTTTTGCTGCTTCTGCTGCTTGCTCGCTGCTGCTGCTGCTGCTGCTGCTGCTGCTGCTGCTTTTTGAGGTCGCCTGTTTTCGTCTTCCACGTTTGCGCTGGGGAATTCACATAAATGCATAGAATTTACACTAGGCTACGAGTTGTACATAATATCCGAAGTGCGGCATGCGTTTTAGACTAATAGA
Organism: Drosophila ironensis; assembly: GCA_021223825.1. Lineage (NCBI taxonomy): Eukaryota > Metazoa > Arthropoda > Insecta > Diptera > Drosophilidae > Drosophila > Drosophila ironensis. Next base: position 200,616 of record JAJJHQ010004697.1, on the reverse strand, counting down.
CGCAGGTCGAGCGATAGAAAAAAACTCCAGTCCGTCGTCTGGTATTTGCACATTTGATTCAGTTCTGTTTCAGTTTCAGTTGGGTAGAGCAGTTGGGTCTCAGTGCGAAAACCGAAAAGTGGGTCATCTCGGTCGCGCTGCTCGGCTGGTTTGTACTCTGATTTCTGCCCAACTGCTTTACTGCCCGCCAGTCCGCCAGGTCCAGAGTGTGTGTGGCCCGATGTGTGCGAGCAAATCGATTTTTCTGCCAAATGACACTGAAAAACGGGCAATTTTCTCCACAGGCGCACTCACTTTTGGGGTTGGAAAATGTTACGCGCCAGCTCCCCATACGCTCTCGCTCCCGCGCTCCCTCGCTGTTAACTAACAGAGTTCCCCCCGCTCACCTCCCCTCTGTTTCGCCCACAACTTGAAAAAAAGGTTTTCGAATTTCATTATTCTTTTTGTTTCTTTTTGAATATAAATACATTTATTTGTCGTTTTTGCTATGACTACATTATGAGTTTGTTGTCGCATCTTAATTTTTGTTTTGTTTGTGTTTTCTTTTCATTCAACATTTTTTTTTAGATAAAATAATTTAATTTTTTTTATCCTGCTGATAGTGCTGCCGGCTACTTAATATGTCTTTCGCTTCGCATATTAAAAATCGAACATATCATTAAGTAAATGATTACGTTTAGGTTTACAATTTCCAACTCTAACAATTAAAAACAGTTAAAAAGTCAAGTGTCTTCCGTCTTCTGCTCTCCAGTTTTGTTATCCTTTTAGTTATCAGTTTTGTTACATACATTTCCTGTGTCTCGTTTTGTTTCACTAATTTTAAATTTATTCGTAGGCGATTCGCCTCCTACTCCTTCTCCTAAACACATACAAAAACAAACTAACCGATCTCGCTGTTCTTTTGCTAACAGAAAACGAATGAATTATTTACAATAAATTGTAAACAAAAATGAAACTCCCGCACACATCGCATCGCATCGCATCAATAAATAGTTGCTCGTTACAATTACTTAATTACAATTACAATGTCTTAGCCTTTGCGCTGAATTTAGTGTCGGATTACTACGTTTACGTATCTATCGCATGATTTGCATGGGGGCCTATTTATGTATTTAATTACAACAGATTTGCAGTTGGGTTTGAAACATTTCAACTTGCGGCTGGCGCTGCAGCATCGTATTTAAGTGTGTTCGATTGCTCTTGCTTTTATTTTCGGTTAAATGGTTATTTAAACATTAAATTAAAATGCCACTAAAATTTTTCCATAATTAAGGGGTTTAATTTCCTACTCGCATTTACTCTTAACTGTCAGCATTATTTGATTCGTTTGCCGTATTAGAAAAAGTGCACTTATGAATACTGCATTCGGTCTGAAAATAGAGCAGAGAAGACAAGGTCACGGTTAGTTGATTGTTCGAAATACTCTTACGGGGGGTTCCCATCTTTAGCAAATCGATATATATATTTTTTTTTTTTAAATATTGTTTACTTCTCCCATAACATTCCTTTGAAATTTCAGGGTCATACGTTCAGTATTGACGGAGTTGCTAGTCTTTAGAGCGGACAGGTCGGGTGAAACTTTGAACGCGTTTTTATCGAAACCTCTTCTTACCATTTTGTGACCCCGATTACCAATACACTACTGAACCGATTTAATTCTACCATAGCTAATTTAAAAGATAATGAAATTCCCTTCGATGTGACACTAAGTTTTTTCTAATTTATTTCGTATTTTCAAGACAATTAAAAAACAAGACAATTAAAAAAAAAAACCAAACTATGAACATAGAAATAAACATAGAATTTTGTCTTTAAAAAGGAGTGTCACATAGAAGAAAGTATTAAACAGTATTATTTTCATATTTTCAAGCAAATTTTTTTAAAACAAAAACGCACTTTTAATTTAAAACTATGTAAACACATGAAAAAATTGACTTAAAAAAATAAAAAGGAGTGTCCCATAGAAGGTAGTATTATATATTTTTTTTGGTTACTATATTATATTTGTGAGACATTATATTAAACTTCCCTAAACGTTTTGTAACGTTTAAGTTGATTATACCCGAGAAAAGACTTCTTGGAAATCGTGCCTCTTTCGACTGTCTAAAGGAGGGAACCCCCTTAATAATTAATGAAAATCGACATCGTTTTCACCGCCAAAGGTCAGCCGTAAACACTCGGGGGATGCCGCAATCGATGCCTAATCGGGGCAATTCCCTTCCGATGCGGAATTTAAAATGCCAACCGAACAGCCAGCGTAAATCTCCGCCGCAAAATGATAAACCAAACAATGCCCGGAATGCCGAGGGGGTGACATCATGCGAGCGGTTGGCCCGCAACGATAAGAAACCAGATATGAGCCGATTAAAAGAAACCGGCTATCAGGGCGGTGTGCGTATCGTATCAAGACGTTGTAACGCTTGATAACCGCCATACTTACTGTCCTTCTTTGAAGTACTCCTTCAGCGTTGTGCTGAACTTCTTGGAATATTTGACAAACTCCTTCTTGCGCTGCTCCACCGCCTGCTTGCCGGTGACGCCCGGAATGAACGAACCGATCTCGTTGACCACATCGAGCAGTTTCTTTATGGCGCTGGCGATTTCCCTGCAAATAACGTTCCCGATATTACTGCCCGCCTAAGGGGTGGGAGGAGCCTGCTGCAATGCTTACTTGATGGTCTCCAGGAAGGTCTTTCTGTCGTTTATCTCGTCGGGTATGCGACTCAGGATCACCTTGAGGGCCACCGACTTGCGGTTGAGCTCCTGGAACGGCTCCTCCGTGCGCGTCAAGCGATACTCGTTGACTGGACAAAGAAATTTTGGGGAAATTAAAGGCTGTAACCTGGGGAAATCTCTTGTAACTCTGACACTCACGGTCCGCTTCCGTAATGTTGCCCTGCAGCCGCAACACGGCCTCGTTTAGGTTGACATTGAGGTCCGCCCGCCGGACGATGGTGGCCACGAGATCGTAGCAGAAGCCCGGATTGTTCTGCTCTGACTTGAGTATGGCCGAGCGCAGTGACTGGGCAGCGCCGACGTCGCGTCGCTCAAGCTGCAGGTGGAAAATCACAAGCGAAATTGCAATTAACTCGCTTCGTTGGGGGGGCGGTGGTGGCGGGGGCGGGATTGCGTAAAGCAAGTGCCACGAATCCGGCGGAGAGATGGCTCGGACCGCAGAGCTTACCTGTGAGAAAATGGGCCGCAGTATGACGGGCAGTACGAGGGACGAGGTTGGCTCGCCCATGGTCATTTCTATGTAACTCCAAGTACGCTCGCCTCGGCTGCAACGTTTCGGTGTGGCTGCTGCTGCTTATTTCGTTTATTTCGCCTGGCGCATTCTGCCCTGCCTCTGTCAACTAACTCACGCACTAGCAATCGAACACGTTAGTGCCTGGCAAATCAAATTATAAAATTAACAAAAATTGTTCACAACACAAAATGTTGCCACCACAGTGTTGCCAGCAATGCAACTGATCTGCCTATCGCTATCGCTGGCGATGGACCTAGCCGAAATCAGCTGTTGGCCTATCGGTGCCGTCGGTGCCATCGCTAGCGCAAAGCCAAACATTGTTGTTTACCATCAGGCCGTGGTGTTGATTTCTCGTTATCAGGAGGAATGTCGCAATGCCAGGACATCAAGCTGGAGGTGTGCGTGGACTCGGTGAGGAGCGCCTTTGCCGCCGAAGAGGGCGGAGCCTCGCGCATCGAGCTCTGCTCGGCCCTCGGTGAAGGTGGCCTCACCCCGAGTGTTGGCACCTTGAAGATCCTCAAGGATTCGCTCACCCTGCCCGTCTTCTGCATGCTACGCCCCCGGCGGGGCACTGACTTTGTCTACGATGACGAGGAGATGGCCGCCCTGCTGACGGACATGGAACTGCTGCGCGCCAATGGCGCCGATGGCTTCGTCTTCGGCTCCCTCAATCCCGATCGCAGCATCAACGTGGAACAGGCCCGGCAGGTGATGCTGCACTCGAACGGCCTGCCGGTGACCTTCCACCGCGCCTTCGATCTCACCGATCCCAAGCTGATGCACGACAACGTGCAATTGTTGCGCGAACTGGGCTTCCAGAGGCTGCTCAGCAGCGGATTTCGTCCCTCGGCCGCCGAGGGCAGCGATGCCCTGGCCCAGCTGATTGCCAAGCACCATCGCGACATCATCGTGATGCCGGGTGCCGGCATCAAGGTCTCCAACCTGGAGGAGCTGCTCACGGTCAGCCGTTGCCGCGAGTTTCACGCCTCGGCGATGGACACCGCCGGGGAGAACTACGTGGCCCCCAACACCACGCGCATGGAGTGCGACGTTACCATGGGCAAGCAGGACATCGACCCGTACTACGGCACCAACGCCAATGTGGTGCGCAAGATGGTGACAATCGCCAGTGCCATGAGCAGCCGCTGAAGTCGCTTAGTTCTTAGTCCCCCGATCCCGTTCCGTTCCGTTCCCTTATACGTTCCCTTATACGTACGTAGTCTTGTGATTGTCATTTACTTAAGTAGTCTTGTCCCGAAAATTCAAAAACATTACAAAACCAACTAAAGCAAGAAAACATCGCTCTTTTGATCGCGCCAAAATGATTGTGGAGACATTCGAACCCTCCTCGCTGACAGTGAATCCCTATGCAAAGCATCTGGAATGCGTGGGAAATATTTTGGACAGAATCGAAAACTACAGCCAGATATTGAACAACCAGTTGTATGAGCTCAAACACCTGGTGGACACCAATCGCCATGCGATCGGCATGCTGCAGTGCGGCGAGCAGACCATAAAGTCGCTGGAAGGAGAGCAGGAGGCTTTTCCGCGCCACGGCAACGAGGTGCTGCCAGTGCAGTCCAAGATGCTGCGGAAAATCAATTCAGGGCAGGTTGGCGAGCCACGGGGCCATTTGGGTGAGGCTTGCGAGGTGACCAACAGCAAGGAGATTTGTTGGACGCCCCACAGGCCCACGGCAGATGATGCCAGCCTGCCGGAGAAGCTGGAGTATCCCCAGCGCTTGGTGAACATGCACGAGGAGACCGCGACACTGCTGAGTGCATTGAAGCTGGATTTGGATCGCCAGAAGGGCGGTCAGGAGCCGAGGAAGCGAAAGATGAGCGTTTGCGACATAGACCGCCATCAACAACTCATCGAAAGAGGTTGGTAGCTCCCCAAAAAAAAAGAGTATTTACATAATGCTATCCCCTTTGCTCTGCTAGTCCAATGCATTCTGGAGACGGTTGATAAGATGAGCCTGGAATCAGACTCTGTCACGGAGGTGAAACTAATTTGCAGACGAGTGATCAGTGCTCTTACCAAGCGTCTCAGGGTCCACAAGCTGTCTTCGGAACATTCGTTCCTAAAAATTGTCAAGTCGAGTTCAATAGTTCTCCATAAAAATCCCTATTTGTAAGCTAACGTGAACGTGCAGTTGTCCAAACCTAAATAAAATGTCTTGTAAAATATGTTTTCAAGTGAACCAAATCGCATAAGTTTTCTCTTTTCAAAATTCGATAGTTTTATTCCCGATTCCGATAACAGAGCCTTGGCAGTGCCAACAGATGTAGCATACATTTTGGGGCCCAAAGCGCAGGCGCGTTTGAAAAATTGATTCACTCAGTGTTTGGCTGCCCAGCATGAAGTCCTCGAAGACGAGGAAATTGTGATACAACAAGTTCCGCAGACAGCCCCCAATTTGCATAAACTGTCAATGTCAACGCTTGCAGCCTCGTGCACGAAAATCGAATGGATACATTCAGCATGGAACTGGAGGATGTGGCCAGCAGCAGTCACGGATTCGGGCAGCATATGGCCACGTACAACGTAGAGGTGAGTGCGGGTCACCTCCTCCGCCTCCAGTCCGTGGCATTACTCGATATTTTCCAGACATCCGCTGTTCACCGAAAGCTGCAAAGCAAAGTGGAGGCCCTGCGCATCCTGCGCCAGGAACTCGAGCAATTCCGCGTGGAACGGGACCAGTACAAGCTGGTGGCCGAGACCCTGCAGCTGCGCTACTCGGCCCTAAAGAGCAACAATGAGCTGCTGGCCGTGGGCGGTTGCGGAGCCCTCAGCGAGAACTCCAGCCTGGCGGCGCTCCTCCACGAAACGCGAGAGCAAAACCTCAAGCTCAGCACCGAGGTGGAGGCACTCCGGCAGCGCCTCAACGAGCTGCAGGGTGACATGGAGCTCCTGCGCGAGACGGAGGCCAGCAACAAGTCGCGGGTGCAGGCGATGGCCACCGAGAACGCCGCCCGAAACAAGGAGGAGGTGCAGTGGCGTCGCGAACGAGCCAACTTCATCTGTCACCTGGAGGGGCTCAAAAAGCGCAATGCCCAGCTGGCCTTCGACCTGAAGGCGGTCATCGATGAGAAGGAGGAACTCATTACGGAGCGGGATGCCTACAAATGTAAGGCCCACAGGCTCAATCACGAGCTCTTTGTGGCCCTCAGGGCAAAGAAAACGCATCCCAGAGTGAGTTCTTTTCACATAACTAGCTTTATTTACCCTTCTTGAATGGGATGTGTGATTGCAGCTTCTAGATATCGATAGTGTTTTGCTGGAGAACAAGTACCTGCACGAAAGAGTTAAGATCCAGGAAGGTGAATTGGACCTCACCAAACAGAGCATTTCCAAGTACAAGGTAGGGTGTTGTTCACCAAAATAGTTGCACTAATAATAGCTATTTTAAATGCAGACCATGTTAGAGGCAAAACGCAAAAAGGGTATCGTAAAACTTGGCGGGGGCAGCACAAACGAAGAAACCATTCTTAGCCCCAGGCAAGGTGAGTTTAGCTCAACAAATCTATTAAAAACTCTTATAAAAATCGGCTAATTCATAGTTAAAACCATTTTGGAGAGCGGCATTGATTTGCCGCAGAAAACGGAAAGCTTACAGGACCTTAAATCCCTTTGCTTGGCTCTGCTGGACAACCTCAACGACAAGAACCTGGCACTGTCGCACCAGAAAAAGACCAACAAGTATGGCTGCTACCCACAAATCTAAAAACTTTTTAACCGCCCTTGAATCCTTCAGAATACTGGCCAGCAAGATGACAGAGCTGGAGCAACGCTGGCAGCAATTGCTGTCCGGAAGCGATGATGCTGGCGAGGAGGAGGAAGAGGAATACGGCTACGCACCCTCCCAGCTTCTGCTTAACGGCTATTGCGCCGCCATGGTTGACGATGATGAGGATGCAGATGCGGATGCCATCATCGCCAGCACTCCGTCCATAGCTGCAGAGAATGCAGCAGGCGGCGCCTTGACTCCTGAGCCGGCAGAAACGGGTAACCGGCATAAGGCCCACTCCGACGATGGCATGTCGTCGCTCTCCACAGAGTCTGTGGATTCCTCCGTTTATGGGGTGGACGTGCGAACCGATGACTTCCAGAAATCCTCGTCGGCCACGACGGATTCGGGCAACGGAGGCTTTGGCAGCCGCTGCAACGGTACGCCGCGCATCTCCAGCGCCGTGGCCCGAGAGCGGATGGAGGACCTCAAGGATCTGCCGCCGCATCTGGCCAACCTGGTGCAGAAGGCCCTCCATGAGCTGGACTTGCGGGATTACGAGGCCATGGTGGCAATACGGGCGGAGAATGTGGCTGCCCTGCCGTGAAAACTTGCAAACTACAATAGTTCAATTGAGGAACCGAAATGGAACAAATGGAACCATATCGCCGTGTTGACACAATGATAATCTATATATTCCCACAACAGCGTACAATAAAGAATGGTTTATGCGAAGAACTTGCGATGTATTTAAATTTTTCCGCCCTATTGTTATCGATTTCGATTCTAGTGTTGCACAGGGCTAATGTTGTCGCTTCCGGCTGCTGCAACACTGTCTGGGTATACATTTCTGATAAGAAATAAACAATCGGACAGCCCAAATGCAGTTTTCGAAAGTTTATCAATTAAAAATGCCTTAAATTACGCCCGGGAAGCGAAAACCGAGTGTGAAAATGGAGCAAAAATCAAAAGTCATCGGAAAACGGCTGTCACAAGGCCGAATCTAGTCTGAAAGCGATTACAATCACCAAAAATACATACGTATATCAAATAAAATGTCAAACGACGTGCAGGTGGCCAAAATCGCAGCCACCGAAATTCCCCGGAGTGGCACTACGCAGTTCCCGGGAAAGAATTTGCGCGAGAAAATGGATTATGTTTTCGGGAGCATTTCACCGCGGGGCGGAGGTCTTCCCGCCACCAGGATGCCGTCCTCGTCCTGCGACATGGACTCCCCTGAGCACACTCAGCGGGACACCACAGCGACCACCGAAAGCGACAACAACATATCCAGCTGCTCCACGCTGGACATTGTCAACAAAGTGAGTGATTGAGCACAAACACGAAGCGAAAGCCAAGATGTAGGAATCCTTATAGACTCAAAATACCCGGTTCTCAATAGTTTCTGTATTTAAAAGACTTCTATACCAATAACCATTCAAACTATCATCCAATGAATGAGNTGTCAACAAAGTGAGTGATTGAGCACAAACACGAAGCGAAAGCCAAGATGTAGGAATCCTTATAGACTCAAAGTACCCGGTTCTCAATAGTTTCTGTATTTAAAAGTCTTCTATGCCAATAACCATTCAAACTATCATCCAATGAATGAGAATATGGAATTATAACTCTCCTGTAGTCTCCGAGAACTAGATGTTCCAAAAAACATACGGACACACATATGGACATGACTTAAATCTTAAAGAATTTAGAGGGTGCAAAAATCCTCCTTCACCCAATACTTTTGCACAAGTACAATATACCCTCGCCCTGTATTAAATCAGGGTATAAGACTGTCTATTATTTACATATAACAGCCAAACGTTTCCACAGTTGTCATGCATAAAGAAAAACTCGAGGGTATCTTCCGAAAATTACAGTATTGTTTCTATTGATTTGTTATACTTCGTTCGCATAAACCAATTATAGCAAATGAAACTCTATTAAAATAGTCAAATTAAAGTCTCATTTCTTTTAGCTCGACTGATATAATGTAGTAATCCTTAAAAATATCATTCTTGTATCTCCATTGTTCAATTAATAGGATCTCCATTGATATAAAACTGATATGTTTAATAGGCTTGACTATTTTCTAATGATGCTATAGAAATTTAAAACAATTCTATAAAACCAAGTTTTCCCTATTCATGGGGTCTTGTAAACAACGCAATTGTTTTGCATACATATTTTGTTCAATGTGTAGGATCTCTGGGGGGTGGTGGCATCCGGGTGGGCTCCCTGTGTCGCCCAGTGCGCAGCTGCGTGTCGAAGGCCGAGGGTCAAGCTGCAGCAAATGCGGAGGCGAAGGCGGATGCAATGCGCGCGGATGACGACGTAATCGCCAGTCGAAATTTTCCACTGGGCCATGATTGCGGAGCAACTGCTGCCGCGCAGCCTGAGCTGCCTCTGCTGCAGCGACACTCCGCCCTCGGTGGTCAGCGACAAGCGGCGCAGTTGGGAGTACACCCTGATGGCCCAGCCCCTGGCCCGGAGGCCCATCAATGTGAGGGATTCCCCCCAGCAAGCAGGTTCCCTAATGATCCGCTTCCCTGCAGGTTGAGCAGCTTTCGGTGCAGCAGCTGGAGAACCGGGTGCGAGAACTAACCCAACGCCTGCAGCAGGCGGAGCGGCAATTATCCGAGAGCAATGGCGAGCGGGAGATGTGCCTCAAGCGGCTGGAGGTGGTCAGCCAGGCGCACGAGTGCCGCATCACCGAGATGCACTGCGTCATTGCCGAGCTGAGCAAGAAGCTGCGCTGCAAGCAGGAACATATCATCCTCGAGGAGCAAGAGCCCGAAGGCAGTGGTACGTTAACCTCTCCTTGAATTTCCATTGAAATCCCAACTCTTAACTGGTGCTGCTTGCAGAGCTCAGCTTTCAAGAGGGCTCGGTCTACAACTCGGAACTGAACCTGACCAATCCCGATGCCGAGTGCCAGACGGAGCCGCTGGAGGATCTGGAGGGCGCGTGCAGTGCGCCCAGTGTGGACAACTTCAACCCAAAGACAGCCCGGGACATCGGCCGCAAGGGCCAGGTGGAGACGCTGCAGGAGGAGGTGCTCCATTTGCGGGCCCAGATAGCATTGCTTCAGTCGGAGATCGCCACCAAGGAGAGTTCCGTGGTCGAGGAGCAAACCAAAGTTTCCTTTTTCGACTGCGAAGTGGAGGCCAACGACAGCGGCCACCGCCTCAACGATTTGAATGGTAATGCTTTCATATAGTGTGCCTTGACCTGACTAATTCATATAGTGTGCCTTTCTTCCAGCTGGCATTTCCTTGACCAGTCCCCAGAAACGTGTGCCGGCTGTACCCAAAATGGCCGAGCGAGTGAAGCTGCAGTGTGCCAGCAAAATTGAGACCACCGAGGATGACTTCAACGACCAACTGTCATCCCTTAGCTCCGAGGTAAGCCAAATAGGTAGTAGCAGCATTTATTAGCATTTCAAGTCACCATTTCCTTCACAGAACATCAATGTGGTGGGACATTTGGAGCAAGAGCTGAAGGAAAAAAACATGTTAACGGAATGCAAGGATCCGCTTTATCTGAGCGAGCAGGTGGCTCGTCTGCAGCGGCGCGTGGAGCAGTTGGAGTTGCGAAACACCACGCTCACGCTGACCCTGAACGAGTCCAAGGAGCACACGGAGCACATGTATCTGCTATGCGGCAAGTACGAGTCCAACGCGGTGGCCCTTCAACTGGCGCTCAACTGCAGCGATCGCGCCATCGAGGCCTACGACGTGATGCTCGCCCTCCTGGAGAGCAAGTGAGTCAGCTTACAGCCAAGAGAGGGCGAACAAGAATAGTACTAGCTCAATTATCCTTCCTCGTAGGCTGGCCCTTTTGGTCGACAAATCTGCGGCGGCTGAGGAGAGCCGCCGATCGGTGGTGGCGGTTGCCAGGCACTTGCTCACCCGTCTCGACCGGGAGGACGGGTGCGATAACAGCCTGGGACCCTGGCAGCACAACATAAACCTGGGTGCCGAAGAGGACACGGAGCCGGTGGCCCCTTGGTCCCCTGAGGACGACAAACAGCTGCGCTATTATGTCTCCAAGTTGAAGGGACGCCGCTCGAGCGTACAGAACACCGTGGTCTGCCTGGAATCACCATTTAGTAATTTATACGAGAAGAAGCGTATGGCTCTGGAGAAGGAGCACGAGCAGGGCAACAAGAAGTATCCGAGCGACCTAGAGACGGCGGTGATCATGCAGGAGCTGCTGGATATCCAGGATGAGAACCAAGAGCTGCGGGCCAAGATAGATACGGCCGAGCAGGAATGTCGAAACGCCAACGAGCGGGTGCTCGTCCTTCACGATGCCCTCACGCAGTTGCAGGCCAACAGTCGGTTCTCCTACTCAGAGTCGGAGCACGCGGCTCTCACCGAACAGCAATTGGTGGAGGCCCTCATCCGCGAAGCCGAGCTGAAGAATCGCATTCAGGACCTGCTTGCCAATGTGGCAGCCACCAAGAACACTATCGAGAAACTGCAAAACAACGCGCGGGAACAGGAACAGTCCAATCAGTAAGACAGCCTCTTCATTTAGGTATTTCGCATGTAAGCTAATCTCTTGTTTCCTTCCTTAGCAATCTGGAGGACATGCTGGAGCTCTGCAAGCACAATAACCAGGTGCGGGTGAACGAGCTGAATAAGAGGATTGCCGATTTGCTGCTGGAGCACGCCCAACGCTCCACACATGTTCCTGAGACGACGCTGTAGGGAGGAGTTTTTACGACCGGGAACGTAGAGCTGGAGTGGATTGGGACGGGGTGCGGGCGCGCTTGTCACATATCCCGCAACGATCTCTTTTTCCCTCTCGATCATATCGCTTTTTACTCCCGAAATGCAATGCCCAGTGAACAAATCGCCCCGGAACTTCCGCTCCAAGTCCACGTTCCTTGTCCTCATCAGTATCACAAATGTGCCATACGACTAGCTAGCAGTCCGCGCAGGGACTGCATCGAAACTACACACATAAACATTAACATATTCGAGGTGCCATGAGCATGGCTCCAAACTATCAAAAGTCGTGCCCGGCTTCGGCAGCAATTACATACGAAAAAACATATACATACGTACATACGACTAGGCGAACTAAGAAGTTACTCACGACGCATAAGCGAAAATCCTATATTTATACAATGTATTCGCATTTTGCTTGTTATATGAATTCTATATGTATTTCAAAATTGTACAAATATATGAGAATAACATGTCTACTACAACCGCTGTTGAAACTTGCCGCCGATACCGCACAGAAATCGATAGGCACAATCGATTTGGGGCGAGTGCTGGAAACCGTCGAGGGTAGCACTCTTGTGAAATTTGAAGCAAAACAAAAACACGGCCTCAACCTACCATTTAAACTGGTAAAAATCAGCACAAAATGAGCTCCCAGCAGGAAGACGACAAAGCGGATTCCCCGGATCAGGGAACCAAAAGAAAATCACCCGAAGACCTGGCCAAAAGTGATGAAAATGAAAATGACGAAAACGGCATTTTCCTGAAACGCATTAAGCAGGAGCCCCTGCAGGCTTCCATTAAATTGGAGCCCAAGCCGGACACCGGGACAGCTGAAAGTGATGCTGATGCACCCTCCAGCTCTCGAGCAGTCGTCAAAACGGAAGCCAAACCGAAGGGTCCAGTTCGGGTGAAAACAGAGCCTGTTCAAGGTCATGGCAATGCACCCACCAGTTCTGTAGCTCCCTCGGATCCTGCCCCGCCCGCATCTGCATACGCATCTGCACAAAGTTCTGATGTTTCCTCCAGCAGCATTCGACCCTCGTGTCGTTATGGCATCCGATGCTACAGGTTCGATATGCTCAAGCTTCTTTTCTCGTTAGTATTCTCCAAAGATTCGATTTCCAGACGCAATCCTGCCCATCTGCTGGCAGAAGCCCATCCGGGAGCACCTGACTACAGGCGGCCCATTTTCCCGGCGCCTCCGCTAGGCACTCCCGTCTGCTCCTACGGGAATGCCTGCTACCGCCGCAATCCCCTCCACTTTCAACAGTATTCGCATCCGTCAGACTGTAAGTAGGCTGTTGCTTGCGGATCGATGCTGCGGACTAAACCGGTGACTTCAGTCAATTCCGCGCAGAATATCAGCAATCGCCTGCGACGGCGTAGGGCGCAGCGGCAGCGACAGAACCCCAGCAGCTGGGCAGACGATGAAGAGGATGAGGAGGACGAAGAGGATCCGTTTGGTGGTGATAATGACGAAGATATGGATTACCGTCCCGGGGCGGACATCGACGAAGATGAGGATGAAGAAGACGAATTGGAATTCGAGAGCGAGCGCCTCAATGCCGATGACTATGATTAGATGCATTCCTACTGCAAGTTGTTACCTAAAAGTTGAAAAAGTTAATTCGAATCATTGTCATCGAGCGTTTAAATAACGATGATAATGATTAGATCCATTCCTTCTCCGAGTTGTTGAGCAAATATCCAAAGGATGAACTGGACATACCTCTCTCCAAGTTTACTTCATGTTGTTAAGCAAATAAATGTTCTAAAAATTAATTTTAGTTTCGACTGGGACTGCCTCAGTAACGATTGTGATTGGATCCTTTCCCACTTCAAATTGTTAAGGAAATATCCAAAAAATTAATTGGAATTCGAGAGTGAGCGGCTCAAAAAGATGATCCCACTTCCCACTTCAAAAGATGATCTGGAAAATTGTCCCCAAATGAACTGAAATTTTACTGCGACTGCCTCAGTAACGATTATTATGATTAGATCTGTTTGCATTACAAGTTGTCGAGCAAATACACAAAATATGATCTGGAGATTCATCCCTCCAAGTAGTTAGGCAAATAAATATCCAAAAGACATACTGGAATTCAAGAGCGAGAGGCTCAAAAACGATGACCATGATTAGATCATTTCTTACTGCAAGTTTTGAGGTAAATATGCATGAACTAGATATCGACAGTGAGGCGTTGATTAGGTTTAGATCCCAGTCCAATCCAAGTTCCTAAGCCAATACACAAAAGATAAGCTACAATTTGGTAACCAATTATCGAAAATCCTTTAATACATTCGACTGCTAGCTTAAAGCCTCTAGTGGCTGTCTAGTAGAATCCCTCGTCGACCTCCTCAGCGGGCTTATGGTCAAAGGTGGCGCCCCACTTGGCCGCCTCGCTGCCGCGCACCTTGACATTGTAGCAGACATTCTCGGCCTTGAGGACGCTCTGCCGCATGGTGGTGATCTTGCGCCACAGATCGCGGGCCCTCTGGCAGTTCAGGCTGATGTACCTGCAAGGAAATCCCCATAATTAACATAAGATGCACCAACAGACCAGCTTCGACAGAACTCTTACCCCGTGTAGAAGTGCTGCAGAGTGTTGCAGGTCTCCAGGCAGGTGTCGGTGTCGCCGCTGCCCAGGGAATTGATGCAGCGGCGCATCAGCTCGCCAGTGAGATCGGCGAGGCCCAGGATATACTCCGTGGGGTCCACAAAGAACTGAAACTTCACGGGTACCTCCTCGGCTGGCGGAACATCCGAGACCTCGTCCTGTGCAGGCTCCTTCTCCTCCACGTACTGCATGACCGCTTGCAGGGCCTGCCAGTCCGAGATGTGGGCCTTCTCCCCGACTGGGGCATCCTCGTTGCACAGGTACTCCATGTACGTGTAGGCCTCGATGAACTCCTGCAGGCCCGGCGAGTAGGCCGCCCGGAACTGGTACACATCCTGGTCGCGCAGCTCCAGAGCCACCGCCCGGAAGTTTACACTGAGCAGCTTGCTCAGCCTCTGGCGCGCCTCCTCCAGGACCTTCTCCTTGTTCTGCTTGCGCGGATCGATCGAGTGCAGCAGGAAGATGATGCGCTTCGACTCGATGGTGATGTCCCGGCTCAGCTTCACGATGCGCTCGTGGCGATCGTGTTTTTGGGTGAGCTCGGCGGAGTATTTGGTGAATGCCTGCAAAATGGGATTCTCCTCGTCGAGGCCCTCCTGCGGCTGGCGCCTTCGTGGGGCGCGACCTCCATTCGGATTTTTCGACATGACTTGCAGGCAATTTCAGTAATTTCTTATTGAAATTAATGTTTTCGGTGTTTTTCCTGGGTTTCTTTTTGCGGCGTTTTAAAAGTTTAGAGATGGAAGAGCGTCGATAAGAAATGCTATCGCTTGCTTCATAATAGGGTTTGCAACACTGGAGATTCTAGGTGCAATTGACTTCAAATTGAACACATAATTGCATTACCTTCAAATCTCAATAAATGCAAACAATAAAATTAAAAAAACAAATAAAAAAAACATAAACAATTTTTAATTGTATTGCATTTATACACTAAGTCTTAATAATTAAGAACTTTTGTGACAATGAGTTGCGCTAAATTTTTGGAGTCTCTGATATTAAACTAGACAATATATCAAGAGCGAATCGGTAAACTAGCAATATTCATGAAAAATACATAAATCTGCCTAAAGTTTCTTTATTAACTATAAATGTAAGCCCTAACTTAAAACTATTAGCGCGGGCCAATGGCAAAATCCTTGAATTCAGGCTAAGTGGAATTTTACCATCTAAAATAAAATTAAGCAAGAAACCTAGCAAAGCATGAATTTGTTGCTTAAATTTGTAATATTTTATTTTAAACCACTTGAAGCTTATAACCTCATAATAATGTTTTTGCTCTGAAAATGTATCTAAATATATATAGTTGGCTTCTAAGCTCGTTTCTTTTAAAAATATATATTTGCCATTATATATTTCAAGATTTCCCTCATAGATGTTATCTTTCAGAAAAAACAACCAAGTGTCCCAAACATAAACCAATATAATTTGCCATTATAAACAGAGTACTACAAAAAAACATACGAAATTGAATTCAGTGGAAAATGCACTTGGAATATACTACAGAGAAAATGCAGCCGACCCTAGTCGAGCATCTTGCGGATCATGTAGTTCAAGATGCCGCCGTTCTTGTAGTAGGTGATGTCTACCTCGGTGTCGAAGCGCAGCGTTGTCTCGAACACATTCCCGTCGGCCTCCACCTGGATGCGCTGGCCCGGCTTCAAGTCGCCCTCCGGCAGAGAAATGTTGAAGGTCTCGCGCCCGCTCAGCGCCAACGATGCGGCGCTCTGGCCGGGCAGGAACTGCAGCGGAATGATGCCCATGCCCACCAGATTGGAGCGATGGATGCGCTCATAGGACTCGGCAATCACCGCCTTGATGCCCAGCAGGAAGGGCCCCTTGGCGGCCCAATCCCTAGAGCTACCGCTGCCATAGTCCTTGCCCACGACGAGCACCAGGGGAGTGCCTTCGCTGCGATACCGCTCGGCGGCATCGAAAATGTCCAGCTCCTCGCCGCTGGGCACGTGCAGGGTGGTGGGCCCGGTTCGGGAGGCCAGCTTGTTCACCAGCCGAATGTTGGCGAACGTTCCACGCGCCATAACAGCATCGTTGCCCCGCCGCGAGCCGTACGAGTTGAAGTCCCGGGGCGTGAGGGCGCGTTCCGACAAATAACGCGCCGCGGGCGACTTGCGGGCAATGGAGCCCGCCGGGGAGATGTGATCGGTAGTCACCGAATCGCCCAGCAGGAGCAGGCAGCGTGCCTTCTCAACGCCGCTCAGCTTGGGCAGCTGACGGGTCATGCCATCGAAAAAGGGCGGTCGCTTGATGTACGTGGATGCCTCGCTCCAGGGATACAACTTGCCATCGGAGACCTCCAGGGTCTGCCATTCCTGGGAGCCCTGCGAGATTTTGCCTGCAAATAGGGAACGTTTTCAAAACGAAACTTGCAGGAAAACCAAGCAAACTCACTGTAGACCTCCTGAAACATGGCCGGAATGACGTGCTTGTGTTCCACTTCTTGGATTTCCGAGCGCGTTGGCCAAATGTCGCGCAGGTACACCTTCTCTCCAGAGGCATCCACGCCCAAGGGCTCCTTTTCGAAGTCGATGTCCACTCGGCCGGCAATTGCATAGGCAATAACGAGGAGCGGACTGGCCAGGTAATTGGCCCTGGTGTTCGGATGAATGCGACCCTCGAAGTTTCGGTTACCGGAGAGCACGCCACAGCAGACCAATCCGTTCTTCTCGATGGTGTTCACCACGTTCTCGTCCAGCGGGCCCGAGTTGCCGATGCAGGTCATGCACCCGTAGCCGACGATGTCGAAGCCCAACTGCTCCAGGTAGGGAATCACTCCGGACTCGCGCAGATAATAGGTGACCACACCGGAGCCGGGAGACAGGGAGGTCTTGATGTAGGGAAGAATACTGAGACCCTTTTCGACGGCCTTCTTGGCCAGCAGACCAGCGCCCAGCATCACCGAGGGATTGGAGGTGTTGGTGCATGATGTGATGGCTGCAATGACAACCGAACCATGCCCGATCTTGTAGCTCTTGCCATCGTCCCACTGGAACTCGCCGCTGGCGCCGAGGGCATCGGGTGCCACAGCAAATCCCTTGAAGCCCACGGGACTGATCAGGCACGACTTGAAGTCCTCCAGCATGCTGGACACGGAGACGCGGTCGTGCGGCCGCTTGGGCCCCGAAACCGAGGTGACCACCGTCGACAGGTCCAGCGTGATAGTCTGCAAGTTATGGATTATTATTTAGCTTTATCGAGCTTTATAGTATGAAAGAAGTAAGATCGATTATAGTCGAGTGTCTCGACTATTAATACCCGGTTCTAAGCATCCCCTTGATTCTTAGAACATGGATACTCTTGCGGATTTGAATAAAAAAATGAGTACAATATAGTTGGTTGCACACTTCGTGAGTGAGTGCAGTATATGGTTGTACTCTCGTTTTTTGTGTTGATGTATATGTTTGTAATTGTCCTTTGTATGTTTGACGTTATTTAGTTCCAGAGCCCCAGCGTAAGAAGTACCGGTAAGAAGTATAAAATGTACCAGTCATGAAATTTCACTCACTGTACGGTAAGTCAACTACACACCAAGACATTGTACAGTGTTGACTACTCCACACCAATTTTGCAGTAAACTATGGAATACTGCACACCAATTTTGCAGAAAAAAGTGTGCCCACTTCTAGAATAGGTGATTCATTTGCCGTTTTGGATGCATTCATGCAAAAATCTATTACATACATTCCCACGAATTCATAATACCCCTTTTAAGAGTAAGAAGAGTTGATCTTCTTACAATAATTCATTGGAGACGTACCTCAGTATAGAGAGGATCCTGGTCCTCAAGAGCGTAGTCCCTGAGCTGTTGCGTGGCCTTCAAATACTGACGGATAATGTTGATTTTCTCCTCCGAACGATCTAGTCAAAAGGGCAATACATAAACTATAAGCTTCAAATATTGCAGGTAGGGGGGAAACCCACTTGTTTGCCGCATGTAGCTGAGCGTATTCTCGTCGATTGGGAAGTAGCCCACGGTGGCGCCGTACTCGGGACACATGTTGCTAATTGTAGCGCGATCCGCGATGCTCAGCTCGGCCACACCGGGTCCATAGAACTCGACGAACTTGCCCACGACACCCAGCTGCCGCAGGTGCTTGGTAATGGTCAGCACCAGGTCCGTGGAGGTGGCCAGGGGTCCCAACTTTCCGACCAGCTTGTAGCCAATCACCTCGGGCAACAGCATCGCAATCGACTGGCCCAGCATCACGGCCTCCGCTTCGATGCCTCCCACGCCCCAGCCCAACACTCCCAGGCCGTTGATCATCGTGGTGTGGGAGTCGGTGCCCACAACACTGTCCGGATAGATCCGCCTTTGTCTCGAAGACAACGCGGGCCAGATACTCGAGATTGACCTGGTGCACGATGCCGGAGCCGGGCGGCACGATCAGCATGTTGTCGAAGGCTCGGGCGCCCCATTTGAGGAACGTGAAGCGCTCCTTGTTGCGCTCAAACTCCAGCGACTGGTTCTTTGCCAGGGCGTCCGAGGTGCGGGCAAAGTCCACCTGCACCGAGTGATCGATGACCAGGTCGGCGGGGCAAATGGGATTGATCTTCTCGGGGTTGCCGCCCAGCTCCCGGACAGCATCGCGCATGGCAGCGAAATCCACGACAGCGGGCACGCCCGTAAAGTCCTAAAAAAAAGGTAGAATTAAAGGAATTTGTTGGGCAAACAATGGCTCTGACTTGCCTGCAGAATAACGCGAGCGGGCTTGAAGGAGACCTCCACGTCACTGGCTCCCTGCCTCAGTTTCGGGGTCCATCCCAAAATGCTCTGCACATCCTGCTCGAGGATGTGGAAGTTGTCGCAATTGCGCACCGCCGACTCGAGCAGCACGCGCACGGAGAAGGGCAGGGTGCCTGTAAGCAGGCAGAGTGATAAAGCTGTCCAAACAGAGATAGGGAGTTAACCTCATGGGCTGGGGTTTGACTTGCCATATTTTTGGTCGATGGAGGGCAGGTCGAAGTACTTGTAGACGTTGCCGTCGTGCGTGAACGATTTCTCGAACTGGGCGAAGGGGTTGGCGCCTGGAAGGGATCGACGATTAGAAGGCGGGGGGCATATTTTCAATGAAAAACCCAAACATACCGGAGCCGGACATGATGAATTAGTTGGACAGCAACAAGGCGATTAGTGTGACCGCAACTTGTTTACCACCTGTTTAGGCTTTCGACCAAATAAGTTATCGATTCAATACACAGAGAAAAATAGTCTCAGGGAACTAGGTGAAAAATATGTTATCCCATATTTAAATTAGGTATCTTAAATTACCGTTACTCAAAACATANTCTAAACCAGCGAAGGGCACAGATTTTCAACTTGCGAGTCGGCATCTCTATTCCCTAGTTTCGAGACAACTACATGTTTTTGCTTTTGGAAGGACTGGGAGCCGAAAGAGGCTAGGGCTGCCCATTGCTGTTCGAAACTAATATCAGGAAGGTGTCTTCTACCACATAAATTTTATGAACCTTGAGATGGAAAGAGCTTACGATTGATCCTAAAGTGTTCCAATTAAACCTCAGAAAACCCCGCCTGCTTTGTAGTTATTGACCTTGTTTTTAGGCTTGAGTATCATCACTGTTTATTTTATTGTTTTAACTTTATAATTACATGGTATTCGGCTTTGTCGCACTACTCTTCGCATATACTTATAACGTATACAACTTAATATAATGGGGGTTTCTGTAATAGTTACTGTAATAATTACATTGAAGCTTATTGTAAAGTCACGTATCATAACCGTAAGCTGTTAATCATTATAAATAGCATTACATGGTAAGGGAACGCCTCCGATCGAAGTTGCAGGTGCCATCCTACAGGTAAATGCGGCGCAGATCCTTGGGCGTGGTGATCGAGTTGCACTGCGGACAGAGCTTTCGGGCGCCGAGCGTCTGGAGCCAGCACTGCTCGCAGTGGACGTGCCAGCAGGAGACGGAGATGGCGGGATTCTTGTAGTCGTCGATGCAGATCAGGCACTTGTACTTGCCCTGCGCCTGCTTCTCGTACAGCCTCAGTTTCGCCTTCAGCGACTCGATCACCTGCTGCTGGTTCTGCGAAGTGGAGCGCGTCGAACGCGAGGTGGATGGCTCCTCCGAGGCCGGCTCCTCCCCTGCGGCCTCCGCTCCACTGGAACTATTCGGCTTCGGGCCATCGCTGGAGGATATCAGGCGGCGCACGTAGTTGGTGACCTCTTTGCCGTCCGTATCCTCGTTGGCCAGCGGTATCACATCTCCCTCGCCGTACTGCGTCGGCCCGTAGATGTGCGTATCGTCCTCGTCGACATTGAGGTCCTCGTCCTCCTCCTCCTGCGCCTGCTGACTCCCATTGTACTTGATCGTCTGCCCGCCCAGTCCCAGGGCCGCATATCCGCCCTGCAACATTGTGGACACTCTGATGCGCTTCTGCCCCGCCCACTCGTACTCCTCGTACTCCTCACTCCCGTCCGAGTCCTCGCTGGAGTGCCGTTCCCCATTGGCCTGCCCGTTACGGCGCAGGCACTGGTTGGCGTGCTCCTGAATGCTGCACTGCGGGAAGCTTTGGTTGCACACGGGACAGGTCGACTGCTGGGCAGCCGCTGCGGGTGCGGCAGCGGCAGCGGGAGCGGGAGCCGGGCCTGGAACAGCAGCTGGGGCAGGGGGAGGGGGAGGAGCTGCGGGACGCTTGCGGGTTCTTTGGCGCTGGCGGGCCTGCCGGTTGCGCTGCACGCGCTGAAAAACGCTCCATGGCTGCTTGCCCCCGGACCCGGACTGGGCCGGCGAGGCTGGAGCCTCCGCAGCAGGCGGGGCTGCTGGGGCGGGTCCTAGGGGATTGTGGAGCCGCTCCATCTCCACCTGACAGTGATCGGCCAGCATGACAGCCTTGATCTTGCCGTCGCAGGTGGGACAGATCACATCGTCGTTGTCGCCGCCGCCGGGCAGATGCTGGGCGTAGTTCTCGCCGTTGGACACCGTGTCCGTGGCCATGGGGGCTGCGGGCCACTGGGCACGATCTCGCACACGAATTGCAGGCGCAGCTTATCAGAAATTTCTTTGTTTTTGTCCCTGAATGTATCAAAGCCACGCGACGCCGATTACCAAGGTTCGTATTCTACTGCCAGCGGACGGTCACATTGCGGCCGGGATTTTTGGTCACGGCCGAGGCGGGCTTACGTCAATTGGTGTAACCGTTCAGGGGTGTTTCCAAAATGACGATATCAATGGCCACACTTCATTTCGCCCTTAAATTTAAAAAACAAATTTAAAATTGGCATTTAATTTTTTCAATTAATAAAAACTGCAAAAAAGTAATGAACCCTACTATTTTGAAATTACATTTTTGGTTTTTAACTTTTACTTGCTCATTTATTTCTTCTTGATTATTTATTGTATTGAATATACTATCACCACATCGGTGAGATATATGTAAGACTGTTGATATATGAGGCAATAGAAATGACTAAAGGTCCATCTTTATTATATTAAACCTAATGCAAATATATTTTTGTTGACAGATGCCATTCTTAGCAAATGGTAAAGTGTAGTGATTTTATCACGCGCCGTTGCCGTGACTGGTACACCCACGAATGCGGAAATCACGGCATCGTTGCGTTGGCCAAAAGTATGCATCACCGGCGGGGCACACTAATTTTCGGTTGTTGTCTTGTGTGATGTGGGAAGCAAAACATTATTATTTTTGTCGTTTTTATTTTTTGATTATATAGAAAAGGTCCCCGATCCGCGGTCGGAGAACATGTGAGAGAGGGAGAGTGGCACAGCTTTCCCAACAACAACAAAGAGAAAGAAACAAAAACAGGTAAACGCAGCGAACGAGACGGCGAAAGAAAGCGCAGACGAAGCGACGGCGAAAAGAGAATAGAGAAAAATATAGCGCAGATTTCGGGCGTGAGTGTGTGCGTGTGTGTGTGTGTGAACAATATTGTTAAAAAAAACAACAAAGCAGGCAACGAAATCAACTATGCAACAACAGCAACAACTACAGCCACACCAGCTACAGCAGCTACAACAGCTACAACAACAACAACAGCAGCAGCAGCATCAAGGGGGCGGCAACCTTGTGGGTTACAACAACAACAGAATGAATGCCCTACAAAATTACACGCTCAGTGGTATGAGCTCCTTCGATGCGGAATCCCTTCCCGATTATTCCGAATTCGATTCCGAATCGGTCACATTGGACTATTACAAGGAAAGGTATCCGCTATCCGCTATCCATTGACCGTTATCTGCAATTGCATCTCTGCATTTTGGCATTTCTGCATACCCACAATATTCGCATTCCTTACTTTGTTTTGCTTCCGTTTCTCCCCTCCCCTTCCTCCTTCCTCCTTCCCTCATCCCCTTCATTGTTGTTGTTGTTTTGCATATGGCCCAATTTTGCATTGCCTGCCCTTACGTTCTATATAGCAATTAACCATTCCGACGATCCTGTTGCCATGCCACTCACTCACCCGAACATGCCCTCGGCATACGCGCACAGCAGCGGGCGGGAGAATAGCACCGAACCAATTAGAGGCTAAAATACCACACTAACAACTGTGTGAGCTCTCTATAAAAAATAAAGGAAATATCATTCAGATTACTAGCCCGATTTTTTGTTATTAATTTGCGAAAATTACTGATAATATCGAATTGAAATTTGGGAAATTAGGATAAATACATGATTGAAAACAATTAAAAACTTATGGACAAACAAATTAAACATAAATGAAATTATACCTCTTTTTAAAAATTTCAACCTTAGTAAACCTACAAAATAGCGTCAAAATGGTTAAATTGTAATTGTAAAATGTTAAATTGTAAATACAAATGTTACTTCATTTGTATTCCTAATTCTTTACAATATCTGAATTTAGATGATTTATAAATAAAATCCTTAAAATGTATCATTAAATTGTATTGTCCTACTTACCAAATGTAAACACTTCATAAAAAATTGAACTATCATACTAAAAATTACCTTATTAGGGATATAGAAAACAAAAAGAGGGCTTAACATGAAAATTTATATCACTTCTAAAATTTTCTATAAAAAAATTGAAAAAATTTCCAAAATTTTAGTGCAATACTCCTTAAAATTTTGGAAATATTCCAAATTTTTAATAGAAAGTTAAATTGGTAAACAGTTGTACAAAACGAAATATCAATACCATAAACTCCACAGAAAATAAGGATACAAATTTAAAAAAAAATTACAATATCAAGATATTCATACAAATACAGACTATTATTACAACCCATATTTATTACAAATTACGAAAAATCAATGAAGATATTCATACCAACGCAACTGAATTAATATAGCCTATATTGCTTACGAGATCCTACTATAATAGCAGAAATATGAGAATATAGAAATCCGTAAAACCCAAAACCATATAGCAAGTCAAAACCTTAGGCCGTGCGTGCTATTTTTCTGCCCGCATGTGTACGCAACTATCCTTGGAACGCTCTCGTTTGGCAAATACTCGCACTATTGTTGTTGTTGCTAATTTCTAGTCGCTAAAAATAAACAAAAATAATACCGTCTGGCCCGCAAAATCTAGAGATTCGTTACACACACCATTACCTCGCGCACTCATGCTTGTTTTTTGTTTTTTTTTTTTCTTTGTTGTATCTGTATCTGAAAGATACTATAAATTGGCACAGATCTCCGGACAGCAGCTCCTGCACGGGAATTCAACGTGCGAACTAGTCGCAAACAATGTCTAGGAATGCGAATGGATAATTTGCATGTCATATGTAGCACTCGCGTTGCGTTGCAGCATAATTTATGTTGCATCGGCACTTCGGCGCCCTCGCTTCCGTCCCCTCCGTCCTGCCCGGATGCAGATACTCCACCGTCCCATTGTCTGTCTCATTTGAGCGATTTTAATTCGGAACAATCCCAAACTCATTCAACTGTGCCAACGAATGCATTGTTGGCTAAATTGCGACTGTTAATCTAGGCCCCACAATTGCGGGCATTGCAATAGAGATGTTTATATCGTAACTCTGATAGACCACAAATACATTCCATGGTAGGCAATAAATTACCCATTTCCCCAACTGCATGCGCCCATTGCCTCCAACTTTCCGGAGATTATTGAAGCTAAATAGCCCTCCTGTCGTCGTCGTTATTGTGGCTGTTGTCAAAGATGTATACCTTTATTGTTCCGAGTTGTTTTTGCATGTTGATGGCGCTTGTTGTTTAACTGCTTTGATGTGAACGCACTTGTCCGTATGTAGGTATGAGCGCCCGAGTCGCTCTAGCTAAATCTCACACATATCTCAATGTTTTCGAGCCCGTCCCGCCCTCTAACAAACCAAACAATTTCTCCCTCGATCCGTAAATGCCTTGCAGATGTTGAACCGGCTGCTTCCGCCGGCAATTTGAAATTCCAAAACGCATTGGAAAACCTGAACGCGCAAACCAAAAGCAATAAAACGCCAATTGAAGCATTTATATTAGATTGTTAAAAGCAACCAGAGTAACATTTACTCGCCCCCTGCTCGCCCCAGTCATCCCACTAAGCAAAACTAACCAAGAAACGCATTGAAACGCATTCCAATTAGTAGCTGCATAGTCGTTAAGGTGAGTTCTGGCCCCTCTCCGGCTGTAAGACACACAAAAAGGCGATTTTGCCAATCAATTGATAAGGTTTATCTTGTGCACAGTGTTCAACGTCCACCACCAGAGAAAATGGCACCGACAACAACGATCGAGACCATCACCATCACGCGGCCCCTGAAGGTTTGTGTTTGGTATAAGCATTCACTGAAACGTATTGGCTAAAACACACTCTCCGCTCGACAGGTGATTGCATTTATCTGCGGTGTCATTGTTGTGGCGCTCATGATCATGGCCCTGGCGTCCACAGATTGGCTTATGGCCGCCGATTGGCGGCAGGGCCTCTTTGTGCACTGCATCGAGGAGGATTCGGTGGCGCCGCTGCCGTTCAACATTCAGGATCCGCCAGGATGCTACTGGACCCGTGATATAGGTAACTCTGCGAGCTGGCCAGCTTTTTTTGGTAACGCTCTGACCAAGTTTCGCTTGTCTATAGGTTATATCAAGGCCACAGCAGCTCTCTGCATCATCACACTGGTGACGGACGTCATTGCCACTGTACTGACCGGTCTGGGCCTAAAAACTCAGAACCACAATCTAAAGTATAAGTTCTATCGCATAGCAGTGCTGGTAATGCTCGTATCCTGTAAGTGATCTTTCAACTTATCGTTTGTTCTGTCCCTTCTAACAAAGTTCCTTGACTTTCAGTGCTGGCCGTGCTGTCCGCCTTGATCGTATATCCCGTATGCTTTGCCGGCGAGCTCACCATGGGTATGGTATTTGGTGCAATGGCAACGAGAGCCGCGCATAACCTTTACCTTTCGTTGCAGCCAACCGCCGGGTTTGGGAATTCGGTTGGGCCTACGGCGTAGGCTGGGGAGCAGCCATCTTCCTGTTCGGAGCGGTGGTCCTGCTGCTCTGCGATAAGGAATCGGAGGAGATCTACTATAAGGAGAGGAAGATCGTACATGAAAACCAAATGCGCGCCTAGGCAAGGCCGCACGACCTGCCTGACGTCGTTCTCTAGACCTAAGTATATAGCAGCCAACCAACAGCAACAGACAACACACAGAGACACATAGATTTCGATTCAGATCAGACCCAAGGAC
Source organism: Drosophila ironensis (assembly GCA_021223825.1). Lineage (NCBI taxonomy): Eukaryota > Metazoa > Arthropoda > Insecta > Diptera > Drosophilidae > Drosophila > Drosophila ironensis. The sequence continues at coordinate 174,609 of JAJJHQ010004697.1, read as the reverse complement.
AACAAACAACAAACAACAAAAGCAATTTGCAGCCAACACATTTGTTACACTTGTGTTACAATTATGATTGTGTATATCATGACCATTTTGAAGCCAAAAATCCGTAGCCATCAGCCATCACTCCCACCTGCTCATAGTACTCGGCATTTGTTTAGATGAGGTTTCCCTCCCTGAGTTAGTATTTTGTATCGTTTCGAAAGGTAATCAAAGGTAGGCAATCCCCCAGAAGCCAGCACACACCAGACCCACATCATCCCTCTCACACGTAGTCGGTCAGTTGGGCAGCCGGTTAGGCGGTCAGTGACATATGTACGTCTAGAAATTCAGTGAAAGTAATCGCATTAACCAAACCACATACATATACGAGTATGTATACAATTGCATGCCCCATGAGTTCCAAGCAACATTGTAGCGGATGTTTAGAGCTTTCTTTTTGGGTAACAAAAAAAAAAAAAAAAGGAGCTGACTTAGAACTCTTTCAATAATGTACTCACACACTCAGCAACGTATTCATAGAAGCTATGTACTCATCATGTAATCTCCCACTTAACGAATCGTGACACGAATCAAAATTCGATTTTTATGTGCACGTAAACATCGAGGGACTAGGTGGCAGAGGCCACAATGTATGTCATCGTCACCGTTATAGTCTGTTTGATTGCAACTCGAATATTGTAAATTTAATTTTGTTTGAATTATGTGTGCGTGTGTGTGTGTGTCCCAGTGTATTGTGCGACCTAACAACACCCAACAAATGTACTCGAATATGTGTTGCTCTTATCACATTTACCTTTTGTACAATAATTTAATCAGCTGTCCAGTACTATACTCATACCATAGTGTCCCCGAGCCGTTTAGTTATTCTTTAAGCCAACTCCTAAGTGTATGATGCATTCTTTTTATGTAATTTTTATTTGTCTTTTTATAACCACCTATGATTTAATATTTATTGACTTTTATTCTTATCAAACACGAAACATATCACCAGCAAATTTCAATAATAAAACCGTTTTTGACACCTTTTGTTAACATATTAAGAGATTTGTTTATTTTCACTTATTGTTTCACTCGTAATTAAGTTTGTAACTATTGTTGCGGAGATACTCTTCGTCCCAGTCATCGCACATCATACGATCGATCTCACATCTTGTCGCTTGATTTGGATTTTTTTTCGTTCGATTCAGTTTGTTCGCCATCAGATATCAATTAAAAAGCCGAAATTAAGTGAAGCAAATGCAACCAAAATTGAATGCGACGTAAATTACAACAATACAAAGGGAATATATATGCTTGAACATCCCATATATACACATATATATGAAGACATTGAACAAATCGTAGGCAGGAACGTGCGGTGAAAAAAATGACGAAACAAAAACAATTAAAGCGAGTATAAAGACAACAATTATACCAAACCAATTGAATTAATTAAACAGTGCTTACATACACGCATGTTTATATACAGTTCTATATATAAGTTTAAAGTATGTAACATTTATTAAAACAAAACAAAAAACGAAAGAAAGGAAACAAAATCAACATATAATTAACAAAACCATTATACTCCAAAAAAAAAACGAAACTCTACGAAACGTTACAGTTTTCCATTGTGTAACAAAAACGAGGATCATTTTGTTTTAGCGAACAAACAAAATATACAACAAACAACACATATGAATATATTAAATAAATCGTTTTTAAATTTAATTTTTTTAAATTTACATTCGATAGAGAAGAAAACGACATGAAGAGATTAAGTGAAAGTATCTAAAATATTGCTAGTGATCACAAATACTGTAAACATATGCATAGATCGTATTTTATAAACTCCCTATACGCATACCCATACCCATGATCTTAGCTAACGCAGATAACAAACTATGTATTTCCGCAAATTATGTAACAGCGCTCATTGGATTTAATCTTGAATTAACCCCTTTTCGGCAAGCCCCGAAATACGCAAAGCATCTAAAACCCAACCCTATACCTATACTTCCGCATAATCCGTTACAATGTAAATATTTCAGGAGAGTTTTCAAGCAAAAAATAAAAATACATAGTGTTAATGTTCACATAAACATCTGCCGCCTGCCTACTCTTGTATAGGAGGACGCAATACCACCCCTCTCCTAACAATGTAATCTAATGGCTCCCTGGGTCCCGCATCGTTTGCGTACAATTGCATACTATTAGCAACGAATTTCATACCAGGTCTTTTCTTTGGATCCTGGTCCCAGCAGGAGCGTATTAGGTCTTTGATGTTATCCGGACAGTCCAGATAAAAGTCGTCGTCAAACAATGGACGTCGTCCTGAAAGTAAATGAACAAAACTTACACGCTTACTAGCCATTTAAACAAGCATAATTTTTACCACATTTGATGTCCCAAGTCACACCGCCGACACTACTCCTCGAACGTCCATTAGTATTGGTATTATCACTAAATGGGCGTTTCCGCGACATTATTTCCCACGTACAGATCGACCAGCTGTAAACATCGCACTTCTCCGTATAGTTGCCGCTATCAATTACCTGTCGGATGGGGCATATAGTTCATAGGTTTCGATGGAGTATCGCACAAACTATTCACCTCGGGTGCCATGTATAGCGGAGTGCCCTTGGCGGTCGACATAGCCAAGCTGAGGTTACGAACAGTACCAAAATCGCAAAGCTTTAGCGTCCTGCCCCGCTGACTCAGTAGAGAATTGGAGGGCTTTACATCGCGATGTATAACCGCCTTTGGTTTTCTGCCATGCAGATAGTCCAACCCCTGAAATCAGTCACCTTTGTTTATCAGCTGAGAATTTTTCAGTTTATATGTTTGCACACCTTAGCTATTTGTAGGGACCAACTGTAGGCGTGTGCTAGGTTATAGGGGTGTTCTAGTTTATCCGCGCGTAAAAAGTCACTCAAAGATCCACCGTCCATATACTCCATTAGCAGGTAATAGGTATTCAGGTGTGACGAAACGCCATACATTTGGATAATGTTATCGTGTGTGACCTGGGAGAGTAGTTCAACCTCCCTAAAACTTTTTGGATCGGCTGTAATTTTGAAGGATTTTACTGCTATCTCCATGCCATTCCACTGGGCTTTGTGCACTTCGCCATAGGTTCCCCTACCGAGAAACTTAAGGAAAACGGATTTTTGACGCAAGTTAAACATCTAACATCACTAACACTCACTGCACTAACATCTCCCAAAATGAGATCCTCAAAAGGTATGGTGTCCGCACTCGTTGCCGTCATATCGTTTACTGAAAACAAGCTAATACAAATCGACGTTTTATCAGCAGCGAAATGCAATTCTCAGAAAGATAAGCCCATGAATTGGCGCCCAATTTCAAGGAAGGTGCAGACAGATAGGCCCAGCGATACGATAACTATAAAATTTAACAGATTGTTGGTATTTAATGTGCTAAAATTGATGTTATTGAGTTATATACATCCGGTTTACTTTATGCTTGGTTGTAAAATCATCCAAGAAAGATTGGTATGGAATCTGATAAATCGTTTATATTTAATAGCTACAATTGTTGTTATTGAGTTTTATACAATCGGTTTACTTTATTCTTACATCAAGAATTTGGAATATGGGCTTAACATATAATAATATCAGACAAGCACATTAACACGCACACAAAAACACACAAGATTTAGTCCTTTTTGGCAATGAGTCCTTGTTTCTTGAGCTGACGCAGCGCGCACTTGGCCGCCGTGCACTTGGCAATGCGGTAGTTCCGCCCAATGCCACGGAAGGTGCCCTTGCAGAAGACATCGACGGTGACGCGCACTCTGCGCCCGTCGGCCAGCTTCTCCGGCTTTCCAAACTTCGCCGTCTCCGGCTCCAATTCGAGGAGCTCCCGTATGGGCGACTTTGGCACTGAGTTGCTAAATTGCTCGATCTCCGGACTCATCATATTGCTGTAAACCTTCCACACCACGTCCAGCGACATATTGGAGTCCAAGAAGATGGCCCCAGCAATCGACTCGAAGACATCGCCCAGAGCCTTGGGCACCTCAACGTCCTCGGCATCGTCGCACTCCTCCTCCGACAGCAAATAGTACTAAAAGAAACGAGTATAATTTTCATCTCCGAGGGATTTCGCACTAGTATCCAAGTTAAGCTTACCTCCTCGCTGATGCTGTGCCCGTTCTCCTGTTGAATTCGCACAAAACGATCGATGACATCGTTGAGGCCCGGCGACAAGTGACGGAAGAACTTGTGGAAGCCATGGCGCACCGCCAAGGAGGCGAAGATCGTGTTGTTTACCAGCGCCGAGCGCAGATCCGTAAGCGCACCCGGCGAGTGCTGCCGGGGATCCTCGTACAAGTGGCGCGTGATCAGATAGTCGAGAACGGCATCGCCCAGGAACTCCAGTCGCTGGTAGCAGTCGGTGAGGCGATTGGGCGTATAACTGGCATGCGTCATGGCCTGCAGCAGGTAGGAGCGGTCCCGGAACCGATAGCCCAGGCTCGCCTCGAACTCATCAAAGCCCTTGAGCAGCTGGTTCAACTCCCTCGTGGCATTTGGGGCAAAATGCAGCAGAGGGCTGCGCGGCGTGGGCCAGACTCCGTAAACGGTAACCGATTGATCGCCGTCCGGCCTGCTGCTGCCTGGCACACGCTTGGCCTCGTCCTTCTCGGCTGGCTGGCGGGTGAAGGGCAGCACCCTGATGCCCAACCAGGCCATAAAAAGCAGTGCTCCCCGCGGTCCACATTCGATGAGATATGCCCCAATAAGGGCCTCCACACAATCGGCAATGGACTTGTCCGGAATGCTGTGCTGCGACACAAGATTGTAGGGTATGAAGCAGCTAAAGTCGTTGCAGCTGTCGTTGGAGTCGTCCAATTGCCCGTTTGCCTGAGCATTCTGCTCTAGGCCCAAGGCCTCCGCCTTTTCGCGGACCATTTCGCAGATTTGCACGCTGCTAAGGTTCTTGATGTCCAGCAGATCGGCGAGCTTCCAGTGGTGCGTGGGGATTTTGGCCTCGATCAAGGCCTTTTCGAGTTCCTTGGGGACGTAGTAGCAGGGTGGCAGCCAGTTGTCATGCGGCTCGAATTTGGTGGCTATCATGTATTCGCCGAGACGTTTCCGTCGCCCCAGGCGATACAGATTGAGATTGGCCACCTGCTTGGAGCGCAGGTGACTCAGCTTGCCCTCGTGCACGTTTTCGTAGGTGATGTACAGGTAGGTGGTAATGGCATACTTGAGAAAAGAGTCCCCGATGGTTTCCAATCGCTCCAGATTGATGCCATCGTTGGCATTCGACATGGTAAGTGCTTGCAGTATAATGCTGGGACTAGGTCCCGGATGGCCGACCAGATTGGGCTGCCGATCGAAGCTGAATCCGGTGGGCAAAACGGAAGACGGTGTGGTTTGCTTTGCCAATGGCGTCTGCTGAAGCTTTTGTCGATTAAACTGAAGTTTCAGCTGCTTCGTTTCCACATCCAATCGATGGTGATCGTTGTAGTTGTCGAAACTGTCACCACAGCCCAGGACATGGTAGACGACCTCCTCGTGTTGGGCCACCCAAGCATCATTCAATTCAATCAAGTCCGACAGCTGGAAATTGTTTCTGTGTCCCATTTTATCCGACAGCTCCGTCTCGCCCACGTAAGGAAGTAATTGCTTAAGCAACTCGATCATTGAATCCTGCCCAGATTTCACCTCTTTGGAATCCTGTCGCTTAAGGACCAACTCCTCATCGTGTGGCACCAGCATGCCGCAGTTTTTGATCTCCTCCTGGAGCCTGGCTATCGACTGCTCATAATCCCCGCTAGGAAATCCCTCGTTAGCCTCTGATCGGTTCTTAAAATTGAAGCCAATCAGAAGATTTTTTGTCTGTTGGTACTGCCGCTCGTTGGCATTTGTGGCCTGAATGATGGAGAGCTGCTTCTGACGCTTTTCCAGCTCCTGCGCCGTTTCAATGGTCTCAGCCTCGTTTTTGGAGGTGAAAGCAATATCGTCGCCGACATCGTCGTCGTCCGAAATGTAATTGCGGTGCATGAAATTGAGCACTGCGCCGGGATCGTCTTCGTTGAAGCTCGAGGCCAGCGAGTTGTCCGAGTCGTAGTAGCTGTAGGTGGGCTCCTTTTGTGCACCTTTTCCCTTTCCATTGCCCGACTTTTGGGATTGATTGTCAGTCGATGGCTTAAAGCCGCCCTCTCTGTTTCTCACATCCCAGAAGGTGGGCGAACCATAGCGGGTTTGTTGGTCACCTAATAAAGTGTTCCCTTGATGAGATTGTACAATACGTGCGGAAATAATGTGACTTACAAAACTTAACGTTGGCCGGAAGAACCGGCAGGTAGGAATCGTCTTCGTCCTCGTCGTCTTCGTGATTGAATGCGTCTATATCATCTGCCATGTCATTGGACCACGTGCCGATTTCAATGAAATCACCAGCCTCCTGTAGCTTCTGCTCCCCCTCGATGATAAGTTCGTTGGCACTCTTTTCTACCTTATCGTCCTTGCCCTCGGCCTCCTCCGTTTCCGCAGCAACAGCATCTTTTCCCGCTGTTTTCGCATCGTCGTTTGGATGTGTGCCATTGACCAGACCGCTTTGCGATGCATCCTTCTGCTTGGACTCGCGGGATTTCTTCAGCACCTCGGACAGACTCCAGCCAAAGTCCAGCATGGGCCACTCGAAGTCTTCCTCGTCAATCTGCTGCTGGCCCAGGCCCAGATCGGCGGACACCTGCTTGCGAATATCGTCGGCGAGTAGGAGGCCATTTATGCGATACAGAATGCAGGGCAGACAGACAGCAGTTCGCCACAAGGACGCAGGAAACGGATGCACGGTGCACAGCTCGGGGACCAGGATCTGCTTCTGCTCCAGATTTTCACGCTTTGCCCTTTTCGTCTCCTCCGAACTGGTGGGCAGGGCCACACCCTTGCGATTCACATAGCGCGGCGTCAAGAAGTTCAAACGGGCACTCGTATGATCGACGTCCAGAAGCGGCTGGGAGGGATTCTGGATGGTCAGGCCATACTTGACAAAGTAGTAATGCTTGAACGTGCGATAGTTGTCGCCCGGAAAGCAGCTGAGCGGCGAAAGATGCGGACAGATCTCGGCGACATAGAAGTACTGAGGTTGATCCTGGTTGCGATACCAAGGCATCACAACGGCGTCCTGGAAGCGCTGGGCATCGAACGGCTGCGCCTGCCGCTCCTCGTCCGGCACCTGGCGCGGCATCGTGTTTCCATTCGCCTGAATCACGTCCAGGAACTGCCAATCGATCTTTTTGCCGCCCGCGGAAGACTTGACCGTCGGAACAATAAACACGCAGTTCTCCGTGGAATCGGGATCGAAGAGCATGAGGAACTTTTGCAATCGCAGGACATTGGTGAATGTGTAGTTGAGGAACCCATTGATGCAGCCAATCTGCTCGTCGGTCAGCACCACGCGCTTCTTGGCCAGTTCGAGCGAAACCTTGACCTCACCGGAGCGGGTGAAAATGGAAAAGGCGCTCAGCTTCGGTATCCGCTTGGTGGTGAGGATGCCAAAGCCCTGCTGGGCATCCTCGGGCGGATAGATCTTGCGGCCGCGCGTGTTCTGCTCCTCGGGTATGGGACACTGCAGGGTGAGCTGTATGAAGTAGAGGTAGCAAGGAGCACCCGCCACCGGCCGGCAGTCACAGAACTCGGAGGCAATACGCTTATAGTAGTACTGACGTCGCTTCGTTGTCCCCGGTCGCGGTTCGTCGCTCATCTGCACAATCTTTTCGTCCTCCGGCTCCAGATCGAAGCACTCCCAGTCGGGCTCCAGGGCGCGGAAGCCCTCCTTGCCGATTGGCTGCAGCTGATCGTCCAGCTCCCCGATCTTGTGCAGCTCAATGCAAGCTTGCAGGGCGGCCAACCTTCTGGCCAAGGTTTGCGTTGGCATTGGTAGGCCCTAGTATATATAAATTCATGTTAAATTAGATTCCCAAGTGAGCATATTGACCCCTAACACTTACCACAATGTCATGTTTTAGCGGTGAGTTGATGGGCAGCCGGAGCGTGTATTGGTAGAGCGTGGTGCCGGAACGCTCGCTTTTGGTGGAGCGCCACAGGGCCGTGAGCTTGGTGAAGGTGTCGCTGGGCAGGCGGGCGCAGTACTTGTTCACCAGGGCGATGGCCGATCCCAGATCCACGGACGCCCCCGTCGGGAGGTCCGCCCTGGGCCGGTAGGCAGCTAGACACGCATTGAAACGCTCCGCCTCGCGTTGCTCCTGCTCCGGTGGCTCCGTATTGGCGCACTTGGACAGGAGCATCTGCTCGATTTCGCGGTACTGGGCCATCTGGTGCACCAAATCCTTGGTGGTGCTTGTCAGCGCATCAACGGAGGCGGATCGATCGGTGGTTTGCGGTGATGAGTCCTCTAAACTGGGCTCACTACTCAGTTCGCATTGAAACCGGTGTCGGGGCTTCCGTTCCACGCTACTCTCACTGGCCGTGGTGTTGCTGAGGCTGACTGCCTCGTCGCTGGAATTGCTGTTGTCCATTTGCACACCGGGATCGTCCTGGATCTCCTGCAGCTTAATGTCGCATGCCGTGGGCGGTTGATTGCTGAAAACCTCCGGATTGAGGATCTTCACGGTGCCCCGAGCCGTGCCAAATGTGTACGGATCCGATCCCAGCGAATGCGGCATCGCCGAGTCATCCGAATCGCTCTCCGCCTCGGGCGCCTCTCCTGCGGCTGGGGCGCCGCAAATGAAGCGATGACTAGCGTCGCTCAGCTGCACAGACTTCGCATCGGGGCCCGCGTAATTGGAGGCCACTAGGATGACGTGATAGGCGGGAACCGCTCGCGCTCGCCCCTTGCACTGGACGTAGCTGCGGTAGGTGGTTGGCGGATCCCAGCGCACCACCAGATTGCACTTCGGCACATCGATGCCCTCCTCCAGGACGGAAGTTCCAATCAGGACATTGCAATCGTGCATGCGAAATCGCTTGAGCACCTCCTCCTGCCGCCGGTGCTCCAGTTCCGCCTCCTTGGGCTCCGTGGCGGGATCCGCAACGCGGTCGGTGGTGTACTGAACCCGCAGGAACTTGAGATCGCTGTCGCGCCGTCCCATTTCCGACAGCAGCTCGAACAGGACCTTGGCCGTGTGGTTTTGATTGCAGTAGATCAGAGCGCACAGCGTGTCGTTGCCGTCGGTTTGGTCCCGGTTATGTCGCCTCGTGTTTATCCGCCTTCGGGGACGCTGCTGAGCTCCGCCTGCAGTCGTCTTGCCTTTCCCTTGATTTGTTGCCGTACCAGCGGATCGTACATGGCTTTTGGGCTGAGGTTTTTCCTCCGCCGAGTGCAGGATTTGCTCGAGATTGGCGACCAAGGCTTGCGTGTCGATGGGGGGCTGCTCTAGTTGGGCCACCATCCGGCACTTGTTCTCCAGCGCCTGCGACAGCCGCCCAAAGTCCGCCTGGTCCACCTGGTGGCGCATTTTGCGCAAACCCTCCGCCGGAGTTAGGTGCTCCTCCGGCTTGAAGCAGCGAAGTGTCTGCAACAGACGTCGCACTTTGGGGCTCGAGTAGCGCTCGACGATCCAGCGGGGATCCTCCCCGGCAGTCTGGTGCCTCTGGAACGTGTTGTCGCAGAGGGTGTGCAGCTGGGTGAGGGCGGTGCTCACCAAGCAGTAGAGCAGATAGTGCCGCTCGTGGGGCGTCTTCACCTTGAGCTTCTCGTTGCTCTGGTAGAAGTGATGGGCGGCCCGTTGCGTGCACCACGGGCCCATCTCGTGCAGCACGGCCAGCAGGGAGTCGATCACGTTCATGGGGTCATGCTTGGGGTCGGGGATGTCTGGAAAACCATGAAATCCAAGAAGTAAACCTTGTTTTTATACTTCACAAGCAGACAAAGCAACACCCTCACCTTTCAAGTCGTCCATGAACTGGTCGGTGCCGTAGATCTCGTAGGGATCGTAGCGATGGTCCATCAGGAAGGCCTTGTGCGTGTTGAGGATGTCCGCCAGGACGGCGGATAGCTCGTCCATATCGTAGGGGGCACACTGCACGATGTACTCGTGGGGCCGGGAGCAGTACCGCAGCACCGTAACGATGTCACTGGCCGTCTCAATGCGGCACAGAATGCTCCGCTCCAAGGTGGCCAGCATGGCGCTGAGCTCCTGCAGCTCGCACCCCGCACTGTGCAAGGGTCCGGCCAGGCCCAGGATGCGGGGTCTGTCCCGCGCAGCAGCGGGCAGGATAAAACTATTGAACAGCGGCAATATGCTGCGGTACACCTCGCTGTCATGGCAATCCTCGAGCACAATCAGCTCCACGCTGCTCAGCAGGATGTCCCGGCCCTGTAGCAGGTTCAAGAACCCTTCGGGCCGGTGTATGGAGACGTGGTAGTCCGTCCAGCAGTGGTCGAAGGGCACCTGCATGTCCGGCTGCTCCTGCCACACGCGCAGATCCGTCAGATGGGTGAGCATGGTGTAGATGGAGGCGGGCTCCGTGTCGCCGCCCACCTGGGTGCTTAGGTAGATGCACACCTTGCCGGAGCATCTGGCGCGACGCGAGAGCTCCTGGAGCAGCTTGAGGGCGATGAACTCCTTGGAGCTGCGGTGGCCCAGGCAGATGATGGTGTTCCGCTCAAAGGCCGCGGCCAGGAGCTCCACCTGGAAGTCGCGCGGCGTGAAGACGGTGGTGTGCAGGTTGTTGTCGCACCAGTGGAACGCCATCTCGGCGGCGTGTCGCTCGGGGGGAAGTCTTCCGTTTCCGGGGTGGAACTCTCAGGTGAAAAATTCCAAACACCGGCTACCTACATGCCGGTGTGACCGTTTCCCCTGCTCGCGAAAATCTTCAAAGGTCCTCGTGGCCCTTTGTCGCACCCAAGTTACCTGCCCGAAACAATTGAAAGTCATTTCTGGGGATTTTCTTTAATGCTTTACCACAGAGAAAAACCCTTAACTAAAACTACTTAATTTAGTATCTCAATTGTATTCAAGTATACACTAATATACGCATCTTGCTGATTGAATGGTAAATACCATAGCTTTATTGCTTCTTTGAGTGATCATGTAATTTATTTAATAAATTTAAGGAAAACATTTAACAAATGTTTACGATTAAAAGAATTCGGCTTTTATGGGGAAATTAGAGCTTCCATTCATTAGCATATAGCCAATCAATGAATAATAAAGATTCTTTGAGTATTATATTCATGAACTGGTTAAAATTAAAGAAAATTATTAAAAAAAAAAACAAAGCACAAGTTTTATTGTACCTTAGAAACGCTCGTGGAGGACCAAAAATATCTTTGGAATTAAAAAAATACAATATGTATATGCTACTTTTTTATATCCAACATGTTTTTTTAAAAATTATAACAGTATTTTGGTAAAATTTTCTACAGTTCTTACATAAAACATCCTACTTTTTTAGAGTGTAAGACAAATTTAGCAAGAGCACTTATTTTGACGGCCATGTAGGATGGTAACATTTGGTCACACTTTTTAATTTAAACCACCTTCGTTTGTTTACCTTTTTGCAAATACGAAATCGTGAATTAAACTAGTAGCCTTGAAATCTAATAAATATTTAGAATCGTACTAAGCGATGAGGAAATCACGGGCACCCTCCGTCCGCCAAGGAAACGCAGCTGCAACTCCTTCAGGAGTGAATATCCCTGAGGCGGGAAAATCCTCTTCAGATGGCCAGCCCTCCTGCTCATGGCCCTCCAGCAGCCCGCCCTCGGAGTGGGGCACCTCCGCCAAAGGGTCCGAGAGCGCGGGCCCCCGGGAACTGAAACCAGGGGAGAATCCGCTCCGCGACAGCCGCATCTTTCACGTGCTCTGGAGGAATCAGACAACGAAAAAGCACAAAACCTGGACGGGCAATGGAACACTGGTGGTCACCGGAGCCAAGTTGACGCTGAAGGACGAGACGGGCAAGGCCATCGACAGCATGCAGTGCTTCAAGATGCGGCAGATCAAGGAGCAGGATCAACTGCAAATCGGCAGCAAGGATGTCGAGGTTCAGGACGAGATCAGGACGCTGGAGGAGTGCGCGCTGCAGCGCAAAATGGAAATTGCGTCCTGGTGCCAGAAGATAGATACCAAAAATGGTTACGTTGAGGATTCTGAAAACTTGGAGATCAATTTGCCACTCAGATCTCACATACTCAAGAAAAGGCCGAGGCTTGAGAGCCCTACAAAAGCAGAGAATCCTGCGGTGTCCTTAAGGCTTCCCCAGAGCCCAGCTAAAGCCCAAAATCCCACTCCTTCTCCTGCACGACTGAAATCTATCAGTAATGAGTACATTTGTGTGCTGTCTCCGGCGGAACTGCAAGTGAAAACCCTGAGTTTTCTTGCCGAAATTAGTCGCAACACGGAAATGGTATGTTGTCGGTTATGCATTTGGTTGCTAATACGTTCTCATAACTTCTTGTTTTCTCAAGGAACCCTCTGTTGTTGTGGGCGCCGCCTTGGAGGTCTGCGATCATCCTGTGCTGCTCAAAGCCCGCGAAACGCAACCCGACAGCTTGGAGCTGATGGAACTGCTGGGAACGCAGCTGCCGCCCTGGCCCGAAATGGGAATCTACGACTCTGCCAAGTTCGAGTTTGTGCACTTGATGCTCGACCATTTGGTGGTGGAGCAGAGCGAAAAGTGCTGCATTGTGGCCAACAATTTGGACTGCCTGCGACTGGTAAAAGGCTACTGCCAAAGCTGGGACCTGGCGCATGTGCAGGTGGAAGACCTCGAGCAGGTGGCTTCCTTCAACTCAGTTGATGAAGGAGCTCCAATGGTTGCCTTGGTTCTTACCAACCAATTGGCGGAGATTCAAAACCTGCGCTGCAATTACCTCATTGTTTACAACCACAATGCTAGAATGGCAGCTAAACAACTTTTAGCGCCTGGAAACACCAAAATATATACACTAATCACAGGAGGAGATTCTCCGGAGGAGCGGGAGTTCTACAGAAGCCATAATCTGCCAATAGGCGGGGATTTATTCGAAGATATTCGGAGATATTTTGGAGAAGGGTCAAACAAGTTCAGTGGCCATGATGAAGTAAGTTTAATAGCTCAGTATTCCGAAAGTTTTATAGTAAACCTTGTTTTCTAGGTGTTGCCAATGTGGTCGAAACTGCAGCCTCCCTATAATAATGAGTTTTTTAAGGTAACATTTGCTTTTTAGATTTTGTTATGAAATAAGTAATACGACTTAATTTTTTTTAGGAGTCCTCTCTTTGTGATAGCCTTGAGAGTCTACAAATCGTTTATTCAATACAAACTCAAGTAACTTAAGTCATTATTCATATAACATCTTAGATAATAAAACGTATGTGCTTCAAGATACATGTTTTGCTTTTAATCAATGAAATTCGGCTCCCAAAAGGAAACGTTTTAGGCGAAATTGATTCAGAAAATATGGAAATATTGAAATGTTTATGAAAATCAAAAAAACAAAGATGAATTCATTTTCAAAAGGCAAACTTTTAAAGCGATATTAAAGAGTATTACCTGTTANCAATGAAATTCGCCTCCCAAAAGGAAACGTTTTAGGCGAAATTGATTCAGAAAATATGGAAATATTGAAATGTTTATGAAAATCAAAAAAACAAACCCAAATTCATTTTCAAAAGGCAAACTTTAGAAGCGAGATTAAAGAGTATTACCTGTTATAATACTCCAAATTGTACCCTGGAATGAATCTACATTCTGTATGGGCGATATCTAAATTAATTTTAGGTTGTCAAGTTTTCCTTGTTTGAGTTGAAAATGGTTTCCAAAATTTTAAAGCGACCACTAAAGTTTTGGAGTTTCGGGTGTTTGATTATTTCGTCGCAGGTAAGAAAGCGGCCCAAGGCAAAGTACTCCTTCAGATTTTTTAACTGTTCTTCTGTGACTTTTTCCGGGAAATCTTAATTCAAACATTTTGTTAAAAAACGGACTTCTATTGTGTGTTCTACAGCTTACCAATCAGCTTGAGCTCCGTGGTCATCACGGGGAATGCAAATTCCCGCGGGTAGGCACGTATGTCGCGAATGCTGGTCGGCACAATGTTGCCATAATCAAGGAAGAAAATGCTCGGAAAGCCATCGCCCACCAGCTCCATGGAAACACCGCGACACCACTTCCCATGATACTTGGCAATGCAGAGCTCGTCTTTCCTAAAAGCAAAAAACTCGGATAAATATGTTTCATTTCTTTCGGTCAACGGATGAAATTACGGCGCGGAATAGGTTTCCTGTTTGGCAATCTTGTTGCCATAATGCTGTATGTCCTGTTGAAATCTGCAGATCTCGTAGGCAAAATCCTTGATGGTACAGTAGAGCAGACCAACCTCCAGAAAGCTGTTGTCCATGATAACCACTTCGATGTTCTTGCCAGTGGGCAGAAAAAGATGCGGAAGCTCCTAAAGCATAAATGAATCTTTAGGTGAGAGTAACCACTAAAAGTAATAACTTACATTCTCCTTGTAGCCTATGTGCGCCAAAGATGGCTCTACTGGGGTAAGTAGGGATTTGAAAAGTCGATTCACACTGCGATGTCTTAACCCCTCAATCAGCGTAACGACATGTATACCCTTTCGGTGGTTGAAATGCCGAATTGAGTACTTGATTCTGAAGACAAAGTCGCGGACAAGTTCGTAGATTAGGGCGCGAATATTGGGGCTCATATAGTGCTTGGCAATGCCGCGCAACTGCACCGCAATGGGATAGCAGGGCAGACCGGCCAGAGTTTCGTTGCACTCGAGGAGATTCTCCAAGGGGGCTACCTCAACGCTGCCATAGTCCAGGCACACAACATAGATTTTCTGCAAATCTTCAGGGTTCAGCACCATGGCTCGCAGGATATGCGTACCTTTTTGTAGAATCACAAACTGTCCGAATTTCGGCGCGTCCTGCAGTTTGGACGCCTTGGCACCCATGGACCTGACTTTATCCACAACTCTTAAGTAGGCCATATGCATATGCCGATCGGCCAGGATTACATAGGCCACATTCGTCTGTTGGAAGGCTGTTATGCGGACCATTTCCCCCGAAGCTGGCATTCTGGGCTGCGGGAACTTTCGCACATATTTATCGTTTATGAACGGCTTGCCAGTTGCGCAAATTTTTTTGTGCTCGTCAGCCACGGATTCCATACACTCTGCATTGCATATTCTGGTTTGACAGCGCTTGCAGACAATGTTGGTCCAGTTCTGGCAGGCCACGCAGCGAGCCAAATTTGATCCTTCGGGCGGTGTACTTATGCTTTTTATGGCATCTTTAGGGATGTATTTTGGGCTAAACGAAAATAAGTGGAAGAGGAAGTTTTAAAGGTTCATAGCTGAAATGGTGAAATTGGATCAAGTGCACACACAGAAATAATTTGAGTAATGTCGGGAAATGTTAAGCGAGGTTATCGTAATAACAAAAGAAACTGAATATTCCTAAGAAAGAAGCTAATTTGTGGACATGACGAAATATAAATTCTCTCAATTGAGTCTCTAAATTTAGGCTTAGGGGAAGGTATTATAGATGTTACACATATTAAATTAAAAAGGCACAAATGGGGACTACACCACAGCAAAACAAGAGGAATACTCTCAAGAAATTTGCTTAGGAAATAAAGCGAACTTATGGACAAACTGAAGTATATTTACTAATAAATAAGTCTCTAAACTTCTGACTTAGAATTATTATTATTAATTCATGTTTCAACCAAAAAGTCATTGCGCCAAGTGTGAGGGATTGGAATTTAAAGAAATGTGCTTAGGAAATCATGAAATAGAGGCGAATTTGCGACAAGCCGAAGCATAAATACTCAAAATAAAATTATGGATAAGGAATGAAACTCAATATTTGTAATATTGCGCCAAGAGTGGGGATTGAGAACATACGTACTTGTGCAGCTTAAGATACTTCAAAACAACCTAGCAAAGGGAATTTGAGTACTCTCAATAAATGTGCTAAGGAAAGCAAGAAATATGGACAATTTTATGGACAAGCTGAATTTCCTCTTATTTGACGGTCTAAGCTTATGGCCTAAAAATTATTCAAAAGGCAAAGAATACGCTGTAAAGTGAATACAAGCTCTATAATATTGCGTCAAGAGTTAGATATTGAGAATACATGCGCTTGTACAGCTTAAGCTGCTACAACACAACTCTAACAAAGGGAATATGAATGCTCTTAGGAAATATGCTTAGGTAAGCAAGCAATAACGGAAAATTTACGGGCAAGGCAATGTTTATTTACTTTTAATGAGGGCTCTGAACTTGGGCACATAAGTAATGCAAATTTAATTGACAAGCCCAAGGAAAGAATGAAGAATATGACCCAGCAAAAGCAAGAAATAGAATCTAGTGAACAATCCCTGGGACCTCTGAATTTGAGGGAGTTATTATGATCACTGCCAGCTTAGAAGCTCCCTGCTTATCATCTTGTGGTACAACTTACACCGCCGTGGTTCTGCCGGCGGAAAACAGCAGTATGCCGTCCTTCAGTTGCTTCTCATCCTTCAGCTCATAGGCCCCGTGGCGCTCCAGGGCGTACTCGTCCTTGGCGTTCAAAAAGCGACGATTCGGATCGTTGCGCTCCAGCAGCGATCCCTTGGCGTAGTCCATGTTGGTGAGCAGCGGCGGGACAATAAACTCCGGATGGCTCTCATCGCCGTCGGAGACGGGCTGGATGCGGCCCTGCAGGTTGATTTTGGTGGGACTCGTGATGGGCTCATCGGGCAGTGGTTCGGTCCTCGGTACCAGGTGTTTATCGTTGTCTTTTGAGACTTTATTGTCGTCGAAACCGACGGGCGGCAGCTTGCGCACGGTGAACAAGAACGGATACTTATCGATCAACTCACGTGCCTTCTCCAGGCAACTACGCACAATGAAAATATTAATTAGAGGAGCAAAATAGGTGAAATAAATCAGCTTGGAGGCTCACCCGACACTGTGGAAGTAGACCATGTAGCTGCGGCTCTTGGGTTCAATATAGGCGACCAGTTTGTTGGTGAAAAAGTTATTTATCATGCGAACTTGGAGGTTAGTTCTTTCGTTGGCAATCACCATGTAGGGATAGTTCTTTTCCTTCATTTCCGGGGGCAGTGGGACATGGTTGTTCGCATTTTCGATGGTCTTGCTGTGCACATTGTCGTATCTGTTCAAATCCTTGTTGTGAAAGTCCACGTCCATGGGATTCCAATCCGACCAGTCCTCCATCTTGCCGGCTTAGGGGAAACTTTTCCTAGAGTGTGGCAAGGAATCCACTAGTGCTGGGAGCGAAACCGATTTGGCGGGATTCTTTTCGAAAAATCCCCTAGCGCCGAAGCGAAACCGATTAATGATTGCAACATCGGGATTATTATGGATCAGAAATATTTCACTAGAAGTGGGGGGAAAACTGATTAACAATTGGCATATCGTGGTTGTTATCAGG